>VXBI01002062.1:88738-216789 GCA_013397375.1 Toxostoma redivivum | reverse complement strand
GGAGAGGAGAGGAGAGGAGAGGAGACTTGGAAAAATGACCCTCAAAATTTCAACATCCTAATTAACTGCGATGAGACAAAGGGATCTCAGCCGGTATCCTCCTGCACTGACTTGCTTTGTGGCACATTGGAGTATGAACACACATCTTGTTTTCCTTTAGAAATTCAGGTGTTGGCAGTCCTGCATTGTGCACAGTATTCCCTGCTCCCGTAGGAACAGCCGCTCCTGAGTGCGAGACACAGCGCACAGGCTCGTTTTGCGATGCGCTCGGAACTCTTCGAGAAAAGCAACCGTATCTGCAAAACGTTAAAGAAAAATTGTTACCAAAGCGCTTTGCGTAGGAGAGAGAAAAAAAATTCGGCGTCTCCTTCGAGCCGGAATCGAACCAGCGACCTAAGGATTCCCGTGGGGCGTTACCGCTACAGTCCTCCGCTCTACCAGCTGAGCTATCGAAGGGACCTGCCACTCAGCCCGCCGCCGCGCAACAAGGCTGTAGCCGGCTCGCCTCGCGCATGCGCAACACGCACTGCCTTCGGGTGGGCCGCGCGGCCGGTCGCGGGGCGGGAACGCCGAGGGCGCCCCCTTCCGGGAGGGCAGGCCCGGACCGGGGCCGTGAGGGGAGCCCGGGGCTGTGCGGGGCACGCTGCGCGCTCGCTCTTGGGTATAGATAATAGCGGGGAAGCATCCTCCCCGTGCGGGGCCAGTGGCGCAATGGATAACGCGTCTGACTACGGATCAGAAGATTGTAGGTTCGACTCCTGCCTGGCTCGCACTTGTTTTTTTCCATTCTCGCCGCCGGTCGCGCTTTGTAGGCAGCACGGTTTTCCATCTCATCTTACCATCCTGATTTCTACATTCCTCTTCTTTTTTTCTCTTTTTTTTTCCTCTTCTTTTTCCCATCCGATCTCACCATCAGTTTGTCAGGAACTGGAGTGACAGGACAAGGAGTAACAGGTACAGAATGAGAGGGAAATTTAGATTAGAGATTAGGAAGAAATTCTTTGCTGTCAGGCTGGTGAGACACTGCAGCAGGTTTCCTTGGGAGGTTGTGGGGGTCCCAACTCTGGCAGTGTTCAGGACCAGACAGGATCGAGGTCTGATAAAGCCTGAACAAGGCAAGCATGTCCCAGTGGGAGGTGTCCTGTCCCTGACCACCGGCGGGTTAGGACCGCGTGATCTGTAAGGTCCCTTCCAACCCCTTAAAGTTCTATGATTTAAACCCATTTGCCTGGTAGCGCTGTGTTTCCCAAAACAAAATACCACTGTAGGCTTAAATTTTTCTTTTTTTTTTTCCCCCCCAAATTAACCCCATTAACACACCATTACATTACACAGGGAACAAACATTCTGGCCCTGGGAAAGGAACAGTGTACTCCACATTGGCCTGGCACTCTGGTTACTCCCACAGATGACATCAAAGAAAAACAACCAGGTCTCTGAAGGCAGCAAGCAACGCTGCTGTGATTAGGAATGTTGTTCACATTCTAATTATCCCTTAAACTTCAGAAGTGCAAGGACATCCTTGTTGTGCAGTTGCATGAAATCTGTGATTTTGCAACAAAACCCAAACATTTTTCATTTACATAAAGGCTATGCAGTGTCTAAAGAAAAGCTTGCAAGCAGGAGAGGCAAGGAAGGCATTCCCAATGATTAGATTTGAGAGCACACCACAGCTTCAGAGTTAACCAGTTATCGAATCATAGAATGGTTTGGGTTGAAAGGTCACCTACTTCCAACCTTCCTGCAATGAGCAGGGACACTGGATACCTACAACTCAATCAGGTTGCTCAGAGGCCCAGACCTTGGATGTTTTCAGGGAGGGGGCATTCACCACCTCTCTGGGCAACCTCTTCCAGTGTTTCATGAACCCCACTGTAAAAGATTTCTTCCTTATATCCAGTCTGAGCCCACCCTCTTTCAGTTCAAAACCATAACCCTTTGTCCTGTTACTACCCATGGGAAAAGTCCCTCTCCAGCTCTGCTGGAACTCCTTCAGGTACTGGAAAGTGCTCTGAGGTGTCCCAGGAGCTGTTTCTAGGATGAACAACCGAGATTCTCTCAGCCTGACTTCACAGGACAGTTGCTTCTACCCTCTGATCACTTTCTATTTCACCCGCTCTGTCAGCTCCATGTCTGTCCTGTGCTGAGGCCTGTGAAACTGGACGCAGCAGTGAGTGGATTCAAATGTCCCCAGAGAAGTAGTCACGGCGGTATGATAAATAACTGCGGCAGCTCAGGAGTGCTGCTAACACTTGGAAGCAATGTGTGCGTGTTGTTGTGAAGGGCCCTGCTATTGCTTCGTGACACACGGCTGCGCTAAAATGTATAGGGCTCGGGCAGAAGTCGAACGCGAAATCTCCAGATTTAAAGTTGGAGGAGATAACCATTTCACCATTAGCCATTTCACCACTGCCTCCACAGCTCGTCCAGCCCCGGCCGCTGCCCCCTCCCCAGAGCCTCTTCCCGCCTCAGGGCCCCGTGGAAGCGGAGGCTGCCGGGAGCGCGCGCGGGGCGGGGCGGCGGCTTCTGCGGCCGCTGGGGGGCGGTGGCCGTGTCCCTTCGATAGCTCAGCTGGTAGAGCGGAGGACTGTAGAGGCCGCGCCCCGCGGGAATCCTTAGGTCGCTGGTTCGATTCCGGCTCGAAGGAGACGGTAAATTTTTTTTCTGGGACTAGAGTGCGGCTTCGCTCCTGCTCCGGAAGACGCTCCTAAAGCCGTGTACAAACACGTGTGGTACGCAACAATTTACTTTTTTTCTTTTTTCTCCTGAGGAGAAACAAAAAGAAAATACCGCAAAGAGGTGGCAGCCCTGCAGTAAATACTGAAATACGTCTTGCAGCGATGCCTTTGGAAGTGCTTTGCTGTTTTTCATAATAATGTTATTGTGTTTAATGAAATTATAATTAATTATTATTTAATGAGATTTAATAAATAATATATTATCGTAATCGCAGAATTGTTAGGATTGGACGGGACCTCTGGAGAGATAGAGTCACCTAGAGCAGTTTATACAGGAGTGCATCCAGGTGGGTTTGAAGATTCCATAACCTCCCTGGGCAGCCTGTTCCAGTGCACTGCCACTCTCGATGTAAGGAAGTTCTTCCTCATGTTGAGCTGAAATTTCTGNTTCGATTCCGGCTCGAAGGAGACGGTAAATTTTTTTTCTGGGACTAGAGTGCGGCTTCGCTCCTGCTCCGGAAGACGCTCCTAAAGCCGTGTACAAACACGTGTGGTACGCAACAATTTACTTTTTTTCTTTTTTCTCCTGAGGAGAAACAAAAAGAAAATACCGCAAAGAGGTGGCAGCCCTGCAGTAAATACTGAAATACGTCTTGCAGCGATGCCTTTGGAAGTGCTTTGCTGTTTTTCATAATAATGTTATTGTGTTTAATGAAATTATAATTAATTATTATTTAATGAGATTTAATAAATAATATATTATCGTAATCGCAGAATTGTTAGGATTGGACGGGACCTCTGGAGAGATAGAGTCACCTAGAGCAGTTTATACAGGAGTGCATCCAGGTGGGTTTGAAGATTCCATAACCTCCCTGGGCAGCCTGTTCCAGTGCACTGCCACTCTCGATGTAAGGAAGTTCTTCCTCATGTTGAGCTGAAATTTCTGGTGCTTTAGTTTATGGCCATTGCTCCTTGTCCTGTCACTGGGCACTGCTGAAAAGAGTCTGGCGCCATCCTTGTGGCACCCACCTCTGAGATATTTATATGACTTAATGAGATCCCCTCTCAATTTAATAATATATATTTGGCATTCTCCTATGTGAAGCCAAAAATAATTAGGCGGTTTTAGTTCAATCTTAGCTAGATTTGTTAGGTCTTCTTTCCCATGCTGATCCTTTGTGTTCCGCTCTGGACAGTCTCTCCTCATTTTGCATGTTGCCTTATGTGATGCCAAACAGTCTGTGCTAACTGGGCTTTCTGTGATGCCAGATAATCTTTATAAATGAGGGCTGTGAGCACCCTGGCTGACAGGAGTGGATAAAAGTCCTCCACCATCTCTTGACTTAAGACAACAGATGTGATGTTTGGTCCTTTGGATGTGCCAAAAAGGGTGACATGGGATGTTCTAGCAGAATGTGGAGCAGAGAGAGAGGGGTCACAGAAGGGGTTTAATGCAGACTGATGTGGGCTTGCTTAGGACCTAGTTAATAAGAGAGCCAGAACTCATACTCTGCTTTTTTCTCTCCTGTGTTCTATTGTTTCCTTTTTCCCTCAAGTCTTCTTTTCCATTACAGGTGCTACGTGGGGTGCAGAAAAACATTCTTGGCAACAGCTCCTGGCTTGGAGAGGGTAAACACGTCTGAAAGTGTCCAAATCTGTCTGCATAGCAGTGGGAGAATGGAAGTGAAGTTTTCTCCTTCAACAGAACCCCTAGTGAGTCTTCTCTCTGTGTGGGAGTGTTTCTCTGGGGTAGATTTCAGATATGAGAGCAAGGAAGACCCACTCTCTGTGGGAATATAGTACAAGCAAGATTATCAGCAGGGAAACAGATTCATGAAGTTCAGCAGGAGTCAGACCTGCACACTGCTTCCCTTTGTGCATTACGTCCCTGTCCCCAGATACCTCTATTAATCAGTATGTTTTTGTGCATGTGTATGGACACACACAGGGACACCAACAACACTCTTTTCTCCCTTCTCTTCCAGCATGGTGCAGGGTATCCCTCTCAGGAACTGTCCCATGAGGAGTCCAGGCATGAAAACCTGCCTTTTAGGGAGCACAGGCATCTCAGTGAGCACAAACTGAGGAAAGACATCCATTTCCTTAGCTGTCTCTTATCCACACAACAAGGTACTCACTAGCAGTCAAATCTGAATCCACAGTCCAGAAGCACATCCCTGTGCCATTCCCTGGTGTGGGGCAGGGCACAGACTCTATCTAGGGACAAAGATTTATTTTATTCCCAAGATTTACTCCTTCCTGTATAAACTTCTCTAAACTCCTTTGTTCCTTTTAATTGATTAAGTGGCAACTCTTTTCACTTCTCCTGAAGGATAGCTTACAAAATAAAAGGACACACAGACTTCCTTCAAGAGAAGGGATCATCTCCTTTCTCCCTCTGTCTCCTTCTCTAAGATATTTTTTCTCTCCTACCCACTCAAAAAGAATTGACATGCATGCATTTCTGTGTAAGAGTGTAATACACTTGAGGGAGAATGAAAGGAAATAAAAAAACAACAACAAACAAACAAACAAATAAACAAATGAAAAAAAAAACCAAACAAACAAACGAACAAACAAAAAAACCAAAACCCTCACAAAATGTCCTGACTTTATGCTAAGTAACTATTCTGCCTCTTGAGCTGTGGCCTGTTACATTCATGTGGCTGTTTGGCTCAGCTTCCCATTCTTCTAGGACATGCTCGTGGATCTAAAGGTACTAAATGTTTTTCACTACAGTAGCAAACTATTCAGTGCTTGCTTAATAGTGTAACTTGTGAAATACTTCATTTATGTGCAAGTTATTAGTGACAGTCACCTGCAAGTGCATAATTATTTTTGTAGCTGGTCTTCAGCAAGGGCCAATAATGAGCTGTGTGTGTACAGTCTATTCAATTACTTGTATTACTTAATAATGAAATGTTCCAGAGATTGTAAAAACCCCAATCATACAACATTTCACTCTGATGCACTAGGTTGGTTACCAGAGTACGGCACTTCAGGCAAACAAGGGATGAGGGGTTTTTAAATAGCCTGATGGGTACAGGGGGGGCATCTGCTGCAATAGAAAGGAAATTTTCAGGTCCTGTCTGTAAGAAAAGGTTTGTTTGTATTTCAAACAAAAGCTGTCCATTTTGCTGGAGAAAAGGAAAACAGAATAAATCTCATGGGAGTATGAGGGTAAAAAGTTTCAGTCTGCCTGAAGGATTTCAAAGGAGAGATGGTGAAAGTGTTCCTGCACAGCAAGGTGCTTCCTGATGGATGCAGTGTGAGATATGTGGCACATGCATAGACAAGATGTTCTGCTGATCACGAAGGTGGGAAACCACTGGAAGCAAGAGAGCACTTTCCTGATTTTGTTAGTACCTGAAACTTTATTATTCCTTTACTGAGGTGCTCTTTGTCAGTGTATCTATTTTGAATATTGTAAACACATGCTTCTTTTTGTACCTACTCTTCACCTCACCTAAGTGGGGTTTCATGGTCACCCCTATCAGCAGCTATCAGCAGCTCTCTCATCCTGAGCACTTGAGACATGATTTTTATCTCCTCTGGACATTCCCCTGCCCTGGTTCAGCAGGAGGAGTTGAATAAATGAGCATCCTCCAGGGTCAGCCAAGCTGGAGAGTGACAGTAGAAGACTGGAAGGTATTGGGAATAGGCTTGAATATTGGAAGTTCCCAGTGGGGTTGGGAAAGACACACGTAATAAATTTTTTTTAAAAATAAGTCTTTTGGGAGGTGTAGTTGACCCAATTGAAAAAATCCCAAGGATGCTGAGCAGGATGTGTGAGTATCAACATAAAGAAAAACAAATTGACATCTCCAGGTTATGAACCGCTTCGTTGTTTTGCAGTTTGGGGTTTGTTGTTTTCTTCTAATTACCCAAGCTTCCCAGTTTTCCCTCCACCTACGCATGGAGAGTGCGGGGGTGGGAACCTCGATGAAAACCAGGGCTAGGAAGGCGAGGAGTGTAAAACTGAAAAGGTCGAGCCAGGTAGGAGTCGAACCTACAATCTTCTGATCCGTAGTCAGACGCGTTATCCATTGCGCCACTGGCCCCCAGCTGTTGTGGAGTTGACAGGAGGGTGGTGCTGTACTTTCCCATAGGGACCCAAGGACAGCCCCTTTGATGCCCAGTACTGCCAAAATGCAGAGGTTGCACAGTGGAAATCCCAATATCTGTGTCCAAGCTCCACATCTGATATTACTTCACTGTGATGAAGAGTTTTGTAAGTGCAAGCTGAGAATAAGTCCCATTGTGTCACCTGCTGCAATATCTATGCTGAAAGGGAAACAAGAAAAACATCATAATATCATCCAGTTCCCAAATTCTGGCAGATGTCATAAAATTCACTCATAAACCCTGCTGTGTCCCTGCCCCTAGCAGGCTAGCAGAGCCTGCCTGTTCCCCTGGTGTCTGGAGGAGGAATCCCAGCTGGTGGGAGAAGGAGGCGGGATCTGCAGCTTTCATGGTTCTGTGGCAGGCGAGCCTTGCAGCCTTCAATCCACGCTCGGGAAGGACCCCAGACCAGACAGACAGGGCCTGCAGGACTGGAGCTGACACAGAGCTGATCTGCTCCGAGGGATAAGGGCATCTCTGAAGGCAGTCAGACAGCATCAACACCTCATCTTCCAGGCCACTGTCACACCGATACCTCTCCCATTACAACACGCCTGGTTCACATCGGCATGTTGGATCCTGCCCCGACCTCTGAATTACTCTTGGTCTCTACCCCGTAATTTTTTCCTGCAGCTCAGCTGCCAGAGATGGTGCTCTTTGAACTGTCCAAACAGGCTTTGCCTCTGAATTCATACAGAGCATGAATTACATACAGAGCACCTTGGTGCTTCACAAAGGCAACTGTGTCTCAGCAACTGTGGTCTTGGTCATTTGATATGCTCCACAAAGGCCATGAGGTCACAGAATTTGTTTTCCAGTTTTTACTCATCAATCAGATGCAAAATAGATTTTGCTTTTCCAAGAAGAAACAGGGATTTATGACATTTTGGATTCAGCTTCAGGACCTCTTGCTGACATTTGCTCCCTGCTTTTCTGAGCCCTTTGCTTACCTTGTGGCAGTCAAATCTGTTGATCCATCACTGATAATAACTTGATGTCAGTGAGCTGCAAGCTTCTTTCCCATGGTAGCCTTTGTTTGATGAGTTCTGGCATGACTGTTGTACATTCAGGCTTTTATAGACAGGTCTGTGCCAGAGGGAGCCAAGATACTGGAAAAAAACTCCGCATATTCAATCCTAGTTTCATTAGGCCAATGAAAACCAAAGCAAAACAGTTAACCAGTGTTGTACATTAGGGAGCTTGGGAAAGAATATGAATGGTGTTTTTTTCCATTCCTTAGAAGCAGGATGGGATCCATGCTGCCATGTAAAATGCTGGGAGCTGTTGGAGTCAGATGTTCATTACCACAACTCTATTCAAATTGCTGTTGTTCCTTCCTGGCAGCAGTGATTTTGCCTGACTACTGTGATAAGTGATGGCTTTTGGCTTGACTTGCTTGGTGCTTCTTCAAATCACGGACTATCTTGTGGCATACTGAAGGTATTATGTTCTGGATAATAATAAAGAAGCTGAGGATGAAGCTTGAAAGGAGGATGAGCCAGTGTGGCAGCTCTTTAGTCCAAAGTAAAGAGGTCCCACTTTTCCTCCCCTCTTCCCCACTGCTCTCAAGTATACAGCTTGCCTTGTCCTAGCTATAGTTGTCTGGGGTACTCCAGGCAACCTGAGTCAGGTTGATAATCCAACAGGGTGGGTAATTTTCCAATGGTCAGTGAAGTGAATGATCTCAGATGATGCTAATGAGGGGACCAGACCTTGCAGTCAGGGCCAGCATCAAGGTAGGTGAGGGACCCAGGCTGCCCTATCCTGCTGGCTAGGGCAGCTCAGCCTCTTGCAGGTGCTCGCCAAATTGCAGCCTGCAGGAGTATGGTGCTGAAGTAATGAAGAAAAAGGCATGGAATGGGAACAAGGAAGTGAGAAGCGGGGAATGTGTTCAGTAGGTGAGAAGTAGAGCCACTGTGTCCACAGACAGCTCACTTTAGACCTGTTATTTCCAATCTCTCTTGATTTTTGTCCTTGCTCACTTTACTTTGTGCAGGTGCAAATAAGGTGGGTAGTGAAGATGAGGCCAAATTCTTCCTGACTTCCTGAGGCTGGTGCAGGGGGATAAACTGGGAGGAGCAGATCCTTCATAAGCAAAGACTTGCAAACAGCTTCTCTCTTGCAAATGTTTTGGTTTTTTTTTTCCCTGAATTAACCAGAAAAACCATAAAGTAAATGAAAGGGGCTGAGCATGTCCAAGTGGATGGTGGGTGTATGACAACAGGAAGGGTGTAATTGCAAACAAGAGTTTGCAGGGGTGGAGGTGGTGCTTTTTGTACTTGGGCATCTTAGACTTGCACCTATTCCTCCAGTTGGCAGCCAGTGGGATGATCCACTGCGTGCCTAGGCCAGGCAGGATAGAGGGCTTTCATATATGAGCTCAGAGAGCCCAGAGATCCTCCTGCAGTGATGGAATGGAGAATGGTGTTTGAGAAGGACAGTCTCTCAGATTTCTGTGTAGTTCCAACAGAATTTCTCTGAGCAAACAAGGCTGCTCCATTTTGCCTTAATGCAGCATGTACTGCATTCCAAAACAGCTGCATCATGGTGTCTGGCAATTCAGAAAGCAGGACCCAGTGAGATGGGCCCTGCTTGAACCACAGAGAGGGCTTCAACCAAGACTAATGGTTTGAGACAAAGCCTTGGTCAAGTAGCAAACAATCCAAATGTCTGGAGAAAGCTGGAGCCAGAGCTGGCAATTCAGGCTGGTGGACCAATAAGGGAGTGAATACATGTAAGAGCTAGAAATGAGAAGGGGTAATACATCTCTAGAAGACACTTTTCCTTGCCTGACTATTGTCTGAGGGAGAGCATGGGGGCTGCAGCTGAAGGAAGGGACATGGCTTTGGATTTTTGCACACAATGCTGGGGATATCATGGAGAACAAGCTGGCAACCCAGAGTGCTGGTAAGGTGCCCCAAGCTCTACGTGAAGATTTACTACATCCTTTGGCAAGAAACAAGTCATTAGTATCCAATTACGCTGAAATCATACTTAATGCAAGACAGGTTAAGACAAAAAGAAAATAAAAACATATACTCACAGTTGCCAAGACAGATAAACTGTGGGGAAATGATAGAAAACCAGGCTTCAGTTACTGGCTTTGAAGATTAAATCAGCATGGTTATTCCCTCATATCCAGGCATTTTGCTGCAGGCCCTCCTGATACAGTAAGGAGCAGACAGCCTACCTTCCTCCACACCTTACGCCTCAGGCTATGTTGACCAAGAAGCTTTTCCTTGTGGGGGAGCAAAGCACTTCTCATGTTCTAAAAAAATTTATTCTAGAGCCCCAAACTCTCCCAATCCTGCAAATTTCACTTATTTGGTATAGAGCTCTTCCTATTTCTTCCCTATTCAAGAGACAAGATGACCTTTCTTGGCAAAAATAAGAATGATTTCATTCCTTTAGCATTACCTGGCCAGATAACAATACCTTGGCTCCAGTGCTAAGCCTGAGTGCTGTCATGGGAAAGGCACTGGCTTGATGTCTCAATACCACCGTTTTCTTTTTCTCTCTCTCTCTCTCTCTTTTTTCTTTTTATTTCTGTAATAATGTAAACATCTCTTCTTTGCCCTGCCTGCTATCATTATTCTGGTGGGCATACAGCAAAGTGTGTGAACTTAGCCTTGGTTTGGAGGGGGATGTGTTGCTTCAAGATAGCACTGGGAATAGAAGCAAGGGGAGCAGTCCCTGCCTGCTCAAGCAGAGGCTGTTCCCTGGTTGGTGGGACTTGTCTTTACAGGGAGAGGGCCAGACAGTTCACCCTTTCATGAAAGAGGATAAAGGAGATGAAGGTTGATGTGGGAAGCAGGAGAAGCAGGTTGCTGTGGTGCTGTGAAGTAGCAGAGGAGGTGAAGGCATTATTCTGGGCTTGAGAAATCACTTTTAAAGGACTTGTTCAATGCAGATGACATCCTGAGACAACTGCTGTGCATGCACACACAGTCTCCTTCTTTATCCTCTTGTGTCTTTTTCCCTTTGCATCTGTCACTTCCCTCAGCAAACATTCTCCTGCCAAAGTGGCCTCACACAGGGACAACACAGAGATGATACCCATTAGCCAGCTGGCAGCACAGTTTCCTCCCTAAACTGGAAGGAAATGGTTCAGCACCTTTCTGCCCTCCTGCATGGCTCCTAGAGCATTAGGGGTGGAGGGAGGAGTGGGGGACAACACCAGAGTTGGGTCAGAGACAAGAGGCTCTCCTGCCTCCCACATGCTGGACATGCTTCCCTAAGAAAGCTGTAAACTGGAGGAAAGGCTGAAAATGAGAGCACCACGATGAAGAAAGGTAGAGCTTCCTGCTCTCTCCATTGGCTCCTTGAGAAGCTCTTTTTTTCAATTTCCATCTCCATGTACTTTGTGAGGTCAGGTGTAAAGAACATTTCACATGGGAACATGTTAAAAAATCACCAGAGAAAGGATAAGAGAAGTTGGCATCTTCTTCCTGCCTGACTGGATGACACCTGGATTATTAAAGAGACATACTTCCCTGAAAGGGAATGATGGATGACTTCAGTTTTGGGAATGAGCATCCTGTCTGGACACATTCCAGGAGCCCAAGGAACTAGCTATGAGACCTGACATATCAGGAGTATTCCAGTGAATGCAACCTGAGATATTACATGCAGAGGAGGCTTCTAAGGAAGCATCACCCCTTCTCAGGAATATCACCTGAATACCTGATGATGGGTAAGAGGTCTTGCCAATTTAGATCAGCAAGGATAGAAGCCTGTATCTTTTTTTAAGTATTCCATAAATATAATCTATTTTGGGTGGATATTAATGGATTTGTCATGGATTAATTATTTTATTTCCATTCTTACTTCATCTCTTCTGGATTAAGTGGGATTTCAGTGTTACTGATTACCTGCTGACATTGCTAGCTGAAAGTGACAGTGAACTGGTGCCCTGTGGCCACCTAGCTCATGTCAGGCTCCTTGCCATGCTCTCTGGAATGCTAAAGTTTAGTGATAGCCATGCCTGCCCTATTTTGGCTGCAGGAATAAGGTTCATGGTGAGTATCTCTGATGAAGGTCAGGGGTGGCAGAGGCATCTTCTGCTGGTGAAAGCAGCTGTGGACACTGAGACGAAGGCTCTGGGTGTGACTGCTGAGGTTCCTCAATATGTCTGTCAGGGGTCCAATAAGAAGTTTAGTGAGAGTAGAAATCTTCCTCCCCCTGCCAAAATCCCCTCTCCTTTGAGCTGTAATTAGAATCAGTGACTAAGGATTACTCTGAAAGCACTGCAGCCCTCTACCCTGGGAGCTGAGCTAACAAAAGATGAGAGATGCAGTCCTGAGAGAAACTCCCAGCAGGATCTCACAGCAGCCCCAGACCCAGCAGCATGATGGCAAGTAGCAGATGTATCACTGTGGGATATGGGGAAACAAGGCCTAAAAGGCTCCTTGAATACAAATTTCTGCACAAAACAATGCTGCTGCAAAGCTCTTGGCTTGCTGTGAAGTGCTTCATAGCACTGATTAGGGATAGAAATAGCACCAAGGCCATACTATGTGGGTAATTGGAAGAGATGTGATTTGTAGCCTACTCTTACATAAATCTATTATCACCCCTCTCATGTTTGCATTACAGCCTTTGGAATTATCAGAAGCATCAGCACAAGGCCCTGTACCTCTCCAGCTTGTCACCTCTTGCCCAAGGATTATCCGAAGTAAGATTGTCTGCATCCCTATAACAAGATAGTGATGAAGGGAGCTGCCCCCACAGCAGTATAAAAAGAGCAACACAAGTGACATGAGGAATCAAAACTTGCAATAAGCAGATCCATCAGAGGCTCTCCTTGTTTGCAGGCTCCATTAGCAGTGCAGCTCTAAATGCTGTAACAATGGAAATGCACAGCAGCTCTGGCACTGATCCTATGCTCTGCTTTGCCACCTCATCCCAGCCCTCTCTGTGCCCTGCATGTGCCTGTTCTCTCCCCCACTTTTCTTCTCCCTATCCAAAGGGTGGCAGTGGCAGGGGATGTAGGGTCAGTGGTGCCCTGTTTTCCCAGCTTCTTGACCAGAGTGGTGGGACAAAGGAGCACGTTCAGCTCACAGCAGCACACCTTCCCTTACATCTAATGCTGGAGCAGCCTCCCTTAGTGCTGATGGCTGGGGTCACAGGGGGGTCACCCTCCAGGCTGATGACCAGCTCTGTTGGCTGCAACAGGGAAGGAGAGGTCTTCCACCCACATCATCATATCAGACTATTATGGTGCTGTCTATTGCCATGAACTACTGGTTCATATTGCCCAATCCTGACTGCAGAGGGTAGAACTGTGTAGTGAGAGATGTGCATTCTCAGTCAGAACAGGCAAAACACAAATCTTACTGCAAAGCTTCCCCCTTTGTGGCAAGGTCAAGGCCTTTTAGGAGACACACAAAATCTGTGTTATTCCATGGTGAAAGGACTTGCTGTGCACCCTTTCTTCCCTTGCATTCCCTAAACTCTGCCAGAATCAGAAGGGCTGACTCCTAGGGAGCAGCCTGGTGTGCAGAGGGGGTGATGCAACACCACGTGTGTGGACATGGACCGACGTGCTTGAAATGCTTCCTGAAGTGATAATTCAAAAGGACGTTAATGCAATAAACTGCTGCGTGGTACAATGAACACAATGTCACAGTGGATGGCATTCCTGATCATAGCTAAAAGTGCCTGGCTTGAAGGCTTTTCCAGTTGTTTTCCTTGCAAATGCCTGCATCTCTCTCTCAAGTGCTGTGCTCCCCTATGCTCACAAAAATCTCATGTGAAAGAGTGGGTGAAAGAACCTGACTGGAAAATGGCCAAAAGGGAAACTTTCTCTTCTTATCTGACTTTCAAAAGGAAAAAAAAGGCATTGGTACACAGGAACGAAGAGTCATGCTGGTTTTGCTATATGCATTGAAAGCATTTGCAGGGCATATAGCAAAAGGAAATAAAAGGAAAACAAAAGAATTAGGAGGGAAAAAACAACAAAACAAACCCTAAGACCATTTTTTACGTCTGACACCAGCCACTTGATAAAGAGATACTTCCCTGGTAGCAACTTACTGTTCTGGTAGTAACTTACTGTGTGAAAACCTTCCTGCCCCCACACACAGTATTTTTCTTTAGCTGTAATATGAAAATATTTGACCCTTTATTTTCAAGCACTGAATCTCTATTCTGTCTCGAAAGAATGACCCTCAAGATGGGGGTGGATGAGAACATAACCTAGACCATCCTGGGGAGCTGGGACAGACTCTCAGCAGGTCTCTGAAGTGGTATAAAGTTTGTGCTGAGTACAAACTTAAAATCAGTCTCTCTTTGGAACTATGGACCTGAGTATTGTCCTGGGAAAAAAAAAAATCCGCAGTCCTCTGCTCTGGCAGCTGAGCAATGGAGAGCATACTGAAATAGCATCAAGAGTGGCTTATGTCAAGCAGATCAAGGCTAGGGAGAAACCTGACACTGGGACAGGGCTGTATCCCTGTGAAGTGATGAGCTGATGCCAGCTGGGAAGCCTGAGCTGGATCTGTGCTGTGAAACACAAGTCCCTCTCTACTAAAAATCACTCTCTTTTCCTACTGACAGAGCTGGGGCTGCAGCAGTGGGGTTTGGAGTGCTGTGGCCTGTTAAATCCAGGGCAGAAAATAAATCTGTCACCCAGTCAAAACTCCTGTTGTTAAAGCTATTCAGTACCCTTTCCCTTAAATTCTGGTATGCTTAGCAGGCCCCCTAGCACTGCCACTGCTATGCCACCTGTGTTCCTCCCCACTGCCACAGCACCAACTCCTGCACTCCAGAATCAAACATCCCTGTTATTCCACAAAATGCAGGTATCTGGGGAGGATTCACCATTCCTACCTTTCTGCTAGCAGGGGAGACATCGAGCCATGATTTACAAGCAGGCTCTCATAGAATGCTGTGGTAGCAAAATAGAGGGGAAAGAGTCAGGGGTGCATTTGAAAAGCAGAGGGTTATGTTAAAATAGTAAAGTACTTGGTTGCTTACTCTTCAAAAGGAAGTGGGATTTTCCCACTTTTCTAACTGGTGTGCTCTCCTCTTTTTCTTTTTAACTGCTTTTGTTTTACTTATATCCTTTCTTCCTTCATGTCTCATTTTCACTGCAGGGTATGTTTGGGTGTGTGGAAAAGCAAGCTTGTTCCTGTTATCTGTGAAACTTGTCCGTAGCCCTGGAAAGGACCTATTTTTTGGTAGACAGTAGTGCAGTGCTATTCCTTTCTCACATGCAATACTTCCTTCAGTCCTTTGGACATACTTTTATGCCTTGGCTGTGAAATATGGATCTCTTTCTAGCAGTGATATGTGGAGGGGATAATGGTTTGGGAATATCCAGGTTTGTAAAGCTGTATGTGGCTTGGGCAGATGCTGAACTGTTGATCTCATGTTTGTTATCCTACATCCAGTCTTCCCAGGCTCACTGATTTTGAGACTTTAAACAATACAGATAACTACAAGGTTATGATAAATGCCTCATGTTAATCACCTTGCAGGGTCACCCCACCTGCCTGAACACCATTTCTCATCCTGACCTTGAGTACTCTGAAGAAACCAGGACTTCCAGGAGGGCTTTGTTTCCCTGTGTCCCCTAAAGGTGGGTGACAGGTTCATGCTGGCTTGCTGGCACTGCTGGAGAGCAGAAGAAAGCCAAAGGATCTTCTTTCTCCCAGGCAGACAGGTGGGGCAGTGACCTCGTTTCTTGGTGTCACAATGATAGCAGGACCACAGCATGCAGGGATGAGTCCTTGATGCAGTTTGTCCACAGACTCTCCAAATCTCTGAGGTTTATCTGCTATAACTTATGTTGGTACCACTGATTAATTTGGAACAGAAGTTATTTCATATGCCCTTTTATCCCATGTTTCCCCCGGTTTTCTGTGAACTGTGGAAGGTCCTTGAGCGTGGATAAGCCCAGAGAAGGCTGCTTTTGAGCACAGTTCAGCTCAGGGCAGTGTCCATCCTCTATTAAAAAATAAAGGGCAGACATCCTCCCTCTGTCTGGTCTTTGTAGCTTGTTCCTGAAATCTCATGTCCCATACATTTGATGTGCTCCCAGTGACTCACCCTTGGAAATGCTTTGAGCTTTCCTCTTCTGCTGTGATTTCATATGTGCAAAAGAAACTTTCTAAAGATGTCATTCTCTCCTGTGCTGGTCTTTGTTTTCCTGGAGATCTGAAACCAGCCCTCAGACTGTTTTTAGAAGGTCTCCAAATACTGACCGCATATGGCCTGTCATCACATATGAGGTACACAAAGACAAATATATATATATATATGTGTGTTGAGTGGAAAAAATGTCAGTCTCAAAAGGCAACTGTTTCTGAAAGCACTTGTCTCTGTTGCAAAGGCTCTCTTTGGCTGCATAAATTGAGTCACACACAAGGGTAGTCTCGGTATTTATCATGGAATGCATATCGATCACAATAAAATCATGAAATGCAAAATATAATTTGCAGTTTGCACTTGTATAGGTAGGAGGGCTTCATCTTATAGCTGGCTTGTCGGCTCAGTAAGTTGTTGCCAATGTAAGTGAAATCTGAGTCCCTGCAACAGGCTGGCTTGTAGGTGGGAATGCTGGTGCTTGCCACCCGCTCCTGAGGGACTGTTCACTGCAGGGTAAATGGGCACAGACAAAAGGTGAGATTGATGAAAGACCTCTCCTAGCCTCCCCGAGGGATGCTTGGCTAAAAATTCAAATCTTTTCAGCCAGAACAACAAGCAGAGTTAGCAGTGTGGGAAGAGGGGAAGGATACATCATCATTTTGCCCTAAGTCTCGCATTTGGGTGAGCAGAATTGGAGATGGCAATCTCATATTTATTAGGATGTTGTATTGCTCAGGTACCCACCAGTTCCGTCCTCTTCCAGCAACTGGGCTGTTGTGGGAAGCCTGCAGGTGAGTCTCACCAGCCTCAGGATTGTGGGGAGCTGCTGGAGGTAGCAGGGTGGGGGTGGGTGTTGATCCCTGCCCAGGGAATGATGAGCAACTCCCATCTGCTTTAGGCAGCTGCCTGTGTAGAGGTCTGCCCACTCTTGGGCTGGGTGGTGGGGTGCTTGCTCAGCCCCCAGGACAGGCAGAAGGTGGGGTGGCAGCAGGCCAAGGCACTGTCACCTCATGGACTGAGATGCTTCTCACCACCCACCATGTCCAGGACAGGATGCCTGGACAAGGAGCCTACTCCTTGCAGAGTGCACTTTGTCTCTGCAGGCTCATTGGGGAAGCAAGTCATGTGGGAGCATATTTTTGACAGCTTCCTCTGGCCAAAATATGATTTTTCTCTTTGTTTTCTAGTCATGCAAGAGATCCACAGGGCTGATTTTCTGACTGACACACAAGAGCTTCACAGCTCTGGTACAAGATAAGAGGTTGCAGCAAGGAATTCTTTGAATGCAAAACCCAGATATGTCATTATGGCATTGAAACCTGAACCTGGACATCACTCAACCTCTCCTTCCTCCTCCAAATCCCTCTCCTAAACCCATTGCTTTTCAGCCAGCTTTCCAGGTTCCAGGACATCAGTCCACAGGCCACAAGGTGTTATTCAGCTGCAAAATAGAGGAGTTAGCAGTAATGTCTGTAAAAGCAAGCCTATATTTAGGAATTAGTGTTCTGGTTATGTCAACAAAGCCAGGTAACACTCCCAGATAAGCAATACTGAAAATAAAATTATTTCTTCTTGGTGATGGCTGGCAGACATCCAGATTTTCTGTCCAGGAGGAGTGTTAAAGCAAGTCGTCTTGCCCTTTGTTTGTCCCTTGAGAGATGGCTGTGTGAGCTGGTGGTCTTCCCCTGCAGGAGAGGAAGGGGAGGAAGAGGAGGGGGACAGGGCTGCCAGGGAGAGACAGGAGGGTGCCAGGCTCTTTCTCAGTGCAAGTTCATTGAAACTTATCCTAAGTAGTCCCTGCTGAAGACCAGCTGCAGGATCTTCCTGTTTCTCCTCAGTGTCTTGGACTTGGCTCTTTTCTTCCTCCTTATTGCAGAGTGGTCATACAATGTGTGGCTTTCCTGGCACTTGTTATCCTGCCTTTGCAAGTGTGATCAAGCCTCTGCATTTCTTTACCTATAATTTATTCCTGTGGTTCGTAATACCTTGTCAGAAAAACCTGTATTGATTTTTCACATGTCTGGACTACGTGTTCCTGCCAGAAAAATATTTCAGCTCAGGCCTGGTTGCAAAAGGTGGGTTTATCTTTGTTTCGTTGACTCCTCTTATTGGTTGCGCTGTTTGTTACCTCTTCCATGTTAGCATGCTTCAGCACACAGAAAGGGGAAAAGCAGCAGCACACTGTCCCTCACCTTGTTGCCACCAGATGTCCTCTGCAGATGCATCAGATGTCCTGCTCTGCCACTTAACAGGCTTCTGGGGCTTACCCAGAGTAGGTATAAACTCACCAGAATAATCACATCCCAGAGGCACATTACACCCTGAGAGGTGCCTCAGTTCATTTTCCAAAGGGCTAGCATGGCTTTTTTTGCATGCCATCAACACCCCCTTCCCTACATCAGCATATGCAGGTGTTTTTGTATGCTAGCCTTCAGCTTTTCCCTCCAGAATTTCTCTGTTTCTGCCTGTGCAGTAAGGTGGAAGTTCCTGTCCTGCCAGATGAGGATGTCTTTCCTCATCTAATTCAGAGCCCCTTATCGAAGCAGGTTTCGCTGTGAGCACGGGGCAGCTGACTCAAAGTTAGGAGGGCAAGAATGAGGCGCTCAGATTCCTCCAGATGCACAAGTCACCTCTGACCCAGCTATGGAGGGGAGGGAAAGAAGAGAAATATCTTCTTGTTGCTGCCAGGGAAGGCTCCCTGCCAGGCCTGCCAAAAGCCCCAGCTGTCCACAGCTCAGCTGCTACAGCAGCTTCTCCCACTGGACTCCAGGCTCTTGTTCACACCAGGCAATCGAAGCAAAGGTGTGATTTCAAGTGGGTTTAACTAAGCTATGACTAATTTCCCATGAATGCAAGACTTAGAAAAATCGATTTGTTTCTATGGGACTACTGACAAATGTGTGTAAGTTTACACAGGGGAATTTCCAGCTCAGTGGGCTGCAAATGAGTACAGGAGTTCACTCAAACACTTAAGAAATATGTGAGGCATTGAAAAGAAAATAGTCAATAATACATTTAATTTAATGTTATTTATTACAATTGCATGCAGAGGATAGCATTAATTTCCGTGCAGAAATCCATGAAAACCTTCACTTTTATATTTTCCTGAAATGCACACTTTCCAGACTGGTGTTGCATGCAGACTGGGGGCCTTGCTTTAGAACTGGGGTCTGCCCCTGGATGCCTGGGGCACACACTCAGCTGCTCTACTGCATTTTTCACATTCAACCCCTATACAGTCATAAGGCAGAATAAATATTAAAGGCTTCTACAAGACACCGAACTGAGAAAGTATTGTAGTTATTGACTAAAAGAGAAGAAAATATTCTGATTACATGTACAGTATGGTGGCAAAGTGGTTTTATACAGTAATGCAGGAACTTTGGCTTAAATTTGAGGATGAGATATTTATTGCTTGTACAGTTGTGTGATAAATTATTGGCAAGTAGAAGCACAGATGGCTTTCCCTTAAGACCAGGCATCACATGTCACAAATTATCTGGGAAATTGTCATTTTAAAAATAACTCTGGAACAAGTGCCAAGCTGAAAGGGATATCAGTGTCTAATAAACAGATATAAACACAGCAGTGCCCAAAACGAAAATATATTTGAATTAAACTATCGGAGAGAGAGCATATACAATTAGTACCTATTCTCTAGCAGCACAAATGAAAGCCTTTTATACTGTATTTCTTCTGGGTTTTTGTCCTCAGGAAATTCAAATAATGTTTTTCATGCATATTTAACCTGCCCATGGAGTTAATGGCACAAATAATCATGTTGGATTTTTATGTTACAGCTCCTAAGACCAAAATCTTACTAGACCAAACTTAAGCCCAGTTATAGACAGGCAATTTTGTTTGTCTGGTTTTCAAGGTGGTGAGATGTTTACACCCTGAAGTGCTCAAGCTCCAGAGCAGCCATTGCTCCTATTGTCTTCTCCAGTAACCACATGTGCTTCACACCTTGGAAAGGTAGGATCCTGCAAAAATACATGGGCAAAATGACATCCTGCCTCTCGTGGCCATGGCTGCTAGCTCACAACAGAACGTCTGTTAGGCTGCACAGGCTGGGGCAAGCCCTTCAGTCTCCATTGACCTGCAAAGATATGGAAAGGGAGCAGATGGCCTCTGCTTATCACTCCCACAGCTCCTCAAGGGGTGATGGCTGCCATGTGTGAGCGAGGAGAGCCAGGGCCTCTCGGCTCCCCCCGTCCCCCAGCAGCCGTCACCTGTCCCAGCCTGTCCTGCTCTCACGCGCATATATGGGCACGGCAGGACGGAGCTTGTGACGCAGCGCTGCTAAAAACAGCCCCGGCTCTGCTCGGCCCCTTGTTCAAACAATGACCTCGGGCCCCAGCAGCCCAGAGAGCCTCTGATCGCAGCACAGCCTTGGACTTACCTCAAGGGAAATTAACCCCAAAACCTCTCTGCAAGGCCGTGGCCCTAAGCGTATGTCCCAGCAAAAGCTAGGGATGAGCACCTCCCTGAGCTACAAGACCTTCTCCAAAGAGCAACAAACTATGGATAACCTGGAGAAACAGCTGATCTGCCCCATCTGTTTGGAGATGTTCACCAAGCCAGTGGTCATCCTGCCCTGCCAGCACAACCTCTGTCGGAAGTGTGCCAGTGACATCTTCCAGGTAGGTTTCTTCCCACAGAGAGCTCTGCTTCCCGAGCAGGATGGGCTGGAATGAATGGAAAGAGGATTTTTTGCATGTTTTGGTAGATCAATTTTATCAGTTGGTGAGACAGGGTGGGGGGAGTGATTTAATGCCAAAGTTGATGTATCTGGGGGCCGGGGCTGAGCTCACAACAGGTGAAAGTGCCACCTGTTGGCTGTGGTGACATGGCTGAGCGTGAGCTGAGGGACTGGCCCCTCGCCCAGCAGCCACCAGGTGCTGTCCCAGGGTGACATGTCAGAATTACCCTCTCATTTGGCATAGTGACAAATGGTTTCCTACCATTTGGTGCTTTTGGAAGAGGCTTTCATGCTTTTTCATGGCCCCTCTCCTTGTGCTTCTTGGCAAGAACAGGCCTCCAACCCCTACCTGCCGACCAGGGGAGGCACAACTGTGGCGTCGGGAGGCCGCTTCCGCTGTCCCTCCTGCAGGCACGAGGTGGTCCTGGACCGGCACGGTGTCTACGGGCTGCAGAGGAACCTGCTGGTGGAGAACATCATTGACATCTACAAGCAGGAGTCCACAAGGTAACAAGGGAATGTGTGTCCTTCTGAGGACACATATGAGGTTGATTCAGTGCTTTTGTCTCTTGGAAAAGCAGAAAGGAATTGTGCTGTCATGCCTGACTATCTGCTGCACCATAAAGTAAATTCTCACTGAGGACAGAAAACTATCCAAATAGATGCCAGGCTTCCCTGTTTCCACTTATAGCAGAGGATTGGGCCAGATTTATTCACATGAGCAACACTTACCTGTGCAAGCAAGGCCCTTGAGGTCAGCACAGCTACTCAGATGATTAAGGGAAAAGTTGGTTAATCTTGGTTAACATCATTTATTGCAAAAACAGTTCAGACAATTCTTTTTTTCTCTTTAACCTGTACGTTCTCATGCTAAAGAAGTGAAAGGATTTCAAATCTTATTAGAAAATCCTGAGGTACAGATAGTGCAAACAAGAAGAAAACTGAATTTCACACAGAAGGTACCCTGCATCATAATGCCAAATGAATATTCTGTTAAAAATATCTCCATTCTTGTCAGTTTGGGATGTGAAGTTATGAAATCAAGTCTTATTTAGGAGTCCATAAAAGAGAAGGAAGAGTGGTAAATTATACGTATCAGAGCTGTGTGGCTGTGCACTAGAATCAAGACCTCACGGCAGAGGAATGGGCTCATTCTAAAATGTAAGATTACTCCTGAATGGTAATTTCTTGCATTTGATGTGTTATGGATCCAGAAACAGAAAAATGGTTTCTCATATTTATTTCCTTGGGATGGGTTGAATTAATGGTACCTCTCTGGAGAACTTAGCTGGGGGGAAGGTGAAGGAGATAATCCTCTCCATCTACTTTGCTCTTGTAAGACCCCACCTGGAGTACTGCATCCAGCTCTGGAGTCCTTAGCACAAGAAAGACATGGACCTGTGGAGTGAGTCCAGAGGAGGGGCACAAAGATGCTCAGAGAGCTGGAGAGGGACTCTTGACAAGGGCATGAAGTGATAGAACAAGGCTTTAAACTGAAAGAGTGTAGGTTTAGATTAGAAATAGAAAGAAATTCTACACTATGAGGGTGGTGAGGCACTGGCACAGGTAGCCCAGACAGGTTGTGGATGCTCCATCCCTGGTAGTGTTCAAGGCCAGGAGGGCTGGGTCTTCACACAACCTGGGCTAGTGAAAGGTGTCCCTGCCCAATGTAGAGGGATTGGAATTATATGATCTCTCAGGTCCTTTCCAACTCAAACCATTATATAATTCTGTGATTCTGTGATGAAGTTAACCTGGCCCCAGGACACCAAGCAAGCAGCTCTCGCCCAGGGAAGCTGGTTTTGTCACCAGCATGGATCCTTAGAGTTGGTTCTGTATGGCAAGGTGTTTTGTTCACCAGGAACATGTAATCCTGGCCATGCTCCCTGACAGTCTTCTGACCCCACCACAAAAGGAGCTGGGTTTCCCAGGGACAGAGAAATGGCATCACTGGTGCAGGTGGACACAACCAAAAGAACCCAGTCCTTGGGATCCCTGAGGATGCTTCCTCTAGCAGAGGAGGGCAGTCACCAGCAGAGAGAACACTTTGGAGCCTGACAGGGCCTTTGGCTATTCTCAGCTGTTTGAATCTCTCTGAGGACTGTCACAGCTGAGCATAGGTTGGAGCTCCAAAGCACTGGAGAGCACGAAGTTGGCTTAAAATTGTCCTTTCTCCTGCCCTTTGTGCTCCATGCCAAGTAAAGGTCAGCTACCCCTGTGTGTGTCACTGATACTCAAATATTATTTTAGCCAGGAAAATCTCAGAGGAAATTAATCAACAAAGCTGCGGTGGTGGACTTTGCTTTTGACTAAATAAGCTGGACATGTGTGGCCTCATGTCTTCCTTGGCTTTGCTTTTTTTCAGCTCACAGTTGTGTTTAACTGAAAAAAAAAAAAAAAGAGATAAATGTAAAATAGATTTAGAAGTTCCACGAAAGTAAAACACATGATGAATAAAACGGGAGGGGAAAAAAAGAACATAGATTTGCTTATATATTTGTTCAAAAGGTTTATTTTATCTGTTAAAATGCTTATTTAACCTTCGTGTATGTCCTTAGAATGAAAGTTATTGTCAGGGCTACATATTAACAGCAATGCATAGCAGTATTATCTAAACTATTCCACCTTTTGTGGGCCTCAGCTGCTTATCTCCCTCTGCCTAACATTCCTTGGGCTTCCCTGAGAGTATGAGCAGATCTTTCATGGCTTTTCCCCCTGTGCTGTCCCACTGAAAGCAAAAAGTCAAGGAAGTCAAGTCTTCCCCATGTCTTCCTTTTGCACCAGTCTCTTTGATCCTGACAACTGGGGTCTGGCAGAGATACGTAGGAAGAAGGATGAGATGTGATCTTTGCCTCCTGGTTCTTCCCAAGACAATCCTTCAAACTGGCAGCACATGTGATTTCCAGATAGAGACCTCTTCCCATCAAGTTCTCCTGTGGCTATAATTCACTATAACTGGCACTGTATGTGCCAGAATGAGGCCAGCTCCCATCTGCATTTCACATGAACTTAAAGGGAGAGTAAAGGGACAGTAAAGGGAGCAAGCTTTGACTCCTGCTTAAGCAAAAATAGCTTATTTCAAAAGGTTTGGTTGCTTGGGGTTTTTTTTGTAATTGGATTTTCTATTTGAATTAAGGAATTGGGTTTTATTTTAATAAAAACTGGGACAGGAGCTGGACTGAGGTTGGGAGAGTCCACCTGAGCCCTCATATGCAGCCCCTCCTATTACTAAGTATCACATCATATGGTCTTTTATCCCATTGCTCATCAAATTCCAGCTGATGGCAGCATAGCCTGTTGCCCAATTTAGAATGTGTTAGCAACACAAGGAAAGAATTCTTAAAGCAGGAGGTGGCTTGCAAAAAGCTTTAAAAGACAGCAAAGGACTGAAAACAGTGGAAATTGAGCTGGCTAAAAATTAAACCAGTCTTTGAAATCTGTAGGCCACTGATCACCTAAACTGTCTGAGGAATATCAGGATCCCTGCTGTCACCAGGAAAGAGTAGCAACGGGAGGCTGTGACTTTTTGTGAAATATGGCAGGTTCTAATGATCTCAGCTGGCTATTCCAGATCAAAAGGTGCTTTGGGCTTTGTTACCAGCTTAATCCTGATCAGGGAGGGTCAAACACTCTTTCTGCCTTGCACTTACCTGGGAGAGCCCGAGGAACAGGCTGTCCCTGCAGCAGGGATGGAGCAGAGTGTGCAGCAGGGACCAGGCTGTGCTGAGAGCAGCCTACTTGGGCTCTGTGATGGTGCTGACATCCTGCAGGGCCCTATAGCCAGCACCACCAGAAATCTCTGTCCCTGAGAGCTCCATGGGCTTAGCCCAAACTCCCAAGGCAGGATGTGTCTCTCCAGGCCAGGCTGCAGGGTCATCTGGGGATCTTAGACAGGCTGAGCCAGGGAAATGTGCTCTCTGATCACAGGTCACCAAGAGAGGAGGAGTCCCACAAGCTGTGCAGTGAAAGAGATGAGGAGTGAGATCATCTGAATCTTCTCCAACTCCCCACAAGACAAAGCCCCTAGCTCATCTGCACCAAAAGTTTTCTTGGGCAGGGTATTCATGATAGTAGTGTAACAGAGCTGCAGGAATCCTTATGTCCACATGAACTTCTATAGCCTTCTCATTTTTCAAGCCCCATTTCTACCCTGGGTATTGGTGAGCTTTTCATTGCTTTTGAGAGAGTCCATCATTGTGGCTGATTTTCAAGGACCACCTTCCTGCAAGGTCAAAAATGGTCGATCCCCATATACAGGAACTCAAGCAAATGGTGACAAAATACCTGTGTTGATTAAGAGGGAGCTCCTGATAAAACATTAAAAGAGAAGCAAAAAGAAGGCAGACAGGTAATTCAGCAAGATTTTGAGACACTCCCCATGCACATGCAGATGAAGTTAGAAAAGCCAAAGTCCACCTAGAGCTAATTATGATGAGGGACAGGGAGGCTAATAAGAGCTTCTACAGCTGCATCTGCAGCAGAAGGACGATTAGGGAAAGTGTGAGTTCACTACTTAGCAGAGCCCCATGTAACACAGGACATAGAAAAGGCCAATGTACTCAGTGTCACCTTCACCTCAGACTTTACTATTAAGTTGAGTTTTATGGAATCATAGTACCCTGAGACCAGTGGGAAAGTCTGGAGTAAGGAAGACTCACCTTTGGAGAAAGAGGATCAGGTTAGAGAATATATAAAAAAAAAACGGACATCCTGATGGGAGGCAGCTGTAAGTGGTGAGGCACCTGATATACTATTGCAAGGTCATGCACAATAATCTTTGAAAGGCTTTGGTAATTGGAACAGTTTCCTGTGGACTGGAAGAAAGCAAATGTTCCTCCAGTCCTTAAGGAATGCAAGGAGGAGAATCAAGGGAACTACAGGCTAGTCATGCACACTGGTCTCTAGAAAGTATCTCATGCAAACCGTCCTGGGAAACCACTTCCAAATATATAAATGACAAGAAGGTGATTAGAAATAGCCAGCATGAATTTACGAAGAGTAAATCAGCATGACCAATCTGATAGCCTTTTATAGTGAGATGACTAACTCAGTGCATGAGAGGAGAGCAATAGATACTTTGTGTAGACTTTAGACACTGTCTCCTGTGACATTTTTATTGAAAAACTGGAAATAAGGCCTAGAGTGGACAGTGGAAAGTGAACTGGACCAAAAACTGGCTGTACTACCAGACTGAAAGGGTCATGGTGAGCAGCATGAAGTCAAGTGGAGGCCAGTCATTAGCACTGTATGCCCAAGATCCACACTGTGGCAAATGCAGTTTCATATCTTCACTAATGGCCTGACTATGCCTCACAGAATCATGCAGATCCTCTCCATCCCCTAACCAGGTGCAGACACCAGATGATGTGATGCCACAGGAAGAGCTACAGCTGTCTTAGGATCCTCAGTAAAAACACTATCAAAATTCAGGATTCAGGATTTCAGTAGAGGCCTTTTTGGATTTGAAAAAATCCTACAGAAAGCATGCTTTCTAACAGCAGTTTTCCTAAGGTCTTACTAGGTTCTTAATTAAAGTGTGCTTCTTTATCTGCCAGCAACTTTGCACTGTCTCACCAAATCACAGTCACAGAATGGCTGAGGTTGGAAGGAACCTCTGGAGTTCTGGTCCACCTGCTGCTCAAGCAGGATCACCTGGATCCAGTTGCCCAGGACCATGTGCAGATGGCTTATGAGTGTCTTCAAGGATGTAAACCCCACAACCATCCTGGGCAACCTGTGCCAGTGCTCAGTCAGTCTCAGAGTAAAAAAGTGTTTCCTGATCTTCAGAGGGTACCTCCCATGTTTCAGTGTGTGCCCATTGCCTCTGCACCTGGCATTGAAAAGTGCCTCACTCCATCCTCATTACATCCTCCATTAGGTATTTAGATAACTGAAGGCATTGATAAGATCAAAGTAAGTGTTAAGATTCCCCTTATCCTTCTTTGATCCAGGCTGAAAGTTCCAGCTCTCTCAACCTTTCCTCACAGGAGAGCTGCTGTAGACTTAATCATCTTCAGGGCGCTTTTCTGGACTTCTTGCAGTATGTCAATGTCTTCATGTACTGGGCAGTCCAGAAAAGGACCCAGTCAGTTCTTCAGGTGTGGTCCAAACACAATTTCAATGGGAAAGGATAAGGCTCTGGCAGTCAAACACAGGCTTAGCATCTCAAAGAGAAGAGTCCAAGAATGAGACCATGAAGTTATCAGGACATTTCAGCAACCTGACATTTCTCTGGTCACCAGCACAGCTGTGGTGAATCTTCTCTGTTACTAAAGCCATGTGCAGTTATAATCTTTAATCTCCTGTTTCAGAAACAATCTTCATTTTAAACTTAAAGGTTGTGTTTTGGCCTTTGCTACCACAACATAGATCTAGAGGATCCCGTCTGAAGTCAGGTGTGCTAAAAATCTCTCCTTTTCCACTGCCTGGGGAGGAGACTGTAAATCTGTTTATTTCTAGTCTTCTGACACTGTCTTCAGGGCCCCACTAGTTCAGGGAGTTCTGCCAGGTTGCTTCCAGCTCTTGGCGGCTCCTTTGAAGGTTGGCTGCTTCTGGCTGAACTTGCTTGACACCATCACCTTTTTGCTCTGTGTAATGTGTCTTTCATGCAAGTGGCACCGTTCCAGTGTCCAATAAAATTCTAGTAGTTTCTGGCTCTGATCTTGTAAATATTTGTAGGAAGAGTTGCTATCTCAGGTTTAATTAATCACTTTGAAATTCATTGTATTGCACTTACACATGGGCCCTCCCACTGGTGCACTATGACATGAATACATTAGGGGCTGTTTGCAGTAATCTGCAAACAATGTAAAGCATTTTTTGTGGAGGAGACACACCTCTTTTGACTAGCAATGAAACAATGTTGGATTTGACAAAGTGCCTTATGTTAACAAATGCTGGAAATCTGACCCAAATAACACAGGCTTTCTTCACAAGTGTTTGTCTTTTATTCTGGTATATCATGTTATATGGCACATTACAGATTTTCGTTATGAACCCTATAAATCCCAGGGCACTCTTGAATTAAAAAAAAACCCACAACAAATATGAATGTGTAAGATATTTTGTTTCTTGCTAGATATTCTTTTTAAAATGCATCTAACTGATCATATTCTATTCCCTTCAGAAGAGAAAATCTGTACTTTGTCATTAAAAAAAAAATATGCCGTATCCACTCTCTACCAAACAGTATAGAAAAACTCTAATATAATATAAAATAATGGGGTTTTTCCAACATTTTAAGCTTTAATAGAATGTCTGGTTGCCTCCTTGCTATGGAGCTCTGTAGAAAAACTTTTTAAAAGGTTCCCATGTAATTCCATTAAGTTCCGTAGTTTCTAAGATGAAAAAAATATTTATATGATGCGATTGTTCCACTTGCTACAGGTAAGTCATAGTTCTCTTTCCAAAGAGTAGCAGAAGGGGATAATGGTTTATGCTGAAGATATTTAGCATTGCCACAGTAGCAGTGGTGGCTTTTGAAGGCTTGAACCCCAAACACACTCTTTCCATCAGTCTCCTGGCCCCTGTCTTCTGTACCACATCCTTACACACTCATGTGTTTGTCACAGATGTGCTCAGGGTGCTAAGCCTGAAGTGTGGGCTTAGGAAAGCCCCACTCTGCCCACATACACCAGACCAGAGCTGTCACTTGCACTGGAAATATTGGTCAAGTGGCTCATTTGAAGGAAGCTACAACTAAATTATCCTAAGATAGCAGGTTGTAAATGTAAAGGCTGTAAGGACCCAATGTTATTTGATATTGCCTCACAAAGCTCAGAAGCAGAGATTTAGTTATAGGCCTAGAGGTTCATCAGTATCTACAACTCTTGCTTAAAATCAGTCTCCCCCATAACAGCTTTGCTGCATTAAGCCAAGTGCACAACAATTTGCATGATGAACCAGAAAGAAATTACATATGTTTCATATTTCAGACAGGTGTTAGATAACATGCTAATTAAAATACATGTGTAGTCTGAGTCCAGGCTTAGTGAGGTTATTTAAATTTTTAAATATGAGCAAACGTTCTGTCACTCCCAGTCACATTCCGCATTCATATGGAAATCCCCATATGAAGTCATGTTGTTGTGTTGTCATCACATCATATTGTGTCAGGACATTAAGCTGTACCATTGTCTCTTTAGTCATCCCATGTGGCAGGTTTAAGTCTACACTACTTATTCAGTCAACCTTGGATTCTGCTACACAAATGTACCATATTTCATGCTAACGCTCTAAGTGTTGTTATCGGAAACTCAAGAGTACCATCTTTGTTTTAAACAAATTATTTCTTTTGCAGACCTGAAAGGAAGTGTGACCAGCCAATGTGCGAAGAGCACGAAGATGAGAGAATTAATATTTATTGTTTGAACTGTGAAATGCCCACCTGCTCCTTGTGCAAAATCTTTGGTGCCCACAAAGACTGTCAGGTTGCTCCTCTCACAAATGTTTACCAGCAACAGAAGGTAAATATCTTTTTGTTTCTCAAAGTCCTTGAAGATACTGATAGGACCATCAATAGGAAAGTATTCCCATGAGCTTCCTGCAAGTTTCCAAAAGGGTCTGGCGTTGCCTTTGCCACTCTTGTGCAACCCCAATTGAAAGGAAGATTCTCTTATAAATCTGTATAAATTGTTTAGAAACACAGGAAAATAAATTTATGAAAGATCATTCAAAAAATATTAAAATTTGTCCCAATTTTGATGTGGAGCTGAGGCTCTCTCTTTTGAGTTCCTAATCCGTTTTTTTGCAGTGCTTTTGGATCAGACAAACAAGTGGTATTTCCAGTGCTAAAAACTGGAAAGCGAACAGACCATTTCAAATCAAATAGTCACCTATCAGACACTTTTACATTTAAGCATGCCATTTTTAAGAAAAGTTAAGTGAAAAACCTCCTCCTGCAATGAATGAAGGAATATTCAATAGTTGGCAGCACAAGATGTACCTAACATCTTCTGCCCTTGCTGTCACCAGTAAAAGACTTGTTTATTTTTAATACAGTGTTAATTTAAAACCTGACTCACTGGGTTATCCTCCTGAGATAAACAGCTCATTTTTCTGGAGGGCCCAGTGGGGCAAGCAATCAGACAGGCCAAGTTTGCAATCCCAGCCTCCAACTTCATCACACAGATGCGTATGTGTGTGCAAATTACAAATGAGGAGTTGCTTTAGAAAAGGAGTTAAAAACATCCTTTTCAATCAAAAGAGGTGGGAGAAGAAGGAGGTGGGAAGAAGAAGGAGAAGAAGGAGAAGAAGGAGAAGTTTCTTGGACTGAATCCATGCCCCCAGTCACTCATTTTGCATGGAGATTTGCAAGCTGTCTTCCTTTCCAGAGTGCCCATGGAAAGGGGCTGTCATGCCCAAGATGAGAGGCGTAACCTGGAGTCTACAGGATGCTCCAGGATCCAGGAGCAGGATGCATGCTTCAAAGGAGCCTTTACAGAGCTATGAAGGCTTCAAAGGATCCTGTACAGAACTGTTGAGGACATGAACACAGTTGTCTCTGTTACTACAGCAGTGTGCCAAGGGCCCCTTGCACTCCCTAGCACCCTTCCCAAGTTCCCTAGGACTAGCTTCTTCGTCTCTCTTAGGGATACCTCACAATCATCTCCATCTCCACATTCAGGTTATTTTCTTCCTCCATTAATTTCCCTCATGCCAGTGCCTCAGCCTCTACCTTCTCTTCCTTTTCTCCTGTCCCGTCTCACCACCACCCCAACCCCACTGCCTGCATGCCAGGGACTCTGTAACACCTTGGTCCCTCCAGGTCCATGGGTCACCTATTCTCTATTCCAAGGCCAAGAGCTACAGTCCTCAGGGAAATACCACAGTGGTGTGGCTAGACCCAGACACTGAAAAAAACAACCCCTCAAGAGTCTTTTCTCTCAACAAACCCAAAGGAAATATTTATGGCCTGTTGAAACAGCACTTCAGACAAAAGCATCTGGAAGAACTTCCTAGAACAAAGTGCTTCCCTCTTTCCTAACAGCAGTTACTTCTCCATTAAGAATTCCAAAATGTCAATGTTATAATGTGTTGAGGGAGGAAACAAATGTCAAAATACCAGGAGATATCTTGTGGGCACATAAAGCTCCAATTTTTCTCAGTTCTGGTGAAAAGACAAAGTAATATCCTAGGTATGGCTTATCTGTCTGCTGCTCCCCACTGTTAGATGTGTCACCCTGAAGTGTGACAGCACTTAACACCCTTCTGCTTCCTTTCCCCTTACTGCCTAGTCTGAGCTGAGTGATGGCATTGCAGTCCTGGTGGGGAGCAATGACAGAATGCAAGGGATTGTCACGCAGCTGGAGGAGACCTGCAAGTCAGTTGAGGTAGGTACCACCTCTTTAAATACAGTTATTTCAGTGTGACATGGCGTCTTTTAAACTTCTGGTAATGATCATTCTTTAACAGACCTCACTTTACCCAAATGCATTCCCACATTGTTTCACTAAACTATTCGTCATGGCTTTGTGCATTATCAAGATGTACTGCCTCAACCAAAGGGTACATCCTGCTCAGCACCTCTGATATTTGCTATATGGTAGAGGATAAAGAGTAAGGATAATCCATATCAGCAAGTCTTGCTCAATACTCTTAGTGGAATAGGATCTCAATGAAGTTAAAAGCAGATCCACCAAAATGCCATCAACTCCCAGCTCATTTAAAATCTAAGATCAGATTCTAGAGCTGTAAAAGAACAGTTAATCTGAAGTCTGACAGTTCCAGTGAACACAGCCTTAGTCTCAGCCACAGGGTAGGCACAGCATGGTTCACAGGATAGGCACAGCATGGTTCACAGGTATGTCAGTATTTGCTCTGTATTTGGTTGCCTTCTGCACAGTAGTGTTTTAATATGCTGTCCTTTAAGGAGTCTTGTTTTGTCACCCATGGGAGAGAAGAGTTTGGGTTCTTTCTGGTGAAGGCCTTACTCTGAAAGAGTTGGAATTAGTTTTGTTATTCAATAGCAGAAGTGGCTTTCACTTCCTCTGAGAGCTTTACATCAGCAAAGCAAATATAAACTTCAACTCTTTGACCAAGCTGAGCATTACAGAACAATAGGCTGAAAGGATTTCGTATGAATTGATTTTGTGATAAGAATTTGATGAAGCATCTAGTGAAGTAGTCCCATCCCTCTCAGCCCAATTAGAATTATATTGATCCTTCAGAGCTGGAGCAGAAAGGAGAAATGGTAGGGAAAAAGAAGTTAATCCAAGATGTACAGATTCTAATTAGTAAGAAAAAACAATTGCACAATCTTTGTACACAGTTCTGAGCAAGAAGGAACAGAAAATGTCTGAGTTTGTTTCAAAGAATGCAAAACCATTGGCCGAAGTAAAAGAGAGAGCACATTAATGGCAGTGAGAACTTTGTAGCTGGGAAGCCTTCATGCCACAAGGATGAAATTGGCTGCTCTCAGGACTCTGCAGACAGAAACAAGCCTTTCAAGTAGGTTAACTGCAGAAATTTGAATTATACAAAAGCAAAAGCTTACACTCATTTAAGTCAAACTAGCTGAACCAGAAACAAATCTTCAAACACCTAGTCTTAAGTATGGAGAAAACACTGTGCTAAATATATCTTAAAAATACAACAGTTTCTGAAACAAGCTTCCTCAGAATCATCCACTCAGTTTAAAATCTAACCTTTAAAGTCAAAACCCAAAGAAAATGCAGCCATTCAGATGTTTTATGAGGCTTTTCACCTTTAAAGTCAAAGATTGCAGAAAACAGATCTTTGAGTTTCCCTTGGCACTTCCATGTTACATTTCAAGCAAATCACATTTCCTAATATGCGAGTTTTGTCTGAATTGACATGCGTGTCCTTGATGACAAGAAACTACAGTTGGAACTCAGAGATGTTTACACATGGAAATAACACAATCCAGGATTGTCTCTTCTTTCTGCTTAACACTTTGCAGAGAACAATAAATATCTGCTTTAGCAGAAAATACATTATCATTTTACTTTTAGCTGGAATAAGTAATAGCCTACAGTTCTACATTTAGTCACTGCTCCTGTCCAGCTTTAAAAACCAGAAAAGCAAAATATACTTGTACAGCTTTTAACTGATTGAAAAGTAGACCTAATTCACATATTATACTGAAAATTGAGAAAGGAATATAAAATGCTAAATACCAAAAACTACAATCAATGATTAGGTTCTGTTTAGCTCTGTAAATTAATCTAATAACAAAGGAAAAATTACAGAGTTTTTTCAAATGCTAAGAGCATAGGCCTTTGGAATAAGCAGTGAGATGCATGCTCAGTAGCAAGGACTCCTTTTCTTTTGATGTAGCTGTGCTTTAAAAAACAAAAAGGCTGAAAACTTTTTAGAATGCAAAGTCATGTATCTGTTAACCTCTTTCATTACATAGAATCTGATTAGAATAATTCCATCAGGCAGAGAGACTTCATATGGAAACTTTTTATGCAGAAAGAGAATATTTAAAAAATATTTCAGCATTTGCAGTTAGAAACCTGTTTTGCACTCTCACTCTTTAGATTCACAACTCTGTAATATCTGCTGAAGGAAATATCTATTAGTGCTTAAAGACAGGGAAGGATCTCTCAGGGTACCCTGCTATCACTTGTTTGCTCTCCTTCCCCTAATGCTTGTCCTGTGTCAAATGACAATCAAATGACAAAGGTAGCACATGCCTGTCTTGAAATTAAGGTTGTTTTACAAGTGATCTGAATGACATTTCGTGGGGAGAAAGCTAGGAGAGGAGTGGGAGAATATTATTTGAGGTCCGAACAGAAGGACACTCAGAAACCATGACTCACTTGGTTTGAAAACTTCCTTAACCCCACCCTGTAATTGAACTAATCAGGAATTTCTTGGAGGTTACAAGGACTCCCAGAAGTGCAGGACAAGCTTGCACCCCCTGCAAGGAATGCCTGTTCAGCCTAGCCCTCCTCATTGGGAAGCAGAGGGGGATGCTTGGGTCAATACATCAAGATGTGTATTCAATCCCTTGTCCACCCTCATGCAGATTTTTAGCCAAATGTAGATCTTTGAAAGGCTTTCTCCTTTGAATGACACAGAGCTATGACCATTCATAGCAATGAGCTCTGGATGGAAGTAAAGAAAAAAGCAGGATTCTCTCTGGCCAAGTGCTATGAATAAGTCTTATCACTACCAAAAGTTCTGTGGGACTGTTAATAATCCTGTGCTGCCAGAATCTCAGCATTATGCCTCAAGGGACAAAGATGAGGAATTGATTCAGCCTCAGTTCCTAGGAAAGAGATTAAAATAATCACCACCATCCACAACCAGGTCTAACCACAATAAGGTTATGCCCTGGGGCACACAGATGACTCAAGTACTCCTATCTGGTAGACCTCAGACATTATATGTAATCTGTCCCCCATTTCCTCCCCATAAATCCTCCTTTACAAGTGTAGTTTGCTCTTTTTAGAGAGCGCTCAATGCAGCAGTCATCAAACCCATCCTCTTAACTCAGTGAAAAATGCTGTTGTCCGGGTTGGAGGGACAATACAACTGTCTCAAGAAACGATGTGAAAATCAGTGCTTGAACAAAGGGTTGGAATCTGATTCCTCCTTCCTCTTTTTGTGCTTCTGTCACACCATTTTCTTTGCAGTACTTCTACCTCATTCCATGCACAGTAAATGGAATATAATGGACACCTCTTGTCCAAATAGAGTCTAAGAGGGCGTATGTGAAAATCAAGCCCAGCCAGGGTTGTTCCAGGTACTCTGGTAGAAAAAGAAAATTCTCCAGGGCTATTTGAGATGCTGGCTCCTTTTAAAACCATTCTGTTCACGCAAATGGACCCAGCTGCTAATACAGTGGGAGCTTTTACTTTTTCTGTGGACTTTGATGTATCACTACAGACATCATAAATACCTTTTTACTTTTTTTAGCAGACTCACAAGTTATACAATAACCTGTTTGGGGGCTTTCAGTGGCTTGAAACTCAGAGTTTGAGAAGAGTTTTTAAACTTTTGTTCCAGCAGCTTGGACTATGAAAATTATAAAAGTCTCTGGGGTCATTCAGAATCCTTTGCACTGTTCAGAAAGAGGAATTTCTTTGATGAAAATGCTTCCAAGTAACTGTAAAAATAGAAACCCTTTTAAGAACATAACATGTTTAACATAAACCAAATGATTCACAGGAATGCTGCAGACGACAGAAAGAGCAGTTGTGTGAAAAATTTGATTATCTCTATTCTGTACTGGAAGAAAGAAAAAATGAGATGACACAAATAATCACTAGAACCCAAGAGGAGAAACTGGAACACGTCCGCTCCCTGATAAAGAAGTATGCGGATCACTTGGAAGCTGTGTCAAAACTGGTTGAATCAGGAATCCAGTTCATGGAAGAACCAGAAATGGCCGTGTTTTTGCAGGTATAAAGTCTATAAATAGAGAGAGAAAAAGAATGATGGGTTTATGATATATTATTTAAGCATTTCTCAATTGTAGGCCCATTCAGAGTTTAACTGCAAGTGAACATTTATACAAACTCATTTTTAAACACCTGAATTGGCTCAGAAAAATAACTACTCTTCTTGTGAATTGTATCCAAATCAAGAACACGAGTATTTGCTATTTGCACCAAAATATATGATCCTGTGTATTAATTTCTGGTCCCCTTGGAAGAAATAGGAATTTAAACATTTTCCACATAATCTTTATTTTCCCACCAATACCATGGTGGGACAATATGTTTATGGGTACATGAACTTCTGAGAATTATAAGTTTCACTTGTAAATTCACAAAATTATTAACTGTTCAATAATTTATGTATTGTTACATTTTGATACCTTTACTTTTTTTTTTCTCCTGTTTTCTTACTGTAAATTTAAGAGAGATGAGTAGGGAACCATTTTAATTAAAACATATTTGAAGAACTAAAAGGTTTACTCAGCTGTATACTAATTACCATCCATAGTCCATCTCATTGCTAGATGCCATGGCTGTCAGTTATGAAATCCCTATTAGTACTTCTAAAAGCTGCCAGTGTAAGAATTATTCCTCAATGCATAAAAATCTCTGAAAAAATTGCATCATTTGAGATGTCAGTTATTTCTTTTTTGTTTCCACAGAATGCCAAAACATTGCTACAAAAGTGAGTATTTAAACTTGAGAATTCTTGTTTTTTATAAACATTACAATTTATAAATTTCTCTTCAAATCCGATGCCAATAACCAATCTCTATTTTAGAATTACTGAAGCTTCTAAAGGATTTCAAATGGAAAAAATAGAGGATGGGTATGAAAATATGAACCAATTCACAGTGAACCTCAGTAGAGAAGAAAAAATAATACGAGAAATTGATTTTGACAGAGGTATGTAATTTATATCACCAAAATTTTGTTCTTATATAGCAGCTGAGTGTGATTCCCATGATGACACCGAGTAGGAAACCTCGCATCAGATATTTCTCTCTATGCCAAAATGTAATCAGAGCATTATGTATCAACTATAATCAAATCTAGGTTTATTTCTCTGAAGTGCTAGGATGGCTCTGCACATTTTTTAGGATAACTGGTGTGGTTATACTAAAGAAAATCCAGTGCTAGAAGTCTCCCTCTGGAAACATCCTGAGCCATGACTGCAGACCGCAGGATATGTCAGATGGCACAAAAGCCATCTGACATATCCTGTGGTCTGCCTGGTTTAGGTGTGTTGGTGTCTCAAACCTCCAGTCATGCATTGCAAAGCACTGACCTGGTAAAGAATTATGAGGACAGCTTCAATGGCATTAAAACAAACATATACCTAGAATTGGTAGAAGGACTTTTTTCATGATAGATCCCAGGTAGCCTCTTCCCAAAACGTGCAGTGCTGTGCTGCACATCCCTCATGAGGATAACTGCATTGATGGGAATTTCTATTCTCCTTCCCATGGAAAGGGCCAGCTAAGATTTTAACCAGCATGTGTGTTCAATGTCTTCCCTGCCCCAAGACTCCTGCTGGCAGCTCCATGGCAGTGCCCAGTCCAGGCTGGTGGAAGCAGGATCCTCACCAATACCCTCTCTGCCAGGCAGAAAATTGTCAGTGACTTTGCTGTGCAATTGCAAATGGCTTTTTAATTACCTAAAGACTGAAGCCATCTTCACATGGTGCTCAACCTCTCCTTTTACACATGTCCTATCAGAGGAGGAGGAAGAAGAAGAAGAGGAGGAGACAGAGGATGGTGAAGGCCTGGGTGAAGTCCACACAGAGTCATCAGAAGAGGAGGAAGAGGAGGAAGAGGAGGAAGAGGAGGAAGAGGAGGAAGAGGAGGAAGAGGAGGAAGAGGCGGAAGAGGAAGGAGCAGAGAGAGCACCACAGCCACCTCAGCAGGACCCTGAAGCACAGAGTGTAGGGGGAGAGCCCCTGGCTGAGTCCACTCCAGCGCCAGTGCCGGCTGCCCCAGCTGGCCAGGTAAATGTCTCTGCTGCCCCACTGCCCTGCCAGCTATGCTGAGTGCACCTGGCAGAGCTGGAAAATGCTCCCCTGTGTCCTCTGGGCACCATAAGGCAGGAGCAGGGCTAAGGGAGTCAATGCCCTGGAGGGAAAAATTATTTATTGCCCTTGTACACATATATACAACTTTACTTCCACTTGTGCGTCTAGTACTTGATAAGCAGAAAATGAGCTGCTAGATAAATTAAGATATATATGGGATACATAAGTTATAAACAGAAAGGACTCCATTTGGGAGTTAAGTGCATTACAATGAATGTTCTGCTTGCTGTGGTTTAACTCAGACTAACTGTTATAAATGAGATGATTGTTAAAATATTTATACTAAGAGAATTGGGCATTCCCTCTGGATTTAGGAAGCTTTCCACCACCAGTTTTTAGATTATCCTTCTAGTCTGTTTTCTGTGAATGGCGCTTGCTGTCTTCTGCTCTGATCATCCTTGGGATATGTTTAGGTAGATGCAGGAATACCATACACCAAACAGGAGAGGAAACTGCCTCTTACAACCTAACCGCAAACAGGTAAAGGTGTGAATATTTTAGGCCAACACTTTTTTTTAGGGAATTTGGTTAGAATAATTGCTGCATATTCTAAAAGACGTACATTTAAAAATATACTTCATGTGCTACTTTAGTTTGCCTTACATACCATTAACTTAGCAAATTCTCCTCTTAGACAATTTACTCAGTGAAGTTGCAAAGGGGGTAAAGGCTGCTGTGAATATATTTGAGGAGCCCTATGTGAAAACAAGAAAGCACACAAAGGATCTTTGATTGTAGCAAGCTCTCCACATAAAACAAGTAAAAACAAATGCTATATATTCATTCTTTCTTTGATCTAAAAACAAGTGTGAGTTTTCACCAGTCATATGAAAATGGTCTTAAATCAGGCTTTACTGATTTAATTAAAACTGGAAGATTTGTACTGACTTAACTAAACTTGCGTTCCTTAATTGATGCAGGGTTTTATGCAACCAAGAACTAGACATAAGTAATTCTGTTCACTAATATGAATGCTCTAATTTCTAAGGCTAAAGTGAGAAAGGTACAGCATGCTACTCTAGAAATTGTAAAATGCCATTAGGAGATAGCCAGGCGTGGAGTCAGACATGGTATATGGGTGTTGTGGTGTGGGGGATACCTGTATTTGGGGTTTTGCCTTCTGGTGTAAAAAGGCAAAGCAGACTGTGTGTGCAGAAACCCCAAGAGCTTGGTGCAGGTAGAGAGGTGCAGTTCATCTGGCTGCTCCTCTTCCTGGCAGAGTAACAGTGCTTGACTTACAGCATTGATGGCAAGGCTCATGGGCAAATACTTCTCTCCAGTATTCCCTTTTTTCTGACTGCTCATATCAAAAGACTGATTGGCAAAAATGTTATTCTTAACCTAAAACCCAACAAGCCATTTGAAGGTACCTACACCTGTCATTCATGGCTGGTATGGGTTCATGAGGCTCTTATGCAGAATTTCTTAAGTTTTTAGAACTGAATTGAGGGTTTATCTGAATTAAGGAACCCCGTGCTCACTCCTTTCTCAATTAGCACCTCCTTCCCAGCTAGTTCTATCCTCCTGTTCTATTTTTGGGTTCATTTATTTTCTTTCTCTTGTCTGTGTTATTCAAATAATAGCTGCTTTTACTTCACATTTTGATTGCAATTCTTTCAGATCATATTAGTAGGACAAATCTATGCCTTGCACTGATATCTAACAAACACAACATGCAGAACAATGTGACTACAGCAGGAAGGTAACATGGTGCACTCTGCTTGTTCTTCTCTTTATTTGTCCTGATTAAGGATGTTGTTGTGACACCAAGTGGTTCTCAACAGACTCCCGAGTCTGACACTCAAGTGCCGGCCACAGCAGAAACCACCGACCCCTTGTTTTACCCTAGCTGGTATAAATCCCAGTCACGGCAACCAAGCAGCCCAAGTTCAAGCCCGGTGAGTGGGCTGGGGAAAGTAGGGACTCCTGTTTCTCTGGAAACAAGTGCAAAGAAGGCAGAAGCCCCGACAGCAGCAACAATCAAGGAGAGTGCACCAGGGAGTGGTAAGGAAAGTAATGCCACTGCAGCGACGTCCAAGGTCAGTGCTTCCCAAGTCACCCCAGAGGGCTGTGACATGCAGCAAGGCGGGAACAGCAACTGTTAAGGAAAATGTGGCTTCATTTTCCTCTGCATGCTAAAGCATAAGAACAATTCCAAAAATATGAAAGCAGCACAAACTGTTGTTGTAGCAAATCCACTGGATTTATAGATGGTTTCAATATGTGACAGGCTGACTACAGCTTCAAAGCAGCATGCTGGTGGTTGCTTGTACTTACCTGCCAGTACGCCTTGCTTGTGCCAGCTGTTATCCAAGTTACTCACACACAGGAGCTGTTGGAGGGGCTGGTGATGTCTCTGCACATCAGATATTTGCATGTGTTAGTGTCAGAGAAATCCTGTGCATGAGATTACTCTCATCACCTGCTGACAGTCTGTGTATGTGCTGTCCTACCAGGACTGGCTGAGCAGCTATGCCTTGGCTTCACCTTCTGCAGCTCTGTGACTGCACCTGGAGTCCTTCTTCCTGTGAACATGAAGCTATGCAAACACCCAGAGCCTTCTTGTGTGTTTGATTGCCTCTCAGTAGGGAGTGTGATTTACTGTGTTCAGATCTGTGGCAGAGAGTTTGCTCCAAGGATTCTTGAGACTTGATTAAAAGAGAGTATGAAGAGAATACATTTCAGTTCAGTGTTAGATACTCAGCAGCATGATGGGATAACAGATACTGATTTGTTCAGTACAGGAGGTTGTTTTCCTTAAAATGGCAATATTAGAGTTGGTATAACCTGAATTTGAATAACCCTCCTTCAGCACATGTATACAAACACCACATGGGCCAAAGATACAAGGAGCAGAGTTGAGGGAGCTGTGCAAGGATTTGCCCACTACATCAGGTCCTGCTCCATTGTCTGGTGACCAGCCCACAAGCAGCACTCTGTGAACTGAAGCACCATAATTTACAGGTTCTAGCTGCATGATTTAATAAAGCAATTCCTTGTATGTGTGCAATTAGAGGAGATTATGAGTGTGTGTGTGTGACACAAAGCAAAAGTGGGTATTAAGTAGTTCATGCTGATTCCTTTAAGTCTGGAGATGACTGTATAGTATACATAAGGAACTATGTAGTCAACAATTACAGACTGTATGACAATAGATAAACAATCACGTGCCAGGCAAAAAGATAGGAGGAGTTCACAGAGATATGATAAAAGTGGCACTTATCTTCTTCTAGAAGTTTTGGTCAGTGACACTTGGATTTGGTGGCTGACTTCGCTGACTTTCTTAACAAAAGCAGCATTTGACCACTAAATTTCAGTGGCTATATTTCAAGTCAGGGTTTGATTTGAGAAGATTTGAGTGGAATTAAAAATAAAATTACTTTAAAATTATCAAATCTACTATGACTTTGTCTTCTTAAGTATATTCGAAATGAGCTGGCAAAAAGTAAATTCACAGTGAAATTTATTGGTGCTTCTGCTTCTTATCTGTTGCACTGATGACCAGGCAGCCTAACCTCACTATAGGCAAGCAAATTCTGTACTAAATTAATTTCCTGGGAGCTTGCCTAAGTGTGGTCTGCATCCCTCAGCTCCAAGAAGAAGAAAGGAACAAAACTTGTGTTTGATATAGGCAGCTGTCTGAAAAAGAACAGCAGCCTGGCACGCAGGTTTCTTCATTGAGTACCAGGAGCAAAAACAGGCAAATAGGAAAGATGTCGGTTCCTGTTGGCATGTGAGTTTCGGGCTGCTGCATCTCGATATTTTCCCAGATCACAGGTGACACTGACATTTTGGAAGAAGGAGGAGGATGTTGAGAAGAGTAGCTTATGGTTCTGGTGATGTGAGAGAAAGGAAGAGGGGAAACAGCTGAGGATGGGATTGCCACTGGGCTGGAGACAGAGCAAGAGATGGGAAAGCACAAGAAGCAGAAAAGTGCAGAAGAATAGGAAAAGCAGAGTGAGAGAGCAGACCAAGTGAGGGTGATGCCGTGAGATGATGCTGTGGTCAGATTTAAGGATCTGAGCTGAGATGTGTCTATGTCACAAAGGAAATGACTGCTGTCATGGGGCTGTGATCATTTTCAAGTATTTGAACTTCAACTTTGTATTTTTCCTGCATGTGTTTTTACACAACCCACTCTGAAGTGCTATATTCCCCTATTTTTTTTTAAACCCCAGCTAATGTTCTTCACGCCACTGTATTTACTCCCCTCCTCTAATTAAAGTATATAATGGAAAAGTGCTGTGGAAACAGAGCTTTTTCACAGAACATAGTGATAATGACTAGTTCATGTGATGACAACACTGGTGAAGCACTTTTCTTATTTTCTCACAGGAGTTAGCATTCTGCATAACACTTTTGGCATTTCTTATCATACTACATCGTCTTTGGAATCTGATTCAATACATGCTTTGTACTTTCATGGGTAGGAAATATTTCATTTTACCATTAACTAACAGTTCAAACAGTGTATCTGGTGATGTTCCTAGATAGCTTTAAAGGATTTTTTCCCTTTCTTCCCATCCAAAACCATCATGCTAGTTCACAATACGAGCTGCCTAAATAATTTCTTCCTCCTCACAAATGCCACCCTTCAGCTTACTCCTGCATGGTTAAACATTGCATCTCCCTGGTTCAAAATGAAAAGAGACATTTACTCTTGCAGATATATGTGCTAGTATTTCAGTTGCTGTTCAGATGACCAGCAGGATGGAGAACCTGTTGGTTGACAGATGTGAAGAACACCAAGCTTTTTCTGTCCAGCAAGTAGGGGAAGAAGAGTTGGAGAGTAATGATTGCCATCAGAACGGTTAAGGTCAGGAAAACAAATCCACTGAATAATCCTGCTGCCAGGATTATCACAGCAAGCAAATCACCTGTGCTCCATTGGGTGGATGGCTCGAGCCCCACTCTTCAGTGGTCCCCATGGAAGTAGTGGGAAGGGTCCCCTCACACTCCAGCTCACACAGCACATCCCACATTCCCTTCGGGTCCCACCACAGGCATTCAAAGCTATCTCTCCCACATTCCCAGTGAGCATGGAGTGCCAGTCATGGCCCCAAAATGCAGCATTTGCAGGAATCCCACCCAATTTAGACAAAGGCTTTTTTTCCTTAGGTCACATTAAGAGCTGAAATATCCACAAGATCGAGGACTAAGAACTTCACTGCCAAGTGAAGTTGTCCCAAATACAAATTGTGTACGCTAAACCTTAACTGTTCTGTAACATCTCTTCTGAGGTGACCCCTTTTTTTGTAGACAATATCCATGACTTAGTTCTTCCAGCTCCAAATTTGTGTCCCTTTTAGGTAAGACATACGTGTTTGTTCAATTTTCAGTGTGAAATGACTGATCTACAGAGAATTCTGTATTACAGTTGGGATATTTAATGTTATTTACTGAAGACTAAAAACCTCTGACTCAAAACAGCTGTAGTTACCTTTGGGTATTTGCTCAAATGACAGACAAATTCAATGTTGATCTATTCTTCACCACAAAGATGATTGGTTTTCCCTGCTCACTTTCTGCACTGTACTCTCAGCACTGTACATGATGTGGAGCATCTATGAAAAATGACAAATTATTATCAGCTTTTACCTTTTACATGCAGAACTTCCAGCATTATGACTGAAGAATATCTCTCCATCAAAAAAAAATGAAAAGGGAGAGGGAAGAATTTATCATCCAAACTTTAGTTGCATAAATTAGCCAAAAAGATTCACTGTCTGGTAGTAATTTGAGTTTGAAGAGCTTTGGACAATGCGAATCTCAATTAAGTTAATGGATCATAGTTTTATCTTCATTTACTTGTGTTTATTTTTGAAAATTTATTGTATTATTACTAAAGGACATAGAGGTTGTTTTTACTCCTGGGAAATCAGGCATGTGAAGGGCACTATGCTTTCTTTCCCCTTTCTTTTTTTTTAAATTCAGAATACCTTTTGAAATTAAAAATAGACAAATGCAGAAAGCTCTTTTTTCTACCATTTGAGACCTCTTTCTATGTGGTCTCCAGTGGCATCTTTACGATTTATTTATTAATGAAGTACAAAGGAGGTGAAGGAAAAATACATTTTCGTCTCTATTTGCATAAAAATGGTTTTATTCTCCATGCATAGTGAAGTGGCTGGTTAGACAGTTTATGTATCTTTATCTTTCATATGAAAGATCAGGTCTTTGTCCTTTGCCCTTGTTCCTTTGTGTGATAAGCCCCTGAAAGTCAAATAACAAAATTACTTTGAGTAACTGTATAATTATTTATTATAATAATAATAATAATATAAATCTGCATGGCTGTCATCATAAGAGCAGCATATAATTTATATTCAGGCTCTTTTAAGAGAATGCACGAATAGGGTTTTCCTTGGTTTTTAGCAGCAAAAAGAGAGCAGTTCCCCTATTAATTCCCAACATTTACTTTATTAAAGAGTTGTTTCACTCTAAGAAATTGTGTTGATGTATCTATAAATTTCCTTCAGAGTGTGGGAGGGTGTAGCATCAGGGATAAGGCAACAGGAGTTGCAGCCCACAGGTGTACAGATTGCTTGGTGTAAAAAGGGCCAAAAGAAGATTATTCAGCATGAACAAAACAGATAACTGCATTAGACAGCTTCATCCTTCTTCAGGGTGTGCCTAAGTCAGCAGCGTGGTCACCATGGGCTGCTTCTGCTTCTGATGGAGAATGAGAGACATCTCCAGTAAGAGAGAGTTCAGCAGCAGCAGCTGTTTCTCACTTGGCACCTCTTCCACCTGCCTGCTGAGAGTGAGGTGACATTGCTCCCAGGCCAGCTGCCTCTGTTCGGTGTCTAAAGCTGGGGGGATCTGAGCTGCTGGAGATGACAACCAGCAGCTAATGATTACAGCACAGGGAGCAGGAAAAAAATCAATGAACTGCCTTGCCACCTTGAGGAGGGATGTGTTAGTGGTGGGTGACAGACATTAGCAAGTTCCAATGCATGGGAGAAACAGACCTTGGAGTCCCACAACTTTCCAATCGTATTTTGTCGGCAGCATCTCTCATGCAGTGAAACCGTATAAATTTGTGAGCATTCATGAAAGTCTTGGTTTGTCTCTGGCTGTGGTTACCCCGTTTATTTCACCTGGGATGAAATACTATACCCTGAATTCTGTTGCTCAAGTTCCCCAGGATTATCACAGCAAGCAAATCACCTGTGTTCCATTGGGTGGATGCCTTGAGCCATCCACCCAATGGATGTAAAAGGTCTGTCTGTGTCTCCAAAGGACTCCAGCATATGCATTAAGTCTGAATGGAAATGCAAGTTAATCATCCACAAACAATAGCCTGATCTAATTTCCCTTTGCAGCCAGCAAGTACTGTGCTTTAATTCCATGAAGATATAAAATATAATCAGGACTGAAGTGTTTGGGAGGAGAAATACTAATGGAATGGCCTATGCTAATCTTGTTTCATTAGTTTTTAAATTTTCTATTATTTGTTTGCAACCTTATGCCATCTGCCAGAATTACCTAAGAACAGTCCTCTCTGTATTCATGTACTGTAGTTCTCTTTGCCCTGTTTCTGAGTATTTCAATTTCAGCTGGTGATCCTTCATTTTTTTTTTCCATGAGGCAGTTTTAAATCACATCAGAGAGGTCAGTATTTAGCTAAGTTTTAGCTGATTGGTTGTCATGTCAATATTGAGACAACATGGACAAAATAAGATCATTGAAAACCAAAATAAGGCCAAGAGATTACGCTGTGCTCTTTGCTCATGTATCTCCACTTTCCCATCAGGGTATAAAAGGCATGGTCCCACATTTTAGTACAGCACTGCTCTGGAATGTTTTAACAAGCATGGCACCAAATATAAATAATAAATGTTCTCCTCACCAAATTCGAAAATCAGTCTTGCCAGTCTGCTCAGGTAAGGAAGACAAGTATCTACTTTAAGCCAGCTGTTCCAAGAGGGATTTCTTGGCAGTCTTGCAAGGCTGGATCTTGCAGGAAGGGTGCTAAGAAAGAGTCTCCATTCCCTCTGGCCTACCCAGCACAGCTGTCCCACACTTTCACCCAGAGCACAAGAAGAAATTTGTTAGCATCAGCCACAGGCATGGCCCAGATAGTTCTCTTCCAAGACACTAGCTGCTGCTCCAAAGGCTCTCTGCTCCCTGCAACAAATGTGTTTAGTGCTAATGAAAGATCCAAGAATGCAGACAACAAAAATCAGCTTGATATTTTGCAATCTAGCTCTTTATATGCCTGTATTTACCTTTCCTTAGGTACAAATTTGATGGATTTATTCCTGTACGATTAAAAAATCTGTAAGGTTTGACTGAAAGAAAATGAGTCATTTGTCCTCCATGAAGCTGAGCTTTTTGTAGGAGACCCTTGAATCAGCTGGTATAGAGGTCCAAATCAAACTCTGTTTCAATCTTATTCCTAAACATCTCTTAAATTTCACCCTGGGAGGGAAAAAAGCTTTCAGCCTGTACCTGAACTATAGGACAAACACTAGATGCAAGAAACTCAGTTAGCAGTCAAGAAATTCTGCCTTTGCTTCTCTCTAGTTTGACTCAGTGGGTTGGGACTCAATGCCACCAGCTGTCTGTGGCCACTGGCTGATGTTCAGTTGGTGGCAAATTTTGCCTGTAAATTTCCATTTTGTATCTTGACTTTGTGCTTCAGGTGAATTTTTTTTCCCCTCAGTTTGGCAATACATGCAGAGGAAATCAGGAAAGTCTTGAATGTTCCTCTTTTAACACCTCCCTCTCCCTTAATTTTGAGAATTATCTGAGTGATTCAGAGGCAGCAGTGATGAGTCGTGAGGGCAATGCATTAAAACCAGATTTCAGACAACAGTTTCTCATAATTAATATGAGTGGCAAATACTTCACCTGAAGTTTTCCCTCAAATAGTCTGCTCTGCTGTTTGTCTGGTGAGTCATAGATACCATCTGATTTATGGATATTTCATTTTTTTCAGTCTATTACTAGTAAAAGGATCTCCACAGTGACAGTTTGGACAAAATTATTTTTCCTGTTGAAATTAATATAAAGCCAGGCTCAGCTGGATATTGTCTTTCTGTGATCAGCTCATTCAAATACTGACTTCTACCTCCATTCAGCCTCCTCCTTCAAGCAGCACTCGTTCTGCTCATTCTTAAGGAGTTTGGAAAGGAAAACAGAATGTAAACAAAAAACACTTCTTAATCACGGATGAACTGTTGCTGGTTTACATCACGTTAAGGTAGATGTATGTCCCAACTACACAAACCATCTGCTTGTGGAATATTGGTTAGTTGTCTTGCTGCCTTGAGACAGCCCAGGCTTTCAGTGCAGCCATTCACTCACCCCTGGAAAGCAGCATGGTAGTCCTGTATCCATTAAAGATAGATCAATATTTAAATGCCAGCCTATCTGATTGAAAATCCCAGTGGTGATAATTAGTTAACAGGGCCTGAGCCCCTGTGTTTGGATAGGGTATCATTCCACTTGCAGGGTTTCCAAGCTTATGAGCAGGCAAGGGGCTGGACTGCAGCACCCTGCAGTGCCCACCTACTGTGCATTTAAAATGGAGATAAAGACTGGGGGACTGCATGTGCAGCCAAAATTAAGTGGAAAATAGGGAGACAGACATATCAAACAGCAATGATTCAGTCTTGTATCTCTTCTCAGGTGATATATATATTCCTGGTATCTTTGCCATAATCTTCAGGTCATTAAGTAAGAGACCAGTGACTAATTAAAAACTCTGTTATCCCTGGCAGCCAGCCAAGAGGTGCTGCGATGTTCAAACCATGCTATGGATGTCAAACACAGACATCAAGCTTTGACTGAACAGAGAATGAAGATCTCACAGTCCTGGAGAATAAGGGATTGAATTTCTCATTGTTCTTTTCAATTTAGAGAGCACCCTATAAAATCTGCCTGAGTCTATCTCAGCCACTGAAGGTGGTGATCGAAATACAGATCAGTCACTCACAGCACTCCTGGCTCAGCACTTCTGTACACAGAAGTGGTTTTTGTTCATGATGAAACAATTGCTGTATGACTTATTCTATTACAAAATGCCGTACTGAGAAAATATAGCTGTCATTTCCCCCATTAGTGCTGATGAGCCTCTGCAACATCTGGCAAAAGATTTGTTTTTAAAATACATTTTTATATATATGCACAATTTCAAAATTTAATTTTATAAGATAAATAAATGTATTTTGGAAAAAAAAATTGAGCTGGTGCCTGCCCAGATGCAGGTCAGTTCCAAGCTTGCCTCTGGTGACAGTGACTGCAAAATACAATAGTGTACTCTATATCCTGTCAATACCTGGTAAATAACTGTGACGGAATCCAAAGCTCTAAGAGCAGAATTTATCACAGCTTCCTTGGATTTCACCTGGGAACAGTGTGAGATAGACAGAAGGAAGCTTGATTTAATATCTTGCTCATCACTTGGCTGACTGCTGTGCAAGCAGGCCAGCATTGCTAACGGGCAAGCAGAGATTACAATGTGAGATTTGACGTGACAGACATCCATCTGGGCAATCACAGTGCTACTCACTGAGCAATTTTGGAGTTTTGGAGCGGAGTCATAGCTTGGATAACAGCTTCAGTTGCTGTGGTTGCAGTAAGGAGCAGATTCAGGCAACTGGAGACATGGAAAAATGAGCACACAAAGAAAAAGCAGTAGCAGCAACAGCTGACGAGGGTAAAAATGTTGTAACTGTGGCCAAGACTTTCTTTTTCTGTTATGTGGTGGCTTTAAGGAATGGCAACAAGTTCCTTTAGCTGACAATCTGGCTTTTTTTCCTACGCCTCCACTGGTTTTGTCTCTCAGAGGAGCTGTGCTGTGTCCACAGCTCACATACACCACTCTCATCCCCTGCACACTCACAAGAGCCCAGGTCACTCAGTCACTCACAATGTGAGCAGCACAGGATGAGCCTCCAAGCATGGGATGTGTATGTCTACACACCTCGGAGCTATGCTGGCTCTGTTATCTGATCCCATGAATGGAGCTCCAGGGTGAATCACAGCCTGAACTTCACTCTGTGTCATTCATTGGATTTCCAAAAGTGCCATTGCAGAGGAAGAAAAAGCTTTGATGTACAAAAGTCCATATTAGTCAAAGGAAAGACTGCCTGACAGACAGGACATTAAACCATTACTATTTTTGCTACTTCTCCCTGGAAACTAATAGCAAAGTTTCTACAACATGGATTAGATTGATTACTGCTGTGGGGAAATTCTTGGAAGGTCTTTACTTCACATTTAACTTGTTCATCTGATTTCATATCTATTTGTGTGACAAAGCAGCAGTAGGAGGAAGAGGGAAGAACTGGTATTCATGAGTAGCTTCCTGGCACTGGTGACCAGCATGTAGTACATGATCAGCACTTCCTTCTGCAGCTTCCCAATATGATCCTTTCTTTGCTAGACAATTCTCCAGCAGGGCTCAAGTCAGCGGAAATGGTAAAAGGCTGATTGATCAGGAGGTCCCAAAAAGCCTTCACTCAGAGAGGAATGAAGAATGATGTGGATAGATGCAGGACAGACTGTTCTGATCATGCAGCCTTAATATTCATGTGTTTTTAAGACTCTCCTCTTGGGTTTCCTTCATTTTCCTGCATAGTAGCAGGACTAGGTTTCATGCAAATATGTAGTAAATTACTCTCAATAAAAAGTTGGATCAATGAGGTACAGCAATGGGTCAAATATTACCCAAGTATGTTATTTCTCTCTTTTCTTCGTTGAGTCATGAAAAAAAATAAGTGACTTATATAAGGGAACTGTATTTCATTTATCCCAAGTAATGCTGAGAAGAAAGCAGCTCTTCCACAACATGCTCTAATGCAGTTTCCAACACAGGTTCAAGTGTCTGGACCTCCATGTCCTGTGGGAGATGTGTGGAACGTGTACCAAAATAAGCCTGGGCTGTTTTCCTCTAAAATATATTTTATCACTTTGAGATCATTATGTAAGAGGCTCTGCATTAGACATTATCTACATAATGTTAATTGTAATATAGTAATGATCTTGAAGAAAGGCATTTCCTCCCAATGGACTTCTAAAAATTCATTACTGACCACTCTTAAGAGAGTGATATGTCTAATTCTGTATCTGATAGAGCTTGTCTGTGCATATAATTTTGTCTGGTACCTTAGGTATTTCTGTGGCAGGCAATTGTAGCAAATATTATGGAGAATACTCTGTTGATTCCCACTGATGAAAAAGATCCATGCAAAATAAGCAACCTTTGAAACAATATTGTTGTGATATACGTGACAGCTGCCAGGTGTTATGCTGAAGGAGCTAGACTGCATAAAAATATGAAAACAAAATGCTTGAACTAAAGTTTTAACTATTTAAAAATAACCTGTTGTGCTCCCTTTGTTTCCGCTGCCTGGAAGTGTTGAGAGCCAGAAGTGTAACACTTGACATTTGAGGCAGATAAACATAGGCTACAGGTTATGTGACTGCTTTGCAACCAGCTAGCATTTTTTAATCATGCCCGTTCTTGTCAACACTGTAGGTTGTTTCTAAACAAGCCAGCTAAAAATGGGAATTAAATTTAATTTCTAGCTCATTTTCTGAGGCTACAGAAATCCTGGAAGCAAGAAACCTGTATTTTCACCACTTCTCTCTCCAAGACCCACACTTCCTAACAATTTCCCACCCTTGCTCTCCTGCTGGATAAAGAGGAGGTGGGAAAGGCACCGGGTAGTTCATGTGCCTCTAAGGGTGTGAATCCATTTTTTCCTCTGGCAGCAAAGGTGATTCAGGAGTTTTTTTGCCAAATGGCCCTGCCTCTTATTGCTGCCCAGATGCCACCACTTACAGGGCATTTGTGCTGAGACAGCTGTTTGTGGAGTTGTGCTGAAATGAAATCATTCAAATGATCCATGTTTAAAAATATCTTTCTTCACCTCAAAAAAAACTATAAAAAAAAATTGACATAGTTCCAGTGACATTCCCATTCTTAGCACACTACTTCAAAGAGCTGCAGCAATGCAAGTGGGCAGTGAACCATAGAACCAAAGTAGGAAGAGGTGAATGGGGACCCAAGGGGCAGAACCTGCTTTGGTTAGGATTGCTGCTCCAGAAAACATTTTTGTAGGTTGTAACCAACCACCTCATCCATCTTAAAGTAGGTTATGAAGCCATTCAGCCCTTCACCTTTCCTCCCCACTTCCTAAATTTAAGAGTTTGTGATCTTGTAAAATAATACTGCAGTCAAAGTTATTGATTCCTTTCAAGGAGTTTTTTTATATCCTGAAATACTTGGCTGGAATCTTTCTTGTGTAATTGCTTAAAAGCCAGATCTAGTCTAACCCAGTCACCCAGAGTGTCTGTAGAGTCAGTAGAAAGAATCAGGTACCTCCAGAGGGCAATCCACTTCTTTGAGGATGGGAAAAATCACCCTCTGGTTCTGCCTTTCTCTAATCACTCCCATTAAAGGGGATGAATAGAGTTTGCTTGAGTGGATGTCTTGTTTCTGGATGACTAAAGTTTGTCAATACAGATCCCAGCCTTTGCACCTAAAGGCTACGGAGGTTAGTGCTGGTAAAGCAGAAAACAATGTGTAGACTTCATTGTATTTCAAATATCTAAAAGGCCTAGTCTACCTATTTTCCCCAGAATAAATAGGATAACTTCTGGGACCTAATAAATGAAAATGTTATGACAAAGCATCCCACTAACCTCTTTCCTCATCTCCACACCCTTTTAAAACAAGAACCTTACACAGATTTAAGTAGAGCCCTACTTAAGGAAGCAAATACTGAGAGATGCTGAATATTTGCAACTTTGGAACAACTCATCAGGCTCAACTCTGAGATCCTTATACTGTTTATTCATGCAAATTCTAGCATGCCAGATGCTGAGAAGTGCTGAATGGCTGCTCAGTGGGAGTTGTGGTTGCTCAGCACCTTCATAGAATTGGCATTTAAACTCCAGCCTGGACTTTGCTCATGGGAAAAACAAAACCAACCATCAGTCATGCATGGTGTACTTCTCTCCCCACTTCATGAGCTGGCCTGGTGAAAATTCCTGGTGCTTATTGAAAGCACCATCTGATGTCACTCAACACCATAGGGGAAAACATAAATCAAAGTGTAAGTATTCAGCACTCTCTCAGCATTGGGATAATGTGATTAATGTAATCTGAGGTAAACACTTTAGTTATTCCTTATTACTTTTAGGGACCCAAAGAGTTGGGACTTGTTAGAAAAACAACTACTCCTACCCATGAGATCTCCAAGGCAAAGATAAAGCTCTGGTAGAAGCTTGACAAGTTACCTAATAGCAATGGACAGATGAATGGACAAGTGTTGAATCTGGACTGTCCTAAAGGCATGTAGCAAGGGCTGTGCCATGCTCAGCACTGAGCTTTCCTCTGGGAGCAGAGTAGGATTGCAGTAACAGGGAGAGCAAGATAATCCAGCATGAGATTACAAGGACCTACAGAGCGGTCAGGTGCCTTAATCCCAGTGACCACCTTCTGCATTCTTTCACAATCACAGCCTAGTTCAAAACAGGTCTTTTCCTCTAAAATCTACAGCTGAAATCTTTGTCTTGGGCAATTCCAGCACACCGTGTAACTCTGAGTTGTGTGAGCTGCTGTTGGTAGGGAAGAATGGATTTAACAATATGGACAAAGTTGCTGCTGGCACCTTTTGATGGTTTCTTGTTTTACACAAAGAGAGCATACCTCAGTCACTGTATGATTCAGAGATAAACAGTGGAGTGCCACAGGTGTGAAAACACAAGCCTAAAAGCCAAGTAATGGCCCTACTGTCAGTTTTGTGCTTGCTTCACTCCTGGCTGGGTGCGATGGAAAATGATTGGTCTTGGAAAGGCACATTGAGGCATTGCAGACTAGCAGCCTGCTGAGTCCGGCAAGGTGCAGGGAGCAAATGCTTCATGCAGCCAAACCCAGTGGGAATGTGCTGCAGTTCCAACATTGTTTTGCTGACACAGGAAGATGTCATCGCAGCAAAATATGAAGGAGTTAACACATTATGAAATACAGTTTTGGCAGTGATGCAGACAAAGATTGTTTTGCTTGAAATGCAGTACCAGCAGCACTGGTTAACAGGGTAATGCAGTCAGCTTACCAGTCTAAGTCATTGTATTGTGCTTGCTTTCTTCTTATACTTTGGGTCCAAATCCTATACAACACAGTGTAGCATTAAACTAGTAGATAGTTCTTTGCTTCAAAGTTAATCTTGATTTAGTGTAAATTTTTGGATAGTAGCTGGTTAGAATAGCAAGTGGAAGTGCTAAAGGAAGCCTTCCTTGCACAGGAAGAGAAACAGAGAAACGGCAAGGTACCAGCATAGGCTAAAGAAAAGAAAAAAAAAAGCAGGAATTGTGATTTAAATCTCTAGATCTCTTGCAAGTCCTATTCCTTTACAGGTTGAGAAGTGAGGAGGGTTGTCCCATGCCTGCTTACACACACTGCTGAGGGCTTGGTACACAAAATTGTACAACCAGTTTCAAAATTAATCTTAGCTAGTCCAGGCACTCTGACTGCCATTCAAAAATAAAGGCAAAATTTTCAGCATCAAAAAAGACTAATAAACCACCTACACTCCTGCATCTACCAAGATCAAGAGAGCACCAAAGGCCTTATAACTCAGAGAGTCTAGCTGTGTATTGGCTGTAATCAGGTTGAAAGACTTGCAATCAGCACTTTCCAGGGCTAAGAGGCAAATCTTCTATAATCAGGCCTCAATTAGCTACCTGCCTTTCAGCTGAAGATCTGGCCCTCTGGGCCCAATTCTTTATCACACTTTTGCATGAGCCTGGGAGACAGCCCTTCTCACCAGCGCTGCTGGAAATGGGCTTTTGCAGGCAGCTGTTTCTCCCATGTTTGCACCATGCTTGTGGTCTCAATAAAATACATTATAAAGTTAGCAAGCAAAAGCTATTTTGATCTGCAAGATCCCTGTTTGGGTTTTGCAGTAAGTAGCAATGACTGCCTTGCTTTGAAAATATGGATCTAAGTCAGACTGGTCCAAATTTCAAATAGTAAAGCAGTTTCTCAGATAATATTTCATTGAAATTAATAGGGCTGTTTCAATTAATGGGGCTGTTTCAAGAGCAATCAAGGATCTTGATAGAAATGACACTGTGAATTCTAATTAGATAAAAATAAAGAAACAGGGATCTATTTCTTTTCATACCTTCAGGCTGTCTTGTTTTTTGGTGACACTTAAATAGGTAGTAACTGGAATGAAGCCCTATAACCAATTAATACTTAACACACAACTAGTTCTTACTTATTCTTGTAGTACACTTTAACAGTAAGTACTTACAAAAATGCTTAAGAAAATCATCCATCCCATGCTTCAGTTCCTCAGAAGCATCCCTGCTTCCATGTTTGTTGCTGGATGTGTCTATTAACAACACTGCTTTAGTAACTTTCTGTTTTAGGAAAATTCTATAACTGATTGAAATGTTGGAATTCAGAGAATACTACATTGTCATTTGCCCTCTATTGAGTTGTATGGTGACATCAAATAGCTCACCTGAGATCATGCTGAGGTTTCCAAAGTAAGCTAAAACTCCGCACAAAGAAGAGTGGCAGCATGTCTGGTTTAGTTATAGGAATGTGCAATAATGTATGTGTGCATCTAGGAATACAAAGGGAAAAAATCCTATATATTGCCAGTTAAATTGCAGTTTTAATGATGAAGACACAAGGCTTTCCTTAGCTAGCAAATCAACCATTTTAATGTATTTTATCTTTAATAGGGTTTTTGATCTTATCACAAAGCAATCTTCATTCTTTGCCAAATGGATCTGGAACTAGTAAAATATTTCTGCATATTGCACTCGTCTGTTAAATGTTCAACTAATTTTAGAAATTCTTTTTATTAGCAGCTACAGTATACATGTCCAGATTCCTTTTTCTACTGTAAGTGTAGGTTACACCTATGCAAAAAAAAAAAAGAGGGATATAAACTGAAGTTTGTTTCTCTGTATTATCTGAGTTAAACTGAAGTGAAATAAATATTAGAAGACTTAAAAGGAAAAAAAAAAAAAAGAAAAAGAAAAGAAAACACTTCCAAGGCAGATTTCATAACAGCAGAACAAGTATCATTTTGAGTGGCAATGCACTGGCAATAACATTTGGCTCTGGTTCACATCAATCTGGAGGCCCAGCTACACAAGCCAAGCTGGCTCAGGATCAGTTCTGAACAGGCATTTATCACCTTCAGTGCAATAATATTCCAGAGGTCCAAATCAGGACTAAGCCCTTTGCACAGATGCGACACGCTCACCCAGCCTAATCCTTCCTCAGACACTGGTCATGGCAGAAGTCGCTCTGACTTCTTTGGTGTTAGAAGTCTCATCTTAGCTTCCCAAATTTCCTAGCTCCTTGCCTTTTCCTTTCTTTCCCACTTCATTCTGTTTCCCTGCATGTTGTGAAATCTTATGGATTTTTATGCAATTTTATTTTCCTCTTCCATTTATCAACCTTTCCTTCCTTTGCAGCCTGGTTCTGAACCATACCCTCAAGGACGAGTGGAGGAAGCTCCTGTGAGCAGTGAGAGGGGTGACGAGCCGGCTCGTCATGTCTTCTCCTTCTCCTGGTTGAATTCACTGAATGAATGATGACTCAGTCTGGCTGGCTTCTGGTGTGCTTCTCCTCAGAAGGACCGTGAGTGCAGGCAGCCTGCCTGCAGTCAGCAAAGAAACTGGCCTGGGAAGGGACATCCAAGCAGGTTTCATTCCTAGGAACTCGACTGACATCCACATCATACCCTTGAATTGACAGACCTGAGAGGGAGGGGAGCATGGGGACAGATTACTGTATATGTTGTAGTCAGAGTGTTTTCCAATAATTTCTTGATTCCAAGGGGAAAGAAGCATCATTACAGCTTTAGGCTGAGCACTGTTAGTGTTTTGTAACTCACTTGATGGCACGTTCCCATGTAGGTGTAAACACTTCACCAATGTTCTTAGCTAAAATGCTGGTATGATATTCTCTAGTAGCATCCTTTGCCAAAACAGTGTTTCTCCTCAGTATCCTCCTGTGTGCCCGCTTGTCAGTGCTGGTGATTTCAGTGACACTATCATGTCCTTGGCAGCCCCAAGTCAGGGTTGTGTCTAACAGTACTGGTGCCTCCCAGGCTGCGGAGGCTGAACACGGGAGGCAAGAAGGAAGCTGCCATTCCTTCCTTTGCACTTGCTCTTCCTACTAAACCACAACAGATGACGCTTGCAGAAACACATTATTTGTAAGGGAGAATCCCAGTGGCAGTAGTGAGGAAGAAGCACATATCAAAAGCCCTGGCCAAGGTCCTCACACAGCTCTGAGTGCGTGGGGCAGTTGCTGAGGTGCTGCCCAGTCTGTCCAGATGTAACCTGTGTCCGTGTCTTCTCAGCCACCAGTGTGTGTGCAAAAGGGGATGTTCTTACATGAAACCAGAGTGCAATAAGGTGTTCACATGTACTTACTCAAGGTTTCATTTGAAGCCCCTGTGCTGTGCTGTAAAAAAGGCAGATGCTGACTGTCCTGTGTGCATTGCAGATGTTGAGCCATCAAATGAAACAAAATTTATGTCTTAAAAGAGGCTCTACAAATTGTCCTGAAGGCAGCACTCTGTGATTTTTGTCACTGGGAGTAGGGTGTCAACACTCAGTGTTTAAGAGAAATTGGCAGGCTGCCGGGAGTGCTTGGTGCCATAGGGGACCAGGTGTCAAGCTCTGCACTAGGGTAACATGTGGATCTTTCCCAAATCCCCGAGCCAGGCCCTCAGTGCAGTGTTTTGGTAGGGGCCTGTGTGGGGCCATCAGGCTGTGCTGTGCCCCAGCAGGACTGGTGAGCTGGCAGTGCAGGCTGTGTGGGGTTAGCCCCTGTCCTGGACACCCGTTGCTACCGGCCCGTGTGACATCAACCCTCGCTGGTATCTGTCTTCCCTGGAGAGCGTTCCCTGGAAAACTCCGCTGCGAGAGTTTTGGAGGGCGGCACAGGCGAGCTCCGCGCAGAGCTTTGGAACTCGCACATCCCAGAACGAGCGCCGCCCAGCACCGCCAACGCATCGCCTCCGGCTGCTGGAGCAGCTTTTCCCTGGGATTTGGTTCGGGGTGAGGGATTTACTATTTTCTCTCAGTCGTCCTGGAGATTTCCCCAGCTCCTCCCGAAAAGTTTCTCCACACCCACTGCAGCCTCCCTAGAAGCCCCTGGGAGGGTCCCCGCTTGGGCACCGCCGTCGGGACGGGGGAAGCCGAAACAGGGAGGAACCTGTCCTTTAGGTGCGCGGGGAGGATGCGAAAACGCATAAGAGATGCGGGAGCGCCTCACCGCTTTCCCATCGCTGCTCCCCGGCGGGAGGAGGCTGCCCGATCCCGGCCACAGCGGCAGAAGACAGGGAGCCCCCTCGGGGGGCTGCAGAGGTGGCATTCGGCAGCTCCGAGGCACCTCTCGACACCCCGTTCCCGGGAGCAGCCTGCCCGAGGGCGGCGGCGGGGGCAGCCCCGTCCGGGGCCGGCGGCGTCGGAGTGCGCCTGGAGGAGAGCCCGCGGGGACGGACCTGCCCGGGGCGGGGGGGAAACATCCCCGGGGAAGATACAGGGCTCCCCGCGGCTTTGGGTGTCCACGGCCGCGGGTGTCCCCCCTCCTGGTAAGCGCTGAGGGAGGCGGAGCAGCCCTCAGGCGTCTAGGCAAGAAAGGTTATCAAGTCATCTTTACTTTGCAGCTTTTATTAAAAATATAAATATTAAACATTCTCTTACACAACCAAATCGACCGAGCGCTGAAAAGATGTTTTATTGTGAAAATGTTTACAGGAAAAAAAAAGTGGACTGAAAGTAGCTTACAGAGATTCCCCCTCCCACCTCCCTGCCCCCAGCAGAAAAGTTTTCTGTCTTCTTGGCACCATTTCTTCCAATGCTCACACATCCCTACGTAGCGATGGCACTAGAATAACTGGGAAATGGAGAAATAAATAAAGGTAGGGGAGGTTACGAACGACACTCGTGTTTCTGCACTTGGTACACGGTTGTGCATGCTAGTCAGGGACAGAGGCTGTTCGGAGTACGCCCTTCTAGGTTTAAAGCTATATAAAAATAAAGAGATGACATCAGAGCAGCACTATGGTACATCGGACGGTGTAATTATTCTTGTGCTAACTGCGGAATCTCTTTGGCAAGGCGGGGAGGGGCCGTTTCACTTCCCGATTATCTCCATCAGTTTCCTGTTGCTGTGAGCTTGCTGCGCTAACTGCTCGGCTCGGGCCATCTCCAAGACTTCTCGCAGGAGATGGAAAGTCAGATCCAGAGAAATAGGGGGCTCCTCGGATCGCTTCTCCCTCTCCACGGCCTCGCCCTCGGCTTCGCCGTCCTCTCGGTTCCCCGGCGAGCGCTCGGGCAGCTGCTGCAGCTGTTGAACCGCCGCCCGGAAAAAGTTGCTGGCGGAGGCTTCGGGCTGTAGGTGGCTGGTGCTGCTGGAGGAGGCGGAGAAAGAGCCAACGGGTCTCTTGTTAAGATTGCCCAGGCGCAGGAAATACTCTTCTCCCATGCGGAGCAGGACGGGCAGAGTTTGCTGATGCTGCTGCTGCTGTTGCTGCTGCTGGAAGAAATCTGGCTGGTGCAGAGCCCCAGGGGCGGGTGCCGGGCTTTTGCTGAGAGCTCTGCACTCCTGGCAGGGCAGGAGGGCGACCAGCAGGATTCCCGTGGAGACCAGCAGCGGGATCTTCATGATCGGGGCCCAAACCTGCGGGAACAGACGGGGGACGGGGATTGGGTTACAAAGCCGAGCCGCGGCGGCGGGGAGGGCAGCACGCTGCCGGGGAGGGGGCGTCCCCGCCGCCGCTGTCCCAGTGCTGAAACGCGAAGCTCCGCTCCCCTCCGCGCCCCTCCGCGCTCCGCACACTACCCCTTGCCGCGCTCACCCCGGCCCTTTTCCCCGCTCCGTCGAGGCGGCCGCTCCCCGCAGAACAACCCCGCAGAACAGCCCGCGGGGCGGCTCCGGGGTGCGCCGGCAGCGGCTCCCGGGGACCAGGCTGGGCTGAGCCCCTGCGGAGAGCCCACGCGTGTGCGCCACCCGCGCCTCTTCACCACCCGGGGCGAGGGGGAACGTGGGGTGCCTGTGGCGGGGCGGCTCTCCCCACGAGCTGGGGGGTTCCAGCGCCCGTTCCTCACCTCCCCGCTCCCTGCTCTGCCTGGACAGTTCCCCGTATTGCGCGGGACGCCGCGCTCAGCCCCGCTCAGCGCAGGGCAGCGCATCCGCTGCGCGCCCGGGCGCGGCTCCGCACCTACCTGAGACGGCGGTGGCGGCGGTAGGGCAGGGCGGGCGGCAGCGGGACTCGGCGGTGCCCGGCGTCCCTTCCTCTCGCTCTCCCTCGGAGCCGGCTCCTGGCGAACTTGGGATCAGATTTGGTACTAATCAGAGCCGGGGCGCGGGATTTTTATAGCTTAGACCCTCTCCTGGAATCACGCAGAACTTGCCTAATAAGCTGACGCTCTCCTGACAGCCCGATTGCGTGCCCCGATCTACTGCTGAATAAATCATGGGGGCCCGTCGGAGCGGCGATGGGCCGAGTTTCGCTATCGCAACCCCAAATCTCACGTCCAATTATATCAACAGATATTTATCGCCTCTGCAGTGACGTCAGCCGGGCCGGGGGCCGGGGAGCAGGATGCCCCCCCCCACCCCATTGACAAAAATACTTGAATGAGATTTCCTAGCGGGCGCGTACTATGAGAGGTCACTCCGGGGAAACTTTCCACTCACGGGCCGGCCCGCGGGGAGGGACCCGACCCGAGCGGGACCGGAGCTGCTGTCTCGGGCAATCTCCTTCTCCATCCCCGGTCTTTCCCGGCCCCCCGGACTCTGCCGCACGGGGCGGCTGTGGCGGGTGGGCGCAGGAGGCTCCGCAGGGCTCCTGTTTTGGGTGGTTCCCGTCTCTGCTCCGCTGCCAGGGCCAGCCCGGCCGGGGCAGCGCTCGCCCTGCAGAGCGGCAGGGGCGCAGCCGAGCCCGAGAGGCAGGGGCAGAGCAGGTGCCAGTGCCGGGACGGACCCGCGGCAGCGCTGGCACCGGGGCTGCCAGGGACCCTGCCCGCAGGAGAGGGGGCGGAAAGGCCCCGGGGGGAGCGGGGGAGAGCGAGACAGCCGCCAGCACGGGCTGGGAGCATCTGCCCGGGCAGGGAGCGTCTCCCGGGGGGCGCTCCGCTCCTCCTGCCCTGCCACCACCACCGGCAGCGCCACCTGCTCCTCCCTATCCCGGCTCCGCGCTGCCGGCACTCCTCCCGCGGTCCAGGTCCCACTCTTCTCCTTTGTTTTCCCACTGTTTGCGTGGAGGCAACAACTCTCTTTTTTCCCCATCTCGACTCCACTAGCTGATCTTCCCCACCTCTTCAACGCCATGGCCGTGTAAAAGCCCACGCTTTCCCTATTTGCCCTCAGCTAAGGCCCTCCCCTCCAGCCTTAGTCCCTTAGTGGAGCTTTTTTCGAAGTGGTCTCCCATGACCAGTATTTCTTCAGGCTCCAGACCATATTACATCAATGTCTTCACCCGGGTTTCTTGCCTTCTGATCTCTTCAAGAGGAAGTGCTGCCTATAGAAATAACTTCTGCCCAACATACTTTCCACGTGTAATGTGTGTTCTTCCATTTTTGCATCCCGTCATCTTTGCCAATGCCTCTCAGTCCTCCTTCTCCACTGCCTCAGTTGAAAGATCAATCATATCCTTCCCTTTAAACTGGGGAACTTTACAGAAAACCTACTGGTTTTATCTTGCCTAGAAAATAAACTCCTGGGGTTAGCCACTTGAGTATCTCCCATCATACTGAGGAGTTGGGACAGAACAGGTGGTCATATGTTATTGGTGCGAAGCAAGTGATAAATCTGAACTCCATTTCCTTAATAAAATAACAAAGTTAAAACCACTTAATGTATGAGGTTGACCACAGCCCAATTCTGAGCATCTCCTTAGTGATGCTCTAAACTATGGTTTTAGTTATACCTAGCTGCAGCCTCAGATGCTTTTGGCGAAGTGCCAAAGAATCAGATCTTGTGCATCGTGAAGAAACAAATGGAAAAACAAGTAGTAGTACCAGAGATTTAGCTCTTCACTGCCACTTTTTGCTCAGGCATTCCTGAACTGAAATGTGTATTATAGAACAGAATATATTGTGTAGCTACTCACAGCAGCAGTTATTTGTATGCTTTTAAAGCATGTCAGCATTGCTTTCAGTGAGAACAAGAGGTTCAAAGAAACAGGAGCTAAGTTCAATCAGTTGATGGAAAATGTAAGAGGTACTTATTAAACTCAAACTCCAGATGTGCTCTGTGGTGGGTTTTATCACAGTGCCTCCATTTTTGGGTTTAACATATTCTTTAAAAACAAAAAAAACCTCTTAAAATAATGTGACCATAAATGTAAAGAAAGAAGAATTTGATCCAAATAATTTTTTTTTGTGTTAGGGGTGAGAGCTGGATAAGACAGAGCTGCAATTCTCCAAAAGATTGAAGCCAGTGAGAAATGGCACAGGTTATGTTATGTTTTTAATAATTTACAATATTACTTAGGTCTCTTTAGGCAGACAGTTTCGTCCCTTGCAAAAATACAGGTATAGCAAATGCAACATAGAAGCAGGCTGGGGTCCTCAAGTTTTCACAAGAGCTGTACAACCTGCCAGTTTCTTCTCCTCCATTTTTTTCCTCACCCCTGACTCTGAGCGTGGTCTGCAGTGTCTCACACAAGCTTTTTTCTAAGCCAACGTGGTCTTATTACCCCAATTTCCTCATAGATCCTGAATGATGTGTGAGAGGGCTTGCAGCTATACAGGAAACACTGTGAGACAGTCAGATGTCTTGATAATGAGGAATATAAAATATCACAGATACATAAACCAAGAAATACTTCCCTCAGCACTTCAAATGCAGAACTGACTGCCTAGGAATATAAAAGTCCTTTCTCCAGAGTCACTAGACTCTGAGTGAAATGTCAGCTGTCACTCCTGAAGGAGATTGCAACAGAAGAAATCTTGGCTTCTCACCAAAGGGGTGAAAAAGGAAGACGAGGAGAATATCAGGTACATCTGGATTAGAGATTTTTGTTTAGTGATATAGTTTGAGATTAGCATACCCTTTGTAAGAAAAGTGTTCATATTTGACTCACTCTGCAAACATCAGGAGCAAACAGAAATTTTAGTGAATCACAAAATAACATTATCTAGAAATAAAAAGCACTATTGAGGCCCATTTCCTCTCCTCTGACTTGGGTTGAGTGCTCTTGCCCTTTAGCCTTGGTGATCTCAAAACCTGGTGATCTCAGGCACCTACTGAAAAGCAATTACAGCTACTCTGAGGTAGCTAAGGGAAAGCAAAAGTATGCCCAGAGCATGATGCACCCTACCGCAATAGAGCACCTTTGGGTTTCTGGAGATGTTCACCTTGTTCCCTTGTCTATAAAGGGAGCACAGACAACCACCTCTGCCTCGTCACTGAATTCTTAGACAGTCATGTGAGGAGAGAAGAATCCCTCCTCACTGACTGACCACAGCAGAGAGATCTCACAGTTCTAACTATGGTAATACAGAGGGGATGATGTTAAACTGAGAGTATGGCTCTTACCCCAGGTATTTTTGAAGATGTCCAACTACAAACATGGAAGGACACACACTCGATGTAGATCAACTTTCTACCACAGTGAAATATTTCATTACCACTTTGTCAGAAGGCAGTAAGGATTTTTTGCGTTGCTGAGTTCAACAAGCATTTCCACATCTCACAGTACTCCTTCATGTGATCCCCATCATTCTAGATCCCTGTGATGAGACACATGATCTTACAGTCTATTTCAGGTGAACTCAGCTCATCTCACCCACTCTGAGATGCCAGCAATCATGCACTGACACATGTGTATATCACACTTCCATTTCACCTTTTGGTAGTCTTGATACAAAGAAATCTATATCTGATAGTTATAAATATTATGGATTCTAAGAAAACTGAGAGAAAAAGAAAAGAAAAATTCAGGGCATCTTACTATGCCTGAAGGTAATAAGTCACTTAGGGGACAAAACACATTTGCCTATTATTCCTCAGCAGTCTCAATTTACTAGAATAATCATAGGGAACCTCAATTAGAGTGAGTTATAAAAATCAATCAAAAGAAATCAATCAAATACAAAAAAGTATGTTGTAGATCAGGATGAAGAATGAAACTGATAAGGATTTTAGCTATCTGCCCTTGCTTCTGACCCCAGAAGTCTTCAAAATTCTCTCCTTCACTTTTAATTTCTCTTTCATTTTTCAATCACCTCGCTCTAGGAAGGAAGTCACATGCTCCTGTCACAGAGATTTTCTGTGGTGCTCCTCAATCTTAGAATTTGACCTATAACTCGTACCAGATTTTCCTGCAGTCCTGTGAGAGAGAGAGGAAAGCACCTTAATTTCCCAAACTTTCCAGTGGGGAAAACAGCATCAGAGGGTGAAGAAATTTCTCAGGTATCTGTCCAGGAATTGTGCAAGAAGCAGGAGTGAATCTTACATTATCTGAGACCAAGTTCATTAGCTCAACCAGAGGACTATTCTCATTCACGACTTCATATTCATACTCTTGATCCTAGATGTCTGCTCACAAGACATAAATGTACGGGTTTGGAGGTCCCAGCAGAAGGGAAAATTCGTCAGGAATATCCTCTTGTTCCACCATGCCTGGGAGGAACACAGCCATTCCCAGCAGCTCACACATGGGTGGATTCGCAGGGAAGGTTTTCATCCCAAAAGCTGACCCCCAGTTGAGTAGGGTGAGTGTGCACTGCTCAGGAATCCCAAGCATGGACCTGCTGCCCCAGCCAGAGCCTTCTCTTCACCCAAAGCCCTGCCTGTTCAGGGAGATATTCCCACCAGCGAGAGTAACACGGGGAGGAGCTGCTCCCATACTCTCTTGGACAACACATTGCTCTTTTCTTCTGAGCAGGGAAAGGACTTGCAGGAGCTGTGAGAAGCATGCAGGCAGAAAAGTGCTTTGCTCTCTCCTCCTGACAGCCCTCATCCAGGGAGGCAACAGCTGACCTTCATACTTACAAGACTTGTCAGCTGCTGTTCTTGCTCTCAAATGAGGGCTGGAGAAGGCTGCACAGGGATGTGCGTGAGCCCTCTGTGCTGTTAATGATAATGCTGCAGGAACTAATCTCACAGTTATTGGGAGCAACAAGGAAATCCATCAAACAGGCATGTCCCAGGAGTGCTGGGCAACTGGTATTCCTGGTTGTTTTAGTATCTGGGTACATTTGGCCATGAAAGAAATTTTACTGGTTATCTGAGTACATAATTTGTCTGTCTGTCCTTGGCACAGAGTGAGGCAAGGACAAGGATTTGGGTTTGCATCTGGCATGCATCTAGAACAAGCCACTGAGATAGCCAGGTTCACTTCAGTTCAGAGTGGCAGAGATATGGACACACACAGACATGATGGACAGCAGGGTATGGCTGCAGGGAGCAAAACAGAGGTGCTGAGCCAGGGAAGGGCAGGCACTGGGCACACCTCTGGCCAAGGGGAAGTAGAGAAAACCATGGTGGACCTTCAGGGAAGGGCAGGGAGGGAATTCCACAGTGCCTCTCCCCAGGAACATCTCTATCCCATGAGGCTAGAGTCCTGGACTGACCCTTAACTTGGGGCTGGGAGGGGGCACAGAGGGGAGCCCACAATGCTGTAACCATCTTATGGATGGCTGTTGGCAGGCTTGTTCCAGGAAGTCTGTGAAGAACTGTCCACAAAAGGCCAGAAGTAGATGAGACCCAGCTGAGTGTCCCTATGGGAAAGACCACTGGGCCAGCAGTGGCTTCAGCCTTCAAGCACTCCACTGACACAAGGGACCCTGCCTTGATCTTACCATGTGCAGCACCAGGCCTTGTCATCAGCCATTGGTGTCAGCAGCAAGATTTAGTGCATTTTGTTCTGGTGTTGTAGCCATGTCACAAGCATGGGGGAACCAGGCTGCTGGGGTAATGGATCTGAGCACTACTAGAAAATTCAAGAGAAATATTCGAGCACAACTGAGTTGTTGTGGCAGCATCCAGGCAGAGGAGATCTGAGCAAACTTCTGGATCTTCTTTTCAATGGCCAAGCCACTGTTCTCTGTTGGAGAAGAAGGTAATGAAATAAATGCCAGAGTCTGAATTTTCAGGAACTGAAACCCTCATTCAATTGCAAAACATCCACCATGTGTGCTTGTTGTGAGCCAGGGTTTCCTTCATAATCACAGAATCACAGAATAGTTTGGGTTGGAAGGGACCTTCAAAGGTCACCCAGTCCAACCCCCTCACAGTAAGCAGGGACACCTTCCACTCAATCAGAGCCCCATCCAAACTGATCCTGAAGGTTTCCAGGGAGGGGGCTTCTATCACCTCTCAGGGCAACCTGTTTCAGTTTTACCAGCCTCATTGTAAAAAAATTCTGCCTTGTATTTAAATTTAATCAACACTCTTTCAATTTAAAACCATTACTCCTTATCCTATTGCAACAGGCCCTGCTAAGAAGTTTTTCCCCATCTTTCTCATCAGCCCTCTTTAGGCACTGGAAAGTGCCCTAATGTTTCCCCAGAGCCTTCTCTTCTCGAGGCTGAATAACCCCAGCTCTCTCAGCCTGTCCTCATAGGAGGGGTGTTCCAGCTCTTTGATCATCTTAGTGGCCCTCCTCTGGACTCACTCCAACAGGTCCATGTCTTTCCTGTGCTGAGGACCTCAGAGCTGGATGCAGTAATGTAAAACACATGATATGTTCATATCTAAGAGTATCCCATCAACATAGGAATGAGACTGAAAAATGAAAACTGACTAGAGGGAGAAAATGATCAGTGAAATTAAAGGACTTCTGTGATACCAAGAGCAATTCCTGCTCCTGGAATCTTGTATCTTGAAGTCTTGAATGACTTCAACTGTTGCTTAAAAATAAAAATTAATTTTCAAGCTTAAAGACATCATCCAGCTACCTCATCAGGGCTGAAAATCCCCAATAAACACCAGAAGAACTGAGAATCAATCTTCTTTTAAAATCTTATGATTTTGAAAACAGTTTCGATATCTGGGGGGAAAAGAGATGAGGGCAGAACAATTTGGAGTACTTCAGATGTTTCAACTGCCTTCTCACTCCTTCCAAGTGAGGAAATATGGGAAGAAATACAAACACACTATCTATCTTGAATGGCTGGGCAACAAGCTATATATAGAACCTGCTCTGTCCTACTTAAGTTATGACTAATGCTAAACAATTAGAAATTCAGATGTCTGAATATTTGAAGTAGAAAATATCTCTAATGCACCATTTGTTGTTCATTAAAAAACAGAAGAATCAAAGTCTCTCTAAGCTCCAGCTAGGCTGCACTTAACAGGTGCATGTTGCTGGAAGTGGAGCCCCATGAGACTAATTGCAAGGGATAATGAACAAGATGAGGCGTTTCTTGGAAAAAAAGATTGTTGTCTTTATAATGACCATACTCATGCCAGAGACTGCAAATTCTTTAGGGAAGGGACTTTCTTTTTTGTATCATGCTTGCCTGGTGTCTAGCACAGCAGTGCCCTAGTCTGTGACTAAGAATCCTAAGTGCTACTGCAATTCAAGCAGTATATTATAGTAAATAGTAGTATTAAATTAGCTGGGAACATGAAGTTGGTTTTCATCAGCATCTCTGGTGTACAGGATCAACAAACATTTCTCTAAGGCAGAGGCCAATGGTGTTTTATTTGAAAACACTTCTTTTTTATGAGAAGATAATGCTAATACAAAACTATAGTTTACTCTTAGGATTTTGGCAGGACTTTTTGTCTGGTCCTCCTAATTCAGGGTTGCAGTGTCTGGAGTAGGTTTTGATACAGCCAAGATGAAAGACTGGGTGAAGGAATCAAAGTACAGAATAAAACCGCAAATCTTGCCAGCCAATAAATGAAGAAATTATGAGTCTCCGCCAGACAAAATACCCATATTTCTCAGGCATTCCCCATGTCACTGTGGGTTGCTGTAATTGCAAAGCATGCACGTAATGAATTTATTCACTCTATGGTTTCCTTCATCCATCGTCTGCTTTTTCATCATTACAGATGTCGTGAAAAGGACTACGGATGGCACTGCCACACACACATCACCATATATTATTTTGTCAGTATTATAGGAAAATTTTAGTCTGAAGGGAAATACTGACTTTAACTCCTGATACTAGAAGAGCAAAGGCATGTAGCAGTGAGGTATTGGAGTTGCCTCTTTACAACTAGGACTTTCCAAGAAGCTTAGAAGCAGGTATATCTTTGGCCTGAGGATGTAATGAAGAACTCTTCTGTTCTATCCTTCTGGATAGGAAAATCAAGTAAGATAGATTATTAATATTCATAAGCACTAAGTTTTTCACTTCTTCTTCACCAGAATACAGTGATGCCAGTGGCCTGACATCAGGCCACTTGGTAAAAAGCAGATCTCAAACTGCTTTGCAAATACTACCACTGAAGTTAACAAATAGCCATATACAACTGATTTTGTTTAGCACTGAAATGCCTTCTGTACTGAGATAGTCCAACACTATCCAGAATCAAGGCCCACAGACTGGGCTAAAGCCAGCACCAGGACATGTTTGAATGCTGCATCCAAGCAAGGCTGCAGGATGGGGGTGTTACAGGCTAGCGTAGCCCAGGTAATGGGCACAGAGATACTTGGAGTATCCAAATTTATTTCACACTGCTCTGACAATGCAGTTACATCTCATGCAAGAGTCTTGCTGAAGGCTGGTGGCTCCTCTCATGTCTGTGCAAGAGCAAGTACATGGGTTTGGAGCAGCAAAGGCTCAGCACTCTGTCACTCTTTGCTGCTGTACATGCCCTAGGATCACTAGTAAAACTGAAGCTTGGCTAAAACTGTCTGGGTAAATGCCAAGAACTCTTCAACACCCATCTCTGACATAACCTAGCTCATTGTAAGGGACAGAGAAAGGATGAAATCTTTGAGTTAGTTACTGAAGTGGAGAGTCAGAGTTGCCTCTTTACAACAGTTGGCCTCAAGTCCACAGCTCCTCCTAGGATGCTTTCAAATGGGAGAAGATAGCTGCTACCAGAGGAGCCAAAGCTTTTTTTAAACTTAAAAAATAACATCAGAACTGTAATCAGTAAATAAAGTCTAATTTTAGGCAATACTTGAGTTGACAGTGTATCTTTTGAGTCAGCCACATATATGGGCATACAAAGCCTATAAGGCTTTTCCAATTCCTTCAGTGAAAGCTGTGTGAAAAATAATTTTAGAGGAGCCAAATTTAAGGTGTTAACAGTGAGTGCCATTGACCTTTGAGTGTTGCTGTAAGACAGCAGCATGAATAATAATAATAAACTCCCTAAGGTTGTCTCTCTTCAGTTTTCTTCAAGTATCTTGCCCCCAGGGAAGATTTAAAAGATTTGTGGCTCAACAATACAGTTCATCTGAATCTCCAAGGGATGCCACCCCAGGACAAGGGCTCACCAATGCCTCTGCCACAAGACTTGGATTCCAAGGGACCTGGAAACACATCCAGTAAAAGTGTTGTCACAAAAGCACTTGGAGCTTAGTCAGGATTGCTCTTAGGCTTGAGAGTGAGAAGGGTTTCTCTGCTAGGAGAAGGAACAGGATCCTTGCGTGTAGTGTAGGGAGTACATCTCAGTCCTTGTTTGTCCTATCTGTATTAATGATCTTAAATGGGAAAAGGTACTGGTTTTGACTCAGAGGGGATGAAATTTTGCATCCTGAGATCTAGGGGTTTGACACTGACTGTAATTAAACTTTTTTTGGCCTCAGAGTGAAAAGCACACGCTCTCCTCCTATTTGTCTTGGCAGAGCTTTTGGCAGAGCTGTGTGATGGAGGCTGGCTGACTGTTGCAGAATAGCAATGGGAAGGAGATGCCAATAAGAAGAAACTGGTGAACTGGAAAATAAGGGCATCAGTAAATGAACTGGTTTCTAAATGGTGACAGGTGATTGAACTGCATCATCACGTCTTTATCATGTCAGCAGGAACAATGCAGCAGGCACATATCTGTGACTCAAGGTACCCTCCAATCTCACCACTACAGTCACTGTGCCCAAAAGGCAGGATTTCTCTCTGGATCCTTTTGCTATTTCTATTAACGAACAAATCTCAAATTGAAGAAATGAACAAGAAGAAATATTGAGAGATTCACAATCAAGCAGTATTTCCAGCAGAGCTCTATTTAGACACAGGAAACACTCAAGGAGGTCCTCTAGGGAGCAAGGAAAGAAGGTATTTATCAACTCTGAGACAGGAATTGTGCCACATGGGGTTTTTTTGGTGTTGTAACTGAGTACTATGTCTCTTGCTGCAGACACATATCCTTCCTCCTTCTGCTGTTTAGTGACATGTGAGGACAAACTTCTAATAAAAAACATGTCCTACATACCTAGCTAACGGGTAGGTATCCCAGTTTTGTGCCCTCACAACAGGTCTTCATTATATATTATATTATATATTATATATTATGTATATTATAATTCCTTAATAAACCCATTAAGGTCAACATAAAGCAGAGTAAAATCTGCTGATCCACTTTGGGATCAAGGACAGATTTTAAATCTTGAACACCATCCTGAAGTGCAACCTTGTCTCTCTGCATGACTCTGCTTGAGATAACACACGGAGCTTGAAGCAGAGCTGCCTCATGCTCCAAAGAGCGAATGTCATACTTTAAATATCTTTACACACTATCTGTCATTATGACTGGAGCCACGAGAAATAAGTTTGCCATCTGCATATATTTCCACTACTGCATCCTAGAGGTCAGTTTGACTTCAGTCCTCCAAGATCTGGACATCAATGATGCCAACTGCAGAGGAGTTGCAGACAACAGTCTGGTGAATCTCTTCATGCCCATTGACACCTGCTGATAACCTGTCTCTGTTCAATAATAACAACAAATTTTGTACTTATCCTTACTTATCCTTCAGCCTCCAGTTATGGCTAGAGTGTAGCTTGAGACAGACTAAGATGTTTTCAAGAATCTAAACTGAAATAAATCTTCAGTGACTTCTCCCTTCTGACAGTAAATGCTGTGATATCATGACATGTATAATTCCTAGTAGTTTTGAAGAAATAAAGAAATATTTTGATAGCACAGTTTCAGATGGGGCACATACATATTTTACACTCTAAATAACCTGGCCTTCTCCAATTTGTCAAGCATAGCATCAGTATCATGCCGCTCACTATCGAGGAAGCCAATCTCAGACTGGATCTCCCACCTGGATTTTCCCTCAGGAACTAACAGATGGTTCACTTACTAGCCATAAACTAGATGTGTTTTCAATTGTGCCATGCTTCTGAGAGCTGAAGAAGTAACAACTATTACAGTGCTTACCATATCTCACAAATACAGAAATACAGCAAGGGTCTGTCATTCACTTGCCAGAGCCTTCCATCAAACATCTCTCTCTGCCTCCTACTCTGTGTCTTAGGGTCTGATCATGCAGCTCTGTGCTCTGGGGCTTTGAGGGCAAGCAGTCTGTGGCTTAGGGACTTGGCAATCTAAAGACAGGTTTTGTGTTTAATACAACAGAATTTTAATAGGAGAGGATAGAATTTTGTTTTGTGAACCTGTCTGAGCAAAGATTGATTGAGAAGTGTTCTGAGTGTGAATGACATCTGCATTAAAAATAAACAAGCCCCATAAAAGATCCTAACACATACATGACTGTGATAGGAAAAAGAGAACTGCAGCTATTCAACCCATCTGTAAAACTGGCAAGATCCTTTTTCTCCTAGGAAAGATATCTTTGCATCTGACATTGCTGCCCTTACACTGAAAAATGAAGGAATTGATTTTATAATTGACTTTAGAAGCCCTAATTCTTCCACAACATAAACAATACAGACCATCATCCACATCTCAGATTTCCAGTGGAAATACCAGAAATTCCAACAGTGCTTTGTAAGGTTGGTATATTAACTTGCTTTGTGCCTATGGCTGAGGAAGTAACATCTCTCCAAAAAGAGAAGAAAGAAATTATTTAAAAAAAAAAAAAAAGGCTAAGCTTTCTGATTTCCCATTATTCATTCATTTGACTGGAATATTCCCATACCTACAGGTGGGAGCCAAGAGGTGGTGCTAGAACTCAGCTGTCTTGTACCTAGCAAACATCTATTCCATTTGGTTTTGAGATAAAAGATGGCTGGACTCCTTGTGCTCTCTCTCAGCTCTCTGTGCTTTTAGGAAGACTATAACTTGTTTTGTAGTTTTAGGGGCTAGATATTCTGGAAAGCAATCACCCTCAATTCTTCCTGCTAATTTCTTAAGTTTTTGAAACTGTACATCCAGAAGCATTCATTATCAACATAATGAGAACTACCTCAAATGCAAATATTCATTTATTAATCTCATCTCAAGGTCCCTAAGCTGAACATTAGAGCCACACACTACCAAATATACATGAGTCAAAAAATGCTAAAAACTACCACCTGGCCTTTCCATAGTGACAATGTCCTACTTCAGGGATGAAGTACCTGAAGCTCTTTCTGTGACAGTGAATTGCACTGTATTTCAGGTTAAGGACCATAAGTAAGACAGCAAGAACTATGCCAGAGTGAGTTACAGCATCACTGACAGGAGCATCAGCCACAGCTGAGGCTTTTCTTGACCTGCTGGTGAATGGCTGAACTGAGAAATCAATGCTCAGAATTGTTTCCTCTGCATACCATCCTCAAAGGGAAACTTCCATACTGTGGAGGAAATTTGAGCAATGACAGGAAGAGCAGGTACATCTTGGCTGAGAGAAACCCAGAATGAGGTATCAGTGGCAGGTTTGCAGCACAGACCTCTCCAAATCAAGCAAAGGAGAGACCACAAGAGCAGTGAATAGCCATTTTCATAATGAACTAACAGTACTTATGACTTGTTTACTGCACAACCCTTTAGCAACCAATTTTAAAAGGCCTCCAAAAGAACCCTCCTCCTGCAGCTACAGTGCATTTTCTATATTAAACTCCTTTAAAATCTGGGCAATTGTACCCCCTACATTAACTTTAATCTATGAAAATAGACCATGAAAGACTGTTAATTCTGAATCAACAAGAGGTAGCTAATAAAATGTAGTATCATGGTCAATGGTTAGGGAATTTCTTTGAGCTCCTAAACAATTAGCTGACAGAACACTTGAAGTGAAATTTTCATAATCTGCTCATGAACAAGCCTGGTTTAATTTCTTCATATAAAGAGCATACTGAGATAACAAATTCAAATTCTGGACATTACATAGTTTGTCATTGTTATAGTCTTATATAATTTATACAATATTGCATTGTTATGCACTAGACCCATTTTCTTTGGGACAAATGGCCACCTTCCATTTTGGGATAAATGTAAGCATCAATTGTAGTACTCCAGGGAATCAGACAATGAGCAATACTATTTTCTATCCCCCGAATGTTCACCAATAATGCCATACTCCAGTATAACAAGAAGGGGAAGTTTATTGGACATTGGTTTTGGAAGGCTATTCTTCTGAAAGAGGCTGAGAAGACTAAAGCTGCTCAGAAAGAAAAGCAGAAAAGCTCACGCCATGATCAGAGCAAGCTCTGGGCACATAGCTCCAAGTACTGCAAATCTGACCTGGCGCCTGCCAGTGTTGGATCAAAAGTGCTGCAGCCACCTGGTGCAAAGTGCTGCTGGATCTGAATTCTTCAAAAGCAAGTTAATTTTGTACCAGCGGGGTTTGTGCTGCTCTGGGTATCATCTGTTCCCCCAAAAGCTGGCACAGAAGATGGAGGCAGTATAAATACCAAGGCACGTGATGTGAGTAATTTGACAGAAATGGGAGCATATATTCATGCTCCAGCTGGATCAGTGGGTGATCTGGTGGTGAGCAGTTCTACCAGCAATGAATGTGGCATCACCACCAAAAAAAGAGAGGGGGCTTTCAGACTGAGAACTGCCAGAAAAAGGAGTCCAAAGTACAAACAATTATCTTTTGTTGCTTTATTCTTTCACCAAGGTTTTGACAAAGAAACACCATTTTGTTAGCTTTTATCTTTCATTTGCTATGGACACGTGTCCAAATGGGGAACAATAGTACATTTAGACTACAACAGAATATTTTGCTTAAAATAGCCTATTTGGCAACATATACCCAAGTTTCATAATAAAACAGCAATAGCATAGTTATTTAGTATTTTTAATTAACTGAGAAGACCAATGCATTTCAAATAAGACACAAAACAACAGATAAAGTGTTTTGAGCTCTCATGGTACCTCTCCCTGCCAAAGAACACATGAATAAAACTAAGTCACAAGATTAGGAGATTATTTTTTTCCTTTTTCCCCCTAAATTAATTCTGCTGAGCTATGTCTGAAAGGCCATATGTATATAAATGTGTGTATATATATATGTAATAGGCATTTTTACAGTAGAATGTCCTTTACCATTTAGGGTTTGCCCATGACTGAGTGGACACAACGTGTTTATTCTATCAGAAATACCTGAGCTAGCATTTTCTTAACTAGCAATTGATGCATGCTTGCTAATGCAGGATCAAAAGAACTACCAGCTCCAGAAAGAACACTTGGGGTGATCTAGAGAAAATTTTGTACTTCCTGGGCTTTCGGCTCACCACTGTGTTTTTTGAGAAGTTTTATTTCCCATCTTTTTGCGGACAGCCACTTCCACTCTTGTGTAAGGAATAAGACCTGGATTAAAGCTAAGACTTAGAAGACCCATGTTCATTTCCTCTCTGGTCCTCTTGTCCTCAGTGACTATGAGCAAGCCATGTACTGTTTCAGTGCCTGACTTATTTAAACCTGAAATATTATTTCTGAAGATGCTTACAGTGAAGAATAGAGGGTAAACAGATGTTCCTGTCCCAGAAACCCTGTGACCCTATGTGAGATACACATGACACTGTCCCTTCCTAGGTTCATCTCAGCCATGCCAGTCCTTCAGTGCTGTAATCTCTCCTTGCCTTCTACCAGGTTTTTCTGAGCTCACAGATGGATGTCTCAGTAGAATGCCTCTAATCAGGCACAATATTTTGCATGTAGTTAATCATTCATATGGGACTCCACTTTTCAAACAGTTCAGATTTTCCTAATTAATGTTTTGCATCGTGATCGTATTTACAGTAATTGGGACTGATATTTGAAGTACAGTAAAAGCTGTCATCTCATTCCCTCCTAAAGAGCCCAATTACCTTCATTTGTTAGCAAATTCATACTAACATTTGGGTTCATTATGCTTGACAACATAAAGCCAGCTCCTTCTCTCACACGGCTCAGCAGAGTAACATCAGCCCAATCATAAAGGATGCTGCAGACCCAGTCTTGAAAAGTTGAGTTGGGAATGCCTTCCTGACTTAGATCCTGACAGCAAAATCAATCCAAAAGTGTATCCAGATCAAGAATTTCCCTCGTGCCCGTGCTAGTTGTCAGCCCATCACTACTGAGGAAGCTGACAGATTTTGTAATGAGACATTTCTCTGACGTTCACATGCTACAGGAGACAACCCATGCCCAGGTTCACTCAGCCCAGCTTCCACCTAATTCCTCCTGCCTGGTGTTTTCAATTAGCACCTCTGAAGGCCTGTAGCCAGCCAAGAGGAAATGTTAGATACAGAAACTGGGTCAAAAGTCAGGCCATGTGAACCAAAGCATTAGTCTTTTTGGTTTCTCACATGTCTGGATTATGGTCCTAAAGGACGGCTGTGGAGTGGCACATGCCACTCATGTCACTGAAAGCCAAAGCTGCTACAGCATCCAAAAGTTACTTTTGTGATGGGGTATTAAAATGCATCTGTGAATTAATCTGTGTCTCTTAGCCATAGACACCTCAGCAAGGTGCTCACAAGAGTGTTGTGTGGGTGCTTCAGAGCGAGTCAGCCCTTCCACAGATGGGAAAGGAGATGGAATAGTGCCATGCTTGCTTCTCATTCCGGGAAGTCCTATTTCAGCTACTGATTATTACCTAATAACCTAATCAGCAGTAACAGCAATATTTGGCACTTATAAACACTTTATATTCAAAAAGCTACAGAAGCAGATTAGGTAGAAAATTAATCCCTAACTAATTAGCAAAGGAAGCAAGGAATAACAATATTTTAGGATCAGAAAACAGAGCTACAGAATCAAGGTCAGATCATTAGAGCACAGCCATTCATTTGTTTTGATGTTCTGTAGGGAAACAGGTGTTTTTCAGCAGGAAATAAGGTAAGCTATGATTTTAACAGATGTTAGTGGGTCAAGGTCAGACCTAGGGAGATGCTTTGAGTTGCCTAATTAATAAGCATTTAAACACCAAGGAAAAAATCTGTAGATCATCCTCATCCCAGCTACATCAGAAGTTTAAAAAGGGCTTGTTACAGTGTGTTAGTGAGCATGAAAGACACATCCCTGCTTGGGGTAAACAAGATGTGAATGAGAAACAGAAATCAGAAGGTCTCACTCTTCCCACCTACCTACTAAGAAAACCAAATTTGTCTCTGCATGAAATTTCAGCACAAAGTTTTCCAACTGAAATCAGTTCCATGATTCAACAGTTCAATAAGTAGAAACCCCTCTCTCTCTATTCTTGGTAATTTTCCCAAGAGTTTCCTCCAACAGTTTTAGCTCTTAATTTATATCTCTCTCTCTCTCTCTCTTTTCTTCTCTTTTTTTCTACAAGCAACTTCTTCCCCAAGCACCTATCTACAATTGAATCCTACTCTAAATTCATGTCAAGATCAGCTTATGTATTCACTGCTGAATGAATTTCAAATATGTGCTCCTTGTGTTCTTTCCTTAACAGGATAGAGAGGCCTCTTGAGTTGCTTTAAATGTCTCATTACAAATGCTTCATTAGAAACTACGTCACAGATTGTGTCAATCTGGTCCACACTTTCATGCCAAAAAGTAAAGACTTTCAAGCTGTGCCTTTCTTACCATTAAGTTTCCAATCTGTTTTTAGAATCTCAATCAGTTCTTTAAGGAATGCAAATGTTACTTCTCCCTTTAGTGCTGAAACTAGCCATTGGGAAATGCACATGCATAATGCTTTCCTGTTCCTGCATGTATTGAAACAATAATCAATGCTGGAAGGGCCAGCTACTTCTATATATTTTCCAAAGGACACATGGACCTTCTACACTCATAGGAACAGATTGCCTCCTTCTTGTTGTCTGAAGAGAAATAATTCAGTTGAAATCAATACTTCATGTGACAAGAGTTTAATCAATATCAGTGTGAGAAGCTGAAGACTATTGGGGCTGAAGCTGAAGTTATGATAATATGAGTCAAGTTTCTCTGGGCGTGTTTTTCCCCTCAGCCAGACCTGCCTTACACCACCATAAATGTACTTATCTCAAGGGACTACTCCTAAATTCCACTTTCTGCATAGTGCAACTTGGCTCCATTATTGATTCCTACATGCTCAGCAGTCCTATCTGCTTTACAGGTACTTTGAACCTCAGTTTTGTCAGTAATGCTTACCATGTTCTCTAATATCTGAGTGGTAGAGGCCTTCTCCTCCTGTGCTTTCTAAACCATGTGATGAAAGATTTTTTTCCTTGCTGCTGCTGCTAATTCAGCCTCAGAAACTGAGTTAAAAACTCTTATTTGGTATGAAACTGTAAGAACTTGTGCAGAAAAATATTCTCAGGCAGATTATTAGCAGTTAAAATAGAGGCAAGTGGTGGAAATGTAAGATGGAAAACTCAGTACCTTGAATATTGGAAGCTCAATCCAAGTGAAAATGGAAGGTAGAATATACAAAATACACCACAAATTATCCCTTGTTGACTGTGGTGGAGCAGAAGGCGGGTAGGACACCCATGCAGCTGGCAGCTGTGCATCCACACACATCACCTGTCTGGTGGCCCTGGCTGAGAAGCACCACACCATTGTCTTGCATCAAGGAAGGATCAGAGACTGCAGCATCTCACATTAATCTTTCCTTACCACTGCCAAGGTTTCCTAAGACCTAACCACAACATCAACATAGCCCATGAGCTTTCATCCTATCAAAACATTACCTGCAGACTCTGACTGTGTTTCATTCGGTTTTCTTTGTATTAACCCCTCTAGGTTGCTTTCATCTACCCACACACACTTTGTTTCCTAGGACTGCATCCCCCATACTATTCTCCTCTAGACTCTACATCTCTCTCATGGGATGGTGGACATGAGACTGGACACAAGTCTAAAATGATACCTTACCATGAGTGAGTAGAACACTCCCTATCATACATCCTAGCATGTTATCTGCTTTTTTTAATCCAAAAAGAGTCACACAAGTTCCACAGAGATCTGTTGCAATTCCTAGGCTTCTTTTAGTAGATACATGTCTACAACTCTCATTTTAGGTTTGTGTCTTTTTCTTCCTAAAAATAAAATTTTGCTTATTGGGCTGTAGCTTTTTAGCCCAGTATGCAGCTTTTTAAAAAATTTTATTAAGAACACTTCAGTCTTTTGTCATTCATGCTGCCCCTCCCAGATAGGAGTCATACGCAGGTTTAACAGGTATATTCTCTATTCCATCATCCAAACCACTAATGAAATATTTAATATCAAGCCCAAGTTATAAGTTCTTAAATGCATCTCCTCATTTGGAAAGGTAATCATAGCATCTCTCTGAACAAGATTTTTAAAATCAGATTTTGCGCTGTCTGTGTTGCATTTTCATTTAGTGCAATATTCTTCAAACTTATTTAACCAGTCAACCCTTCTGAAAAATAAAATAAAGTTAAAATCTGTGGACCATCTTGTGCAATGACACCACATGAGATTTAGGTGTGGTGAAAACTAGGTGAAAGCTTTTTTGTCCTCCTTCCTCATGTTGCATTCCCAACAAACAAGGAGTGTGCACTCATTTCTTTTTTAACAGTTGTTAGCATCCATTTTGCAACCCACCTCTGGTAGGTTACAAAAGGCTAGAGATCAGTCCACAGACTACCAGAAAGAAACTAGCACTAGACCAAGTTCCTCTACAATGCTTAAGACAAACACCCCTGAGAGAGTATTAAAAGTCTGTTGGAGTCAAGTTTCGTCTATTGTTTCTTGATTAACTCCCTCTCTGTGTTCTGGAGGAAAGGGAGATTTCATACATTTTGTGTCCCAACATCATAGTACTTTGGCTAAGAGGCAGCAGGATCCTAATAACTGTATGTTTTTTATGTTTGCATGATTTCAGGGATTGTTAGGAAATAAACCACAACGGCTCAAAGAATGGTGTAATTTGCTAAGTGCTGGAAAGGAGGTGGTGTTCCCAAAGATGGTCACACTGTCCTGCATTGCTCTCGAGACCAATCTCCTGCAATATCCAAAGCTGAGGCGTGCCTCACATCACTGTGGCAATGGCTGTCCCTACCCATCTCACTTTCAGAGATTAAGTTTATCACAGATGCTCAGAGCCTCAAGCCTTCAGCAGACACATAGCCCTCTTTGGCTGGAAGAGTTAACCCCAATCTTGTGACACAGATTACATATTATATTATGCACCATTCTGTCACAGATGTTTTAACACTTCTGCGTGCCTGACATGAGTAGGAGGATCCTCAAGGGAAGCTGTAACCACAAATTCATTACATTTAATCTTGAAGGAGAGGCCATGCAATGTCTAATTAGATTTTCCTCATTTCTTCCTCACATTTGGCCAGTTGGAATGTTATGAAGTTTCATAAGATCTTAACTGGAGGGAATGACTGTTTTCTGTTGCTGTTGTTTGCTTCCCAGCTGACTAAATGTCAATTAAGTAGTGGAAGAAATTTAATTGAGTTGTGCTGAGTTCTCCAGTGACTAACAAGTCTGCTCCTGAGGTCTGGAAGAAAACATTTTATCACCTGCAATGTGTGTCATCCCGAGGATAAGGCAGCAGAACTGAAGAAGCACTGGCACACGTGCAACCGAATTTCTTCTTTTCCAGATGAGGCCCAGGCAGTACAGTCCGTGTATGCAGTGCCTTAAAGAGAACAGGGCAGTAAAGGTCTCCAAATCAACATCTGTGTCTCATCTCAGAGACAACAGGCTGCTGACATTTATTAGACTAAAAGCTTGAGCACAGGATTTTGAACATACTGATTTAGACACTTTGTGGAGGGTATGTATCCCCCTGGGCTGAGCACGTTTAGGAACCAGCAGCACTGCACACACTATACCCAAATCTGCTCACCTTGCTGAGAGCTGGCAGGGAGGAAAACAAGGGCCACACAACTCCCAGTAGAGCACAGACACTCTTTTTATCATGAAACCAGGCCTCCATGGTCCTACACTGACTAGTCAAGATCAAGGCTCTCCAATTCTCAAGTGCTTTCAAAACAGGACTCAGTGTATTTCTGGGAGGTCTTTCATTAAACATGTTGCTGAATGCAACCTAGAGGTGATGATGATGATGTCCTGCACCTGCATGTGATGACAAAGGGTTTCAGGCTAGATGATCTAAAGAAGTTTTCTGGCTTTAAATCTTCAAACCTATTTTCTCATCATCGTCATTAACTCATTTTCATTCTCCATTTTCACACCCATCTTCATAATTTTTTTGCCCTTGATGGTATCAAGTCAGCTTCACTATAAATGTTTTCAACCAAATGCTTATAAGTGTGTGCCCACTTAGAGTCTTTTTGAACTCACTGCCATGGTTAATACAGAATTTGTTTGTGCTTAAAAAGCAATGTATGGATGCACTGAATTTTTGAATGACTCATCTAATTCTTTGAGTGGGTGGATTGTATGCCTTCACACAGTAAAAGTATACTTTAATCTCAGCCATCCAATTCTTTTAATCTTCAAAGGAAGAGCGACACAACCAGCAGTGCTGCTGACTGCTGTTTGAATTTATGAAGAAGAGTTCTAGTCCTGCATCTATGTCATAAAACAGACCTTCAATTACCCTAGAGCTAACCAACATGCCTTCATACTTATTCAGTTTTCCTCTGTCTCCAAGAAACTGGCCTAGACCATGGTGCAATTCAAGCCAGTTTTGAATTCTGCAGGGCTCCATGTGCCTCTAGGGCTGCAGGAGCTGGTAAAGCCAATGGCTGCAGTATCATTTCTTCATGCTCCTCTTTCCCTGGCTCCCACTCTTGTCTTCCCAGCACTGACTGGTTTGAAGCTGACTCCACTTAATAGCACCCACTCAGAACAAGAGCTCTAAGTGCATGTACACATATAGCTGCTCCTGTCTTCACAGGGATCACAGAGTTGGAGGCTGACATGCAGAAAATATTCATGGGCAGTCAAGAGACCTAGAAGAAAACAAATGCAAGGTTTCCTGCTTTCTGCGTATGGCCATCAGATAGTCAAAACTTACTGGTAAATAAAAATTCAATTATGTCTCTTCTTTTAGAAAGGCAAAATATGGAGATGGATGTTTTCTCTTCAGTCCCACCTGGTGCACAATAGGGGCCTCTGCTGTGTACTACTTAAACCTTTCTACTACAATTGAATAAAACCCAGACTCAGAAAGGGATGTTAACTCCTGTATTTGGGTTTCATTTGAGCTGCCTTGTCCTGCTGCCCCATTATCTGTTCCATATTCCAACACACACACCTGATTAAAACACCAAAAGTCCTCCATTAACTTTGCAGACAAAACAGAAGAGATGCAGTAGTTCCCAGCCTGTGTTCCTAATTTGGCTGAGTGTCAGGCTGTCTAAGCACATTTCTTAAAGCAAGAATGAAGGTGCTGTCTGCATCAGATTTGCTGGAAAGAGTCTTTAATAACTGTCCTTAATCTGGGATAAATTACACAAAACCAGCAACCCCAGCTTCAAAAAATAAATCATAAAGAGTAAGAAAGTGGTATTAAATGAGCTAAATCAATGCAGCACAGGTAAATACAAGTCCTACATGCAGCTTTTGACTCATTTATAATTACTTAATTCCCTGAAATTAAAGAAAAATTAACTGCCTGATAGATTTTATAATCCAGGGGCCACAAATTGCCCTTGTTAATAGAAGACCTGCTGGTTTGGATAATAGAGAGAATTGCTAATTTACTTGCTATTCACCATGCTATAATTTTTCCTCTGAACTGAATTGTTAAAAATAAACAATTTTTTTCCTTCTCAAATACAAAAAAAAGAGCTAATTTATTACCAAAAGTGTCTTGTGGCTTTAGGGGGAAAGTTAAATTTAGAACTTAGACTAGTTGCACAAAATGCTTTATAAATATTTTAAGGAGCTAGCTTCCCCTTTCTTCTGAATATAGATAGGAGCAAGGAACAAACAGAAACAAGGGTTTGGGATGGAGTGTTATTCATGAAGACTGATGTGCTTCTGAAAAGGAGTGAATTTATTCTACTTGGGATTTAACCTTTCTTGACTCTGTAACCTGGCTTTATAAAAGCACAAAGCCCATGGCAGCCAGACTGGTCAGACAGGAACCTGTTGGTGACTCAGTCTGTAGCCCAAGAACTCCCTGCCCCCTGGCCAGATGTGCCTGCACTGGTCCTTCCTCACCTATAAACTGGGTTACAGCTCTGGCTGCTGCTCCTTGGGCATGGGCCCAGGGGGTTTCCCACTGAGATGAACACATCTATTTATTAGCACATAAATCATTTTAATGCAGCACACAGTGCTTACTGTGCACTGCCCGGTAAGCAGAGGAGACCAGTCCCACTCTCATTCTCAGCCTTGCCACCAGCTGTGCCACAGTCTACTGGCCCCTGTAGAGCCTGGCTTTCCCTTTCTGCACCTTTTCTGATTTAGCTTCAGCAAACTTGGATGTCATGAGAGTGAAACAGAATGAGAATGCCACCTCCTCATCTCAGCAAGAGACAGCTGGGAGCCCAGTGAAGCCAGTCACGTCCCATGGGAAACACGTGCCTGCCCGAGTTCAGCCTGGGACACACCAGAGGCAGGCTCAGGCTGAGGTGGCTGACAGGCAGACAGGTTCTCCCATGAGCTAGTCCTTCAAGTGGCTCTACTGAAGGGGTATTAAGGACTCTGGGATATGTTTCTATAACTCCTTTGCACCAAACTCTCTCTAAACTAATGTGCCAGAATAGAAGCAAAGAACGTGCGTGGATTGTGTGCAATAAACCCCAAAAACTTGGCCAGACCAGAGGTTTGGATAAAAGCCTGGATCTGGGATCTGGGCACACTTTGCAGTGTATATACAGTACATGTCAAGAGTGACATTTTAGAAGAGTTTAGGAGAAGAAGAAATGATGACTTGCATCTCCCTGAACATAGCTCCAATGGCAGTACTAGAAAAGAGCAATCAGCCTTTTTTAACCACACTTGTTCTCACAGAAGAGTCAGGAAATTAAAGACTTTTTTTTTAGGCAACAAGATCAAACGAATTTTGGTCCTTCAAAAAACCTGGCAGTTCTACCAAACAATGGAGATTTTCAATAGGAAAGGACAATTAATTACTCCAAAGAAACTGCTAAATGCTAATAAGCACAGAACTTAGAGATAATAATTTTCATCTGACAACTGTTCCCATTAAGAGTTGCTGTGTTAAGGAAAATTTAGAAATCCTGAGTGAAATTTTTAAATATAAAGACAATAATGCTATATTGTTGGATAGACTCACGACATGGGCACAGTACATAATTTTGTTGTCACAGTGCAAGTAAAGAGGAAAAAATATTGCATCAATGCAACACAACTGAGAGAAAAAAGAGCTGCAGTTGTTTATCTAGATGAGTAATTAGAAACAGTTCATTACCACATAGAGAAACTAATCTACAGCATGCATGCAAGAGGGCAGGCCTGGACTCAAGCAAAGACAAATGTTGTCCAGAATTTGAGCAGATCTGGTCAAAGATTTATCAGAATGCAGTATTGTAAAGTGGATTCCTTTCATTTGTAAGAAACTTTGGGTTTAAATATTAACCATAAAGTCTTATTGAGATGATGACAGTGACCAATTGCATAAAGCATATTATGGAGAACTATGTGTTTATGCTTAGGAAAATAAAAGTAAATATTTTATTAATTCATGAAATGCATGTATATACATGTGCTCATAGTTTCAGAGGGAGAATAATTTAAATATGGTTATTGTCAATCTATTTTAACCCAAATCTTTTTCTTGTCACTGGTGCTACTCTGTAGAAAATCAACCTGCAGGCAAACACATTGCTCTAAGGGCTTGGGAAGCCACAGTAATGGGTATTTAATACCTGACCCAAGAATTGCACAAGGCTGGTGGTCGTCAAAGAGAATCTAAACCTAAAAAAAATTTCAAAGTGTCTTTAGTGGTAGATTCAGGATGTGTTTGTAGCTGTGGATCAATGTACTGCTGCTGATTCCACAGAAGCAGAGAATGGTCAAGGCTGGAAGGGACCTCTGGAAGGCATTTGGTCCAACCCCCCTGCTCAGGAGGGCCACTTAGAGTCAGTTCCCAGTAATGTGTCCGGGCAACTTTTAAACATCTTCAAGGAGAGAGATTCACAGGTGGTACCTTCCTTTTCATTTTATTACTGAATCAAAAACAGCCTGACATCAAATGAAATGAAAACCATAAACCTAAGAGTCTCATAAGCTCACAAGTTTCAATGTTTAAATCTACATAGGTCACTAAACAGAGATTCAATTTCACTCATTATTTCCTCAGAGTAAAAAAATCCTGTTATACCATGCCTAAACCAGAAAATTATTACTTTGTTCAGAGTTGGTCTCATTTCAGGATTAAAGGTGCTATAGAAAAGCATAAGAATTAGTACTATTAACATCATGCGACAGCTTTGTCTAGCACTTTGCTGTTTGTCCCTAGATTTTAAGTGAATTTGAGAACTGTTTCTGTCACATTTCAGGCATGACCCCTCATGAGCTCTGACACATCCCACTGGGCCACACATGTGACATCATGTTTTCCTTAAAGAAAGGAGTCTGATGTGACCTATACAACTGCACACTGTGAGTCACAGCATGAGGCATTGAGCAGGAAATCTGAAAATAATGCTTCTGAAAATCCACTATTAAGAGTTAATTTTTCATCTTGGGAAATAAAATGCTATAAAAAAAATCATAATTTAAAAAGCCTTCTAAAATTGCCAAATTCTTCTTCATATGTTGTATAGGTTAAGATTGGTGCTTGCAATGTATTATTTTCTTTTAAAGACCTAAATTAACGGATAGTTAGATAGACAGCAATAGAAATTATTTTTTCAAGTTGTTTTCTTCGTGCAAAAAGACATTCTCAGTATGTTCCTATTTCCTAGGAATGATAAAGGTGAAATTGAGCAAACTGTTAAACATGCAATGAGCCAATGAATGCATCTCTTAATCCTGAAATTGCAAAGAGAACAGCTCTTTGCTAGGTCTTTTAAGCTATATTGTAATCATCTTCATAATGATAGCTGGTTGAATTTCAAACTAACTTATTGAGTTGTTACTTTCATAGCAGTATTTTATCTCCTCTCTAAACTCTATTGGGTCACAGCAGAGAGCAGCATCAAGTACACAGCTGTTTTTTCTAGAAGTTTGGTCTTGTGGAGAATCTCAGCATCTTTGAATCAAAACCAGCTGGATTTTGGTTCAGCTCCATGTCCACTGAACTCAGACACATGTGAACCATATGTCATACTCTTACAAATAGGACTCTGAACTCTTCCAGCCTACCTTGGAGTATCTTTAGAGAGCTGCAGCCCTTCTCTAAGAGAAAGCCCATGTCTGTGTATGTGGGGATGCTGGAGCCAGAGACACAAAGCTCCTTGCAGCCCATTACTGTGGGTAGAGCCCACCATTTTCCAAGATTTCCCAGCTTACAGAGACTGGGAGGTCACAGAAATGGCTTCACTATTGCTGCCCACAGAGCTGCTTGTTTTAGCCAAGTCAATCAAAAAAACAAATTTAGACATCAGATTTGGATTTATTTTGTTCTTTTTCACTGAGGTGGGAGCTCTTGCACAGGTGGTTGGGTAAGCAGATCAGAGCTGTAGCCCCCAAGAGTGGCAGCACTGAAAACCTGGGGCAATACATCTTCTACTGGCAGAGTCACATCCAGGACAAATTTCCCACAGCCTTTTTTACTGAGTGTCATGCTGCTGAAACTAAGCCTTTCTGGGAATGGAAAGGAGCTTTTCTAGCTCATTCAAAACTTTCTTAGGACTCTCCAGGTTACATAGCACCAGGAAAAGCACACACCTCCACAAAAAAATCCTCCTCAACATCCAAGAGGGTCATAGCTCCATTAGTCCCTAGATTGCCTTTGTCTTTGCCCTCTCAGCAGTGCAAGATGGTTTGATGCAAGAAAAGTTAGCACCAATATGTAATGCTCATACATTGTGATGGAGGATGACTGAGGGCCAAAGATGCCAAAGATTTACCTTGGAGTAAATTCAGGAGGTAGCAGATTGTGCATTGCTGGTCAGATAAAAGTCTTTTGGGGTGAACCTGAATTGAATAATCTTATCAACTTGAGTTATTAAAAGGTTATTTGAGTAAAATTAAATGCTGTGAATACTCACACAGTCCTCTGTGTTTCATCCTCCTGATTTTTGTTGGCACGATGGAATATTGTCCTGCATATTTATTTCTCTGCATTCCTTCCTCCCTTGCCCTGGTCAGTGATAAACAAGGAAGAGTGTCTCTCCTCCACAAAGCTCTCCCTGCTTCACCTCCCTGAGAGCTCAGTTAAAGATTTTGCTTCAGGTAGAGACTCTCGCCTTATTCCCTGGGGAATCAGCACTGCTAATTCACCTTTTCCTTGCCACTGCCTGCAACATTCCCCTCGGATCAGCCTGCTCCAGAAGGAACATGGTCAAGCGAACTGAATGTCAGCAGCAATTAAATTTGTGATGATCTCTAAGCAAATATCCTTGCTCAGTAATTTTAGTTTGTTTATTTTCCTCAGGAAGCATCTGTAGTCAACTTCTGACGAAGATTTTTGACTCAAGTGAGCCAGAGCTGTGAAAATAATACACTCACTTAAGCACATTCAAATTTCAGTTATAAAAATATAACTGTTGCCAAGTAGGCAACTAAATTTAATGCATACATGTTTGGGAACAATGAAATCTACATATGTATCTGTAATGCTGCCTTTATCAGCTTTACACCTTATTTTACAGTGGCAGTGATTTTCTGAAAAGGAATAAATTTGTCTGCTAATTAAACTTCAGCAAAGAAAGTTGTTAGGCTTACCATGAAAATAAAGTGGTTTGTTCACAGTTCTGTAGATTTTGTTTCAAGTTCAAAGTACAACTTTTTATTCTACTGTGCAATTACACACCTGCATGCAGAATAGTGAGCCCTTCATTCAACCACCTCCTGGTATTAGCTGAAGGTTAGCCATATCTTGTCATAAATTGTACCTCTCCAGAAGGAATCCATAAATTAGGTAGTAATTGAATGGCATTCCCATTCATACTTACCTATTCTAAATCCACATTAAGCAAGTATTTCCTTGAATGCTAATTTTAAAATCAGTTGGATATTATGTTTGGAAATTTCATTGCATAATATAGCTGACTGGAGTCATTAACTTGTACATAACATTAATGTAAAATCCATCTGGAATCTTCTGCTTGAGGAGAAGGCGAAAATCAGTTTGTTTACAGCAACAGTGATGGAAGATAGTCTCTAAATGCTCACAGGAAATGCATATAATTTGAAGAAGGGCATTGGAATTTATCCAAAAGTAAGCAGACTGGAAAAGAAAACCTTAAGCCAAATTTTTTTTTTTCTGGGGCAACAGTGGACAAAGAAGTCAGTTTCCACATCTCTGCTTTCAGGGCTGGATATGTGCCCTCTGTAATGACAGCAGGGAAAGAAACATTCAGGTGACAGCTTAGTGATTTATACCTCGTGGTGTCTAGAAAGACTGATTCAAACCTTGAAGACAAATGGAGTAACCCTCAGCTTTACACTGTTGTAACTTAGAGCAGCATTTGCTTGTGGGTAGTAGAGGAAATATAAGGCTTATAACTATGGCACAAAAGTCCTTTGTATGGTAGACTCGATGTGATTTTTTTCAATAGGTATAATGTAAGTACTTAGCAGAGTGTCTTTCTCTGGCCCCTTGACATTTAAACAGGAATCTATTAGTCAACTAATGTCATTAGCTAAAGTACATTCTTTCTAAGGATGACACTGATGATCTAATCGATCATCATTATTAAGCTAACATCAATCAACTGCAGGTAGACTACAGAAGCTGCCTGATAGATAAAGTTCCTCTACTAAAGTTGGAGGCAACAGACTTCTTTCCTATTCCTTGCTGTTTTTAAAAATCATAAAATGTTGACAGTCCAAATTCTGCCACTGGATTCAACAGTAGTGTAATTTTAGATTTATGCTGGTGTAAGAAAATAAGAGGAATCTGTTTCCTTGTTTCAGCAATGGGAAGACCATAAAAGTGTCATGGTTATGGCATAGCTCAGAGAATAAATAAGACAGTTGCCTGTTAGGTATCAAAGACAAAATTGATTGACAATTCTCAGCTTTAGACATCAGTCTAATAGAGTGAGATCAACTCTTAGAAATTCCTAGTCATTTTCACAGCAAATTTTAGCAAAAAATTAGAGGAAATCCTAGAAATAAGATGAATGTTGATCTGAATATTCATTCATCCACCCACCACTGACTGCGTTCATTGTGGTCCCTTGGTTTGTTGAAGTTATTTTATAGACTATTTTAGATGTATGTTGAGCAAAGTTAGAAACTCTTATAATATTATTAATTGTGTTCAGGAAACAGGATACCACTAGCTTCTGGACTGATTCTTTTCTCTATTTGCTGATTAGAATTGTGTGAATCATTAGAGTGGGTGTGGATGGACAATGACCTCCACCAAGGTGATACTTCGAGCAGTAAACAAGTGTGAGGAAAGAGATGAGCTTTGCCAGGAAAGGGGCAGGCAGATATTATCCTCTTCAAGGAAGGAAACAAGAAACAGAGTCTAAAACACTTCTTTAGTCATTATTCAGCTATTCTTCTCCCACAATACCATAGGACTGATTTTTTTTTTAGTGCTAACCAGCTCAGAGACTGCATGTTCCTCATAGCAGAGATCTGGCACCAAGCTTGGTCTGGAAGGATTATGGCATTCTTGAGCTGGTAAATACACAAGGCTGAAGCAATCTCCATTCCCAAGCCTGTGCTCAGAAAAAAATCTCCTACTGCTGAGTTCTTAAAGGGAAAACAGAGAAGTCCCTGACCATGAGTAAACAGAATGTGGGCAGAATTTACTTGCTCATTTCAGAGGCCCTGCCCGGACAATAGCAGCAAGGCTGTGAAATAACCCCATACAGGTACATTTCCCTCCAGTGGCAATGAGACCCAGGCAAGCAGAGCCTATGCCACAGGGAGGAGATGCTGTACCAGCCTCTGAAAGACAGGAATGAAAGGGAGGGGAGCAGCAAGCCAAGATGGGGGTGCCCGTCAGGTCTGCCTCATCCCTGTCAGATGTCAGCTGCCTCCTCTGCTTCTAACTATAAATGTGACAGATAGGTGCCTCATGCCAATGAGTGCTTATAATCATGCATGATGGAAGGATCTGAGATTATGGTGCTGTCAGTGGATTCTGTGTCAAACTGGAAATTTATATTTAGTATTTACCTCACTTGAAGTTACTTAAGTTATTACCGCAATTCTTAGCCAATTCTGGGCTCCGCTCCCTCCACCCTTATATCTCACTGAGAAGTTATGGAAGTGATATTCAGAAGAGCCTGTGGGAGGCAGACACCCAACCTCCAAAGAAATTCTGTAGGATTTGGGTATCTCAACGCTTCTTCAAAACCCATGCCCACTGATTGCCAAGTAAATTGATTGGATTAACCCAATCCCTCAGACAAGCTGTAAGTGATGAAACAAGGTGCCAAAGACCTGGGGAGATGGAAGAGGCCAGCAGCAAATCCTGGGACACCCATTAATTGATGCAAATGACCAGATACAAGCTGGCCTTACTCAAGATCCAAGTGCCACCTACTTCTGTTCCAGATTCAGGACAACCTCTTCAGTTACCTGCACCAGTCTCCATCAGCCCACCTGCAACTACGCCAGGATCATCTTGTCACTGTCCCTCTACCATGGTGGCTCAAGAGCTACAGCTTTCTAAGGTGGATGAGTTCTCACCAGAATAAATCTTGCACCAGAACAACTGCCTTTGGGCAGGCTCTGATAGCACCTCTGGACATCATTTTTTCAGAGAGTGTATTAGTCTGAAGCAAAAAGAAGGATGTGACAAAAGGGAAGTCCAGCTTTACTAAAATTAACTCAGCTGAGACAAGGGATTGACCATCAAGCAGACAAACATGCTTGCATGGATTTCTGGCTCTTCTTCCAGTTAAAAGTCATAACCAGTCTAGTTCTTAGTTAATTTTGACATAACCCGCTCATCAGCAAATCATAGAGTCTTTATGATCCATATTGCCAGAAATGTTTGGTTTGAAAAGCAAACAGAAAAAATGCTGGATTCTCTGTCTCAACAGTCCAGTGATAGCATGTGATTTTACTCCTGAATGGTGAATGAAAACAGAAGACTACTGGGCCAGAAATTTATATTTATAGATACAGATATAAATATTCTGTCTGATGTAAATATCTGTAAAAGATAAATTAGTTGGAATCTTTCACTCTATTCCTGAAATTATTCTTGGATTTGCAATAGACTCCACAGTTACCCAGAAAATGAAGTCTAATGAACTCAAAAAGTACAGGTGTGCTGCTATAAATTATGTCCTCCTGAAAGATTCTAAATCTGCCCTTGAATATCATTTGTATTTAACATAGAGATCTAATTAACAACAACCAATTCACAATACTCGGTTCTGTATGTTGTGTACAAAATTTCTTAATCTGTATATAAAAAAGCACTTGTAGGTTGACAGATATACTTCTCTTGAACTGATTTTTGTACCTCTGAATCACATTCCCATAATTTTTTTACATGCTTATACCACACTGTGGGCACATTTCCAGATTACCATTTTAATATCACTCATTGCTTCTAATGTTACAAAATGGCAGAAGTGGAATTATGGCTTTATTTAAAGAGAGTAACCACTGACATAAACAGTATTCCATATTTAATGAATTGCACTAATAAATATTTATTTAATCTAATCTAAGCAGGAGTAAAAAAACTCTTCCAGCCGCATCAAATTGACAATAACCTGCACTGTTAATTCTTAATTTTCATGGCTCCATCTGAATTTTAAAAATTTTTAAAATGTTTCATGTTCATTTACTGGTGGAAAAGCAAATGTAACTTTAGTAAGTAATACTATTAAGCTCTCCTTTTAAAATGGTTTAGCTCTGGTTTATCATTAGACAGCTCTTGTCTAACAGATTGGCTCACCATACCTAAGAACACCTGAAAGACTGAAAATTTTCCCATGAGGAAAACTTCCTGTTTACATTTCAACATACTCTGCTCAAATTCTAGGCAAAAACTTTGCAGAACAAGTTTTAATAGAAGCCTATTTCTTTCTTGATACCTTTCAAGAAGAGGAACTGTTGCTTGCTCTGACCTTTCTCAGAATGATGCGCTACACCTATACCTGAAAGGCTCAAGCTGACTTTTACAGTACCTGCTTCTGAAAGGGAGGGCTCTCAGTCCCCAACAGAAATAAATTAAATCAGTGACCTTTACTTTAAATATATCCATAACATCTTCCAGTGGTCTAATGGTTTTCTCTTTCCCATCTAGGGTTAGAGGGTTGAAGAACTTACCTATCTGTTGCAGTCTGTGCAAATCCTTGCTGTTTTTCTCCCAACCCAAAGAAAAAGGTTCCCAGATTCCTTGGGCACATTCAGCACTGATCTGCCTTTTAAGATACTGGGAAGACTTTGTTCTCACTGATACCCACAGAAATCAAGCAAGTGACTCAGCATATCCTGAAGTTAATAAACCCTCTAAGACTCCCTCCCTGACTCCTTAATCAGACCCAGTTTCCCATTTCTTCCTGACCCATCATCATGATGTTCAGGAATGCTTCCTGACATTTGAACAACAATATTGTATTTATAGACTTCCAGCACACAGCACTTTACAAAAAAATAGGTCTGCAACTTGTTCAGATTATTTGATGGGTCCCTGACCAGTATTAAGATATGCAATGTTTAAAAAAGGCCTCCCCAGCTTTGTCAAAGTATACAAAGAAAAAAACAAAGGTTTCAAAAATTGTTGCCTCATTGAACATCAGAGCCAAACACCTTTACTCTCAGGGGATAGTTTCTGTTCATGTGTCAAATGTTATTATTATGCTCAATTAAAATTACTCCAAACACCAAGATTTTTCAAAGTTTGCTAAAGAAATTACCAGAAACTGAGTTTTGCAAGGAAGGATGATGCCCGAATTTTCATTGCCATGTAGAAACTGCAAGTCAATGAAAGCTTCTTTAGATTGTGTTTCGTGTCTTCTCATCAGGAATCCTAACTTACCTTGTGAGCTTTTCTGAGTCACACCAAATTGAAGCTTCCTGAAATCCTCTTTCCCAGATCTTTTAGCATGCCTATTCACTCCTCACTACTCCCCTCCCTACATTTGTCCTTGCTGACTATTATTGTCTTAATGCCTACAAAATTCAAACTAGTAGCCCCTGCTGCCCTGAGGTTCAAACATACAGAATTCTGCTGATGCTGCCTGTCAGTTCCAGGATATTGAATATTAAAACACCTGCATCTTTTGGGTATCTCACTCTAGAACATTCGTTTGGGGATCACCATGGAGAAAAGACACCAAATCTTGGGCAGAAAGAAAGGAGAAGGAAAATAAAGCCAGAGATATTAAGTCATTCTAAGTAGACTTGGACCAGCAGCATTCATGCTGTTATACAAGCATTTCACTACTTTGCCCTTCAAAAAATGGACTTCTAAATTTTCATTTGGCAAGATACTGAAATTTGCTGATAAATATTTATAATTCCTTTTATATTTGAGCAAATGTAAGTGAAATGCTTTAATTTATGCCTTGCCTCTTCTGATGATGATGAATATATGGTAGAAATAAATTTTTTTAAAAGATAACCTGAAATAAATTAAGATATGGTGAAAAAGAAAATTAAATTAGTTTATCCTTAAAAGATAACAGCAATGTTTTTTATTTAAAGAAAATATACTACCTCTCCCTGTATTAAATGTTAAATTGCCAGAAGTTTTCATGTCATCAAATATTTATGCATCTAAGACATAGAAACAATAACAGATTTATTCAAATTTTCCTCTGGGACTTCATCTGGTGAATATTTGAATGCAAGTGACTTATTAATTAAAGATGAGGAGAACTTCTGCATCTGAACTGTTAAAATAAAGCATGCCAGTTTTGTCCTCAGCTAATATAAATCAGTCCATAAGTTTCATTCTTCATTCTTCTGCATCAATCAGGTATGTGTATAGTACCAGTGATATTACTAGGCTTATGACCAGCAAGAATTTATGTTAAGAGAGAAGAAAATCAGTGTGGTATACTTCTCATGCTCTACAACAGCCAGGGTTTAAGCATATTTATTTCAGGCATAAATCAAGTGGTAAAACATTCATCAATGTGATACATAAACATCACTTACCATGGAGCTTTGTGCAAAATCCCTCAAAACAGATGAAAATACTTTCTTGATCTCAAAGTCATTGAATTTCTTCCCTTTCATCCAGTGGTGGGGTGCTCCCTTTCAGCAGAAGTCTAGGAGACCTCTCAGCCAGCAGAAAATACAGTGAAGACTGGCACTTTTGAAAGGGAAAAGGTCAATCAGCCCAACTCTTTTTTAATTACAATTATTAATAATGCTTGCACACTAGTCTAGAGTCAATTAGACTGGGATCTCTAAAGATTCTTCTTTGGATATGAAACATCCAACTTGTAGTTATCTTCTTTGTCTGACAGGAGGTGAATCCAGAGAACGTCCCAAATATGAGGCTTCCCTTGAAAGGAGCAAAGCGGAGAGGGTAAGAACAGTCCCAGTATAACTTAACTGCTTAGTACTACACCTTTTTTTGAGGGGGGAAGAAAATCCTTCCATTTTCACCTTTCTAGTGAACCTAAACACAAGGCACATTGGTTACTTTCTGCATAGGTTTGCCCAGTGTCCTCTACTGCTCCCAGCTGGGATTGTACTAGCTGAGAGCAGTCTACTGGAGGTAGCTGGAGTGCCCACAGGGGAAAGAGGAGTTTTTCTTAAAATTCCTGCTCTTAATAAGGCTACCACTGGACATGAATATCCTTCAGCTGCACTATTCTCAAATGGCCTAAAAAGTAGGCAAGAGATATATCCATGCAATTTTCCTTTCCAGGTTGGTCTGTTAAGTGATTGGAGAGACGGAGGCTGCAGCCTGATTGGCAAAGTCTTCCATGGTGGGCAGCCAAGTGACAGGTTGTCCCAGCAGTGTGACAGGGCATCTGAGTTTATCTCCTGTTTGCATTGGTATTTCATTATTTGTACACAAGGGGATAACAGGGACAAGAGTGACTGGGAAACTTTTCCCACCATCTCCCACCTGCCTCTCTACCTTAAAAAATCCACACATTAAAACAATCTCTGTGACACTTAGAAATGTGGATATCAAAACTGCTTTGCAGAGGCTACAGCTATGGTAGAGAGTGCTCTTGCCCTTGAGTTACTGGTTTAAAGAGGAGCCACTGCCACCCACATGCTTAGATTTTACAGTTCCATGAAAAGAAAAGGAGGACAATTACACATGGTTCAACCTGAACACAATTTGTTCCCCATTTTGCCAGTCATCATGCAGCCCTAATTTTGAACATTAGCAAACGCCTCTATTTTTACAGCATCTTTATTCAAGAACTCTGAGTTCACAGAAAATTACAAAGACATTTAGAAGCAAGAAAGGAAGAAAAATATTTTTGCAGTGTCACTTTTGATATTACTTTATACAGTGTGCTAGAAGCATTAACTATTACAAAGGTTTGCTTGTTCAAAGTGCTGTGTTTATATTAACTTAATAAAGCCTGTCATGGTTTATAACTACCTAAACAGCAGCAGAATTCTGGTACAGAAAAAGGTATATAAACTTACTAGTCAATGGATAAACTTACTGCCTCTTTGGTGTTCCAGAGAGGACAATGTTAAGAGGATAAATCCTACAGTCAGAATAGAAGGTAAAATTTACGTATTTGCTATGACCTTTGACACCTCACTGCTACCAGCTGCTAAACTGCATAAGTAAAGAATTACCAAGAAGAAAAAGGCCATGGTGTCAACATAAGAAGAACTGAGGAAAAAAGGTAGTGGGCAGAATGATGTAAAGATTGTCCTTTGCCACTGCAGGAAAAAGAAAAGAAAGGACCCCAGGGAAAGCACTCCTCCAAAAGCCACGTAATCCCTCTCAGGTGTACACTAAGCTTTGTCAAACACCCACCACAGAGCACCTGGTGGACAGTCTTGATGAAGGCTCTGACCTTTTCCCTCAGCCAGTCAGAACTCCCCTTCCAGACCAAGCATATCCACTGGCAGCTATGTTTACCTTGCTCCTGCAACTTGGCAAAAACTGGCCTATCCACTGGTATGGCTGGGCTTTACTTGTGCACCCAGATCCACAGATGGGGGCTGGGGAGCTGACAGGCAGTCAACAGTAGAACTTGCAGCCAGTGCTGCTAGAAAGTGTCTTTACTGAAAAGTTTGCCTTACTTTTTTATTTATGTATTTTGATTTGATGTGCAAAAATGCCTGTAAGCATTCTGACAGTAATTAAATTTACAATCCCCATAGGATTACTCTGTGAACTATGCCAATGTAGGTATTGACAAGGTGCCCATAAAACCATACTGTTCCAGCACACAAAATGAACATATGTGTCATGCTGAGGGAGTAGTGCTGTTGTTGGTGTACGCTCACCTCCCACATGAAATGCCATCATACCTGTTAAATGACACTTGAAAATGTGTTAGCACTTAACCAGAAATATTTTCAAAATAACACTTGAACAGAAGAGTCTTTAACTGCTGGAAACTTTCCCCTAATTTCCTGCTAACATTTAGTTTCTGAAGAAGCTCACTTTCCAAACATATTGCAAGAAAAAATTAGACCTACTGACTGAGCTGAATGGCCAGACTATGAATGCTTTTTAATAAGATCTTGACATTTCTCATTCTGACCTCACTTAACACAATGCTTTTCAATTTTGCTGCCCAAAAACATGTTTTATTGAAAAGAAAGAAACAAAAAGTGTAAAAACCTCTTGCAAATATCCAGAGCTCCTCCACATCATGTTAAGTAGAAACTGCTGAGAACATTAATGTTGCACAGGCAAGCACTTAAGAAAATGCTTGAATTAAAGCTGCCCATGGTAAAAAGCAGTGTATGACTCTGAAACTGAAGACAGTCATACGGCAAACAAGAAGACTGTGATAATCCTCCATACAGGGATTGTATTGGCAACCTAATCATGTAATTTTGTATCTTTTGACATTTGAATCTTCCAGCCAGAACATTCTGCTCAGTTATTTTAGATGTGATTTTCTAGCTCTGCTAGAAACGCTGGGAATTCTCCAGGGTTATTTCACAGTGACACTCACCATCATCAGGACCACAGTCAGTACAGTCACCAGACAAGACAGGAACAAACATGATTTCTAGGGAGCTCATATCCAGACCCACCTTAGCTCCAGCTTCTGGTCAGGCTGTGACTTGGCCCTGCAGGATGAGAACAAGAGAGCTAAAGGTGAACCAGAATCCCAGTCCGGGCATTTCACAAGCACACACTGGTATGAAATTCTGTTGGATTGGTGTGGGATAGAGTTAGCTTTCTTCACAGCATTTCACATGGTGCTATGGTCTGAATTTGTGACTACAAATTCAAACAGTGCTGGTAGCACACTAATCTTTTAGCTATTGTTGAGCAGTGCTTTCTCTGCTCCTGGCTCAGCCTCCTGGGGAGCAGGCTGGGGGTGGGCAAGAGGCTTGGTGGTGGGACAGCTGATTTGAATTACCCAAAGGGATTTTCCACACCATAGAACTTCATGCTCAGCAATAAAACTTGGAAAGACCAGTTTTCAAATGGCTACTTTCCAAACTAGCCATTGCTCAGAGACTGACTTGGCACCTTTGGGATGATTATCCTTCACATCATTTTTTCCTCTCTCTATCTCTCTCATTCTTTCACTGACTAAACTGTATTTATCTCAACCAAGTAACTTTTTCACTTTTTCTCCTCTACCCTATCCCACTGAAGGAAAGGAGAGAGTGAATATCTGGGTGGGGACTTAATTGCTAATCAGGATCAACCAAACACAGAAGGTCCTAAGCTTGATTTTCCTGTTGTCAGTGGTTAGCTAGTGCAAGATCTGGATAAAAGGTGGTCATTTGTCATTGCACCACACCAACAATAGCATCAAGAAAGAGCCAGTGGGGAGAATCCACCTTGCTGGTGTTTACTCACACAAGTTGCCAAATCTGACCAGGACACTTCTTTGACCAGTACAGAAGAGCGAGCATCTCTGTGCTACTGGATTCTAGGAGTTGAGCAACCAGCAAGAAGAGATGGTAGTCATCAGCTAAAGAAAATCTTGCTTCCCTCTTCAAACCTATAACTTTGATTCAAGGTTTAAATGTCAGTGCTTGTCACATCCTCTTTTGCCCACCTCAGGCTAGTCCTATGATACAAATGTTTCTGTATTCTTCAGTGCTTAGAAATGATTTTCAGTGAACCTGACGTTTTCCTGACCACAGACTCTGATGACTAATGTAATTTTCTAACTTGCAGTTTGACAACAGTCAAAAACTTCAAGAACTGTTGTGCTTCAAAATGCAGGAAGTTCTGAGCCATGATACAAATTCTTAGTCACACCATTACCCTAGAACATGAGTTTCCAACAGGATTACAAGATGACTTGATCTTCTTTTTCTTCCAATAATGTTCTTAAAGCTTCAGATTTCCTTGAAATAACTCATCATTTGGTATTTATTTGTTTTGCAATTTACTTTAAATTTCAAAAGATTTAATTAAATTATTAAACGAAGAGCTCCCACAACCAAGTGCAGTGGCGTACAGTGACAAATGAGCAAAAGAGTGTTTGTGACATCTATACCATCACCTATCTATACCTAGAGCAACAAAACCTCTACCTATAGCAACAAAAATGAAGTAGCTGTAGAAGTTTACTGAAGTCGTGCAGAATTCTGAACGATCTTAAAGTGTGCTACTGGCCCTTCCTTGCTGTTTTATAAGAGTGTCATAATCTGTCACGTTCTGAAGTTGGGTAGATTTTTTTATTAGTATCAATATGCACAAGAATGAGTTCCCTCCTAAATACACACCAAAAATACCTTTTAATATGCTGCCAAGATGTAGCCACCTTTTGAAGGTCTGGGGCATTTTGAATACGATTTAATGGCAAGCGTGAAAAACAAATGAGTGTCATAAGTAGTCCCCAGAGATTTCCAAATGCCATAAGCAGACAGAGAGTTATTGATGGTTGCTTAACATGCCTGTAGAAAATAATGGGGTAACAGCATCTGTGCTGTAGCAAATAAAGTTATTCTGTCTGCTGTGCCAGCACCAATATTTGGACATACCCAGAGCTGAAGACTCATTATTTGTAATGCCAGCTGCACTGTAACCAGAAGGGACAGCAACCGGGCTCCCAAGCCTTTGTGCTTTTGCTGTCTCACGCCAAAATCGTGAGGCAGTTTGAGGAAGAAAAGGGAAATCAATAAGTAATTATTTTACAGCCCTCACCACTCTTTGCCCATGTCAACTAATTGAACTTATAAATAATTCATTAGTTTCTTGCCACCTTGCTGGAGACAGACAGCAGTTTCCTACAATGTGTCATTGCTGTTGATAAGGAGGTGACAGGGATGAACTTTCCCCATCTCCTTTCGGTCACAAGTGGACTCATGAGTTTGACAGTGGTAGTTCAGGGTCTCTGCCAAACTGAGGAGGGCTGGTGGGGGAAGAGGAAGGTCCAGGGTGCTCAGGCTGCATGATAACTAGTATTATGTATTGTATTCTATCATATACAGGTGGGCCCAGAGGCTGATGTACGTGGTCCCCACCCCTGTCTATTTGCAATGTAGCTCATGGAAGATGACAACTGGGGATTGCCAGAGCGCTAAAGGACCTGATATCTCTTTGGGAAGCAGTGGGAGTCCCCCAGCACAGCAGGACAGACCCTGGCAGCCCATCCTGTCCAACCCCAGACAAGACCAGGGCAGTCAGGGGACACTGTGGTAGCCTCAGCTCCAGGAATTGGGCACCTCCCTGGGGATGGGCTAGCACTAGGACAGGATGTCAGCCCACAGGTGAGGGTCAAGATCAGATCCAGTGAGTGTAAACAGACATGCCCAGAGTGGTTTGGTTCAGTTCTGGCCACATCATCTCCATGACCACAAGGCTAGGGACAGCCCTCAGGTACACCAGCACTGGATCAGGGAATGTGCTCAGGGCCCTGGCACATTTTTAGCAGGAAAGCTAAAACTCCCATGAGATGGGTTTGTGAGAGCTGGAGAAAACAGGTAAAGTGTCGGGACATATTCACTCCCTTGCCCTTGGCAGTGGTGAGGCCACACTTTGAATCCTGTGGTCAGTTTTAGGCCTCTCACTACAAGGAATACATTTGAGATGCTGGAGTGGGTCCAAAGGAGTGGTGAAGGGTCTGGAACACAAGTGTCATGAGCAGCAGCTGAGGGAGCTGGGGGTCTTTGGGCTGAAGCAAAAGAGGTTCAGAAGGGACCCTGTCACTCTCTACAGATACCTGAGAGCAGTCTGCAGCCAGGTGAGTGGCTCCCAGGTAACACATGATAGGATAAGAGGAAATACTGTCAAGTTGAATAGGGAAGGTTCAGATTAGATATTAGGAATTTTTTTTTTTTTCATAGCAAGGATTTTAAAGCACTGGAACAGACTGCCTGGGGAAGTGGTGGAATAAAACAGTTTATTTAGTAGATGCTGTGAAGTTGTTTAGACCTACAGTCAGTGAGTCTCGAATTGGCATGAGGAAACTACAGAAAGGGAAACTGGAGCCAGCTGCACATGGAAGTGGAAATAGAGCAAACAGCTGGGAGGAGAGCAGCAGAACAATGGCTGGCACCATTCAAACTGTAATTCAGTGATTAGGTCATGGGTGAAACCCACAGTGGTTATGCCATTGACTTCACTCCCGAGCTCCAAGCTGCTGTAGGCCCATCAGCATGATCAGGGTGTAACTTCAGGGCTGTTACAAATGCATTTGAACTTTTAAATAACAAATTGCCTTTGGCCTCCACTAACAACTCACTTCCCACTCTTTTCTCATGCTATGCTTGTGACTGTAGCTGTAAGCTAAGCATGGACAGTCACTCAGCAGAAATAAGCTGTCATTGATTTACTGGATTAAATAGCAGTTGTTTAGATTTATACTACCTGAAAGCCTAGTCTAGAAATTTGTTAGATGAAGAAAGCATTAATTCTGAGAACTTTCATGTTTTAAAATGAAAATGTCTTTGTGTTCTAAATCTAAGCCTGTATCAGCTGTAGTCTACTAGAAAAGTAATATGAAACATGAAGAACAGGATGCAATTCAGGTAAATCAGAAATCAGGTTTGATAATATTGAGGACTTTTACATCCTGCAGTAGTATGTAATAACAAGTTGGTTAATCAGCAGAGGAAATGCACAGGAGCCCTATAAATTATTTAATTCAAAAGTGACAGGAAAAGATTATTAATGAGTGATACTTTCATATAATGTCCTCATGGTGAGACCACCTGTAGTTTAATGAATTAACATTGTTACCAGGATCTTTGCTTAAGACTTATACATTTAATTTGATTGTGTTAAACATGCCACTTATTTATCTTTATTAATGAGATTTCTATTTTTAAACACAGGACTCAACATGAGCAATGGGACAATATAATCAAAAGTGGCTTCCATCATACATATTCTTTCCAAGAAGAAGGCAGTTTTTTTCTGTGCATCCCTTTCATTCTTCAATTTTTCATCTGGTCTTGCTGCAACTGCAAGTATAAGCCATGACAGAATCAGCATCTAAAGAGCAGATTAAAAAGACTAATTAGGTGATGCAGGAGGCTTGATCCTATCAAGCAGCTTTTGCTTTAACTTTGGGTAATAATTTTTATTACAACCAGGGAAGTGTCATATTTAATTCCAAACCCTTCTCTGCGCAGTTCTGTCTGCTTTTACCTGCAATTCATCCCATGCTCAGAGTCACACAGCAATATTGTCCTTTTCATTTCACTAGTCTGATTTATTCCTGGTCTGTTCCTTCTACTTTCAAAAGTTTTGTCCCTCTTTCAAAGAGATTATGGTACATCTGCAAAACATACAGAAACCAAGGTGTGAGGGGCCTTTGGAGATTCCCTGATCCTAGTGCCCTTCAAAAGCAAGGCTTCAGATTAGTTTGCCAAAGTCTCCAACAAGTCAAGGCTTGAGGAACTCACTTGTAGTGAGGGAGATGCCACCACTTCTCTGTGCACCCTCTTCCAATGTTCAACTGTTCAATCATGACTTCTGTTTTCATGCATTCAAACAGAATTTCCCCTGAAACAACTTGTGTCTGTAGTGTCTTGTCCTGTCACCATGCAAGCCTTTTTCCAGTTTATGGGGCACCAGATTATCAAGTACTGTAAATCAGCACTGTTTGCTAACCCTGACCACCTGCAAAGGCCATCCCAAGCATTAGGGATCTGTGCTTTCCATACCCTGACATGACATCAGAACAAGTATCCTTGAGAGTCTCAACTTGAGAGCGTGCAATCAGGGACCAGAGGCTACTACAGGTATAGAACTGCCTGCCTCATTGACCTTCTGAATATCTCTGCAGATGATGTATAGCAGGGGCACTTGGCCTAGAATATTTGGGTTAGAGCCAGCCAGCCTGAAGACTAATCCATCTTCTGCAAAAGACACAGAAATGTTGGCAGGGTCAGATTGGAAGCCAGAGAAATTGTTCTAGCAGTCTGTGACCTGCTGCCTCCCCTTCCTGAAGTCCTGCAGCCCCTTCCTGTTACATCCAATCTCATGATCTCTTGCACACACATGCTCTTGTCGATTTTGTTCATGTCACAGAGCATGCTGGATTACATGGCAGAGAAACTGCCAGTGCATGGAGGCCACAAGACCTTCCACACAGCAAAGCCAATGTATATTTCATCTGGCCCCTACTTCATTCTAACCTTCCCCTAGTTTATGTGACTGTTTAAATACATTTCCTGCTTTGGGTTTCGGGTTTTTTTAGAATTTGTGGGGGCTTGGGTTTGTTGGGCTTTTTTGGTGGGGTGGGGCAGGCAGTTCTTAACATAATAATTAAAGCTTGGATTAGGAATAAACACCTTTTTGATTATTGTTCAAATTCCAGCCAAACACAGCAAGACAACTAGAAAGGTCTTGTAGCAAAGGGAAAAAGAGGGTTTTTCCACAAGCAAAGGATACAGAGAAGTAGCCAGGAGGCAAAGGACCTGTCTGAGCAATGAAGGGTCACACTGTTAGCAGTGTCAGCAGTCCATCAAAGATTGTGCTCGAACTGCAGAAGAAAACTGGAAATCAAGAAATGAAAAGGCTAGAAAAAACTTATTTTGGAGACTCACCCATAAGTAACACTGTCTTCCCACACCCTCCCTCTTACCCTAGACAAGTAATTACATGTGAGGTATAATAGACAACTGGATATAGATTGCTGTTTCAATGAAGAGATGCAGCATGGATCTGATTCCCTTCACCCAGCTCAGCCTAGGCAATAGGAAGAGCAAACACATAGAACTGTACTTAAGACTAGTTAGAGAAAATTCAATTTTAATTAAACCTAGGCAGCATGACTGAACATGACTGCTACAGATCAGTGCCAAGCACACCATGAAAATTAACTCTTAAAATACCAACAAAAAGGAAACACCACACTTGGGAAGTGATAAATTCTTGTTCATCTGAAATTGCAGGTAGCACTCTCAGGTCTCTCCAGATTTTCTGGCATTAAAAAATCTTCTATTTTTTTTTTTTTTAATGTGAGTTCTCACTGTCTGTCACATCCTCCCAAAATGGGAGATAGAACTGAGGTCACAGCATCAGTTGGGATCACTCCTTGTTCATGGGTTTCCTGGGGGTGGAGGGCAACACTGGCCAAAGGCCAGCTAAGTAACTTGTGTTCTGATTTCTTCTACCCTTAGCTCACTCATGTGGCCATCATCCCAAAAATCCAGGTATTTTCCTTTTTCCTTGATTCTAACACTTCATCACTTATTGCTATCTTGCAAATCTTTCCATAAAACCTTGCACAAGACCTAATTGAAAATGTGAACCCAACCAAATCTAAATGGAGACTTGCACCCAAAACTGGAGAGAGTGTCAGCTTGAAAAAGTCCTTTTAAACTAGCAATTAAGAACAAAAAATACATAAAAAATAGCATCTTCCACAACTCCCCAGCAGAAAACTTTAATGTAGACCACTTTTGAAGACTAGTTTTGATGCAATTGGAATCAAAGAAGTTCAAAGGATATTGCCCTATCTTCGATATAAAAAAATTTTGTAAAAACTGCTTACAAAATAAGAAAAACCATAACACTGTTGAATCATTTACTCAAAACCTCATGCACTGGGAAAAGAAAAGTTGGCTATGAAAGTTTTTATCATTTTTCCTGCTGACCTAAACCCACAAAAATTACCTCACTTGTCTTACAAAAATGGTTGTTACCAAAACTGCCCTATTCTGAAAAAGAGCTAAATGTCAGGTCTTTCAGCATCTAGGTCTGGAAGGAAAAGAGAATGTTACAAATGTTACAAATACAGGTTAAGTCTTATACACCTACATAAAATATTGAAATTATCTCCTGTCCAAATACCCAGATATTTTGATTCATTTGTTTTATTTCTAGAATTATGTTGAAGACTGCCTTTATTTTTCTTTCCAAGGAAGGACAGGAGGATCGTGAAGTAGAGTAAATGTTTTAATACAAAAGTAAAAGCAACATATTGTTCTATACACAAGAATGAGTAAGACGATCCCCTCATGGTCAAGCAAGTGCCTTTGGTGGGTGTCCAGCCAATTTCCTCTGTGCCATTATCTTGTCTATAATATAGGACACAAAAAACCACCTAAACCTGGAAGATTTATCTTAAGCATTTTTTAGAATAGTTACATTCTTGAAAATAATTAGCAAAGTTCCCATTACACTAATTAGACATTCAAATCCACCTAGTGTCTTTGTTGACACCTCCCACACATCCCCTGATGCAGCTGTGGATAAGATGCAGGATCCATACAGTTATTTTAGAAACATCTTCATTAGACAACTGTTGCAAAATCTCACTAATGATGCAAAAATATGCAACTGGAAATTATGCACTGATGGTGGGTTTTGCACTCCTTTTGCAAAAAATCATCATGCAGCAGAATTCAAATTTTATGCACTGCTCTACACACACAGGGCATCAAACAAGTACATGCCCTTGTAACACACTGTCATTTATGTCAGTAACAACAAAATGTGTCTGAAGCAAGTTTATAATTTGAGAAAGCAGATTCTGTGATTTTGCTCTGATATTCACTGTATTTGAAAGGAACAGTAGATGGATTTTTGGGGCAGAAATTTGCTGCTCAGGTGCTTTAAAGGGGGCAGTGGGCACATATGGATGGTTGGGAAAGGAGCTGTAGATCTGCAAGGAACTGCCTGACAGCAGCTGGACCCCCTGAGGCATCCCCTGTTCTGGATGCTGCCACCAGGGCAGCTCAGTGCCAGCACAGCCAACGTGGGATCTCCCATGCCCATGGACATGCTGAGCTGTGTTTAGTTTCCCCCTGGGCCATATCCTAACCCCCACTAAGGACTAACACCTGTCCCAGCCTCAAGCTATCCCCAGAGATGTGCCTGGAGCCCAGGGCTGCCCCAGTGTCCCTCAGCTGCTGGGCTCCTGGCTGGGGCAGTGGGTCCCCAGCTGGTTCCCCACTGCTTGGCCCCATACTGTCATTCTGATTTGAACTCACAGCAGCGGGTGCAAGGCATTTTGTGTTCAGTTTGCATAGAAGAACATGAGTTCAAGGCTAAAGAGCATCAGGCTTTCCATGAGAGATTCACCTCATCTGATTTTAAGGGCAGAAGCCATCTTGCCTGAATGCAAGAACCTGGTCCCACATGAGGTCCCTCAGGCTCTGCCACCCAGCCTCCTGCACTGCTCCAGCAAGACACTGACTCCCCACAGCTCCTGCAGGATACCTCCAGCCCTTCCATGGGATGGGTCATCTCTGAACACCTATGCCAAGGAAGCCACACTGAGCACTGACTGTCTATGGTGAAAGTGAAATTCCTCTGTGGTTTCAGACACTTGAATTTAGCTGTGACAGATGTTGCCATGGGAGACAAGTGTCTGAGCCTCCCATCACTGCCAGCAGAGCTTTAATCAATACAGTCAGGGGAGGTAAAGACCTGCCCAGACAGAATTAGTTTGCTTTTTGGTGGGCTAAATCACTACCTTGAGTGTCAGGGAAGAGCAAGAGTGGGTCTGCTTTGGAAGGGGAGCTGAGATCCAAAGGCAGCAGCAGGATAGGCAGGGTGGAAGCCTTGCTGACACTGGACAATTTTCTGGAGCATCCAGGAAAGGAGCTGAACAGACAATGGAAACCAGCATTAGCCAAGAGCCCTGTGATCCCTCAGGGATAACCACATCTAAGCTGGTCCTGAGTCCAGGCTGCCAAACCCCCAGAATTCACAGAGATTTGCACAGATCCCTGACAATAACCTACACTGTCTACTCTGAGTGGGGGGTTGTTTCTTCTGTCCATCCAAGGATGGACATCTTGTTATGCTTTCAGGATGTCCTAGCGTACCACTCCTGACCAGCTGCTGCTTCAGAAAGGTTCATGTCTCCTGTAGGTCCTATAGCATATCTGCCAGCCATGGGCAAATGCATTTGATTTTCTGAGGGATTTCAAGTAGCTATACACAGGAGTTTAGTCACTAGGCAATACCAGAGTGTCCTACTTGTAGGCACCCAGTTGTAATCACACCTAAATCCCACTGCAGGTGACCTGCTCAGCTAACTGCCTGCACTCCCTCTGCCAGCAGTGGTGGGAGAGAAGCTCCAGAGGTAGTTCAGCTCATTCTAGGTGAGCTGGACAAAATGCCTCTGTAGTGGTGCCTTCCATCTTTTGTAGAGGAACCTAGATAGAATCATGGAATTGTTAGGGCTGGAAAAGCCCTCTGAAACCAGAGTCCCGCAGTTTACCCAGCACTGCCATCCAACCTAAAGCTAAACTGTCTCTACGTGCCATATCTAGACCTCACCCGGTGCAATTTGGGGACATTTCTTCTTGTCCTGTCACTTGTTACCTAGGAGAAGAGACCAACTCCAGTCTCACTACAAACTCCTTTCAGGCTTCTGAAGAGGGTTATAAGGTCCCCCCAAGCCTTCTTTTATTTAGGCTAAACAATCCCAGCTCCCTCAGCTGCTCCTCACCAGACGTGCTCCAGACCCTTCATGTGCTCCATTGCCCTTCTCTGGACATGCTCCAGCACCTCAGTGTCTTTCTTGTGGTGAGGGGCTGTGCTAAACCATGACAGGGGCCCAAAACTGAGCACGGGATACAAGATGTGGCCACACCAGTGCTGAGTACAGGGGGAAAATCACTGCCCTGGTCCTGCTGCCCATGCTGTTCCTGCTATAAGCCGGGATGCAGTGGCCTTCTTGGCCACCTGGACATATGCTGGCTGACATGCAGCTGCTTTTGACCAGCACTTCCAGATCCTTGTCCTCTCGGCAACCTCCCAGCCACTCTGCCCCAAATCTGTAGCATTGCATGGCGTTGTTGTGATCCACATGCAGGACCTTGCAGTTTACCTTGTTGAACCTCATACAATTGATCTTAGCCCCAATATAGTTACCTAATAACCAGTGAAAGTGGAATGGGATTTGTCCCAGCATTTGTTTTCAGAGATGTGGCTGTGCCAGAGATGACTAAAGAATACAGCACATGATCCTAGTGCAAGTTCCTAGTGTAAGGAGTAACTAACACTGAGGGCAGCTACAGTGCACATAAACTTACAGTGTAAAAATCTGCATCTGGGTCTTCTCAGAAGTACCCCAGCCCTGGCAAAATTAATTCCCAGCTCCTTGGCTCCTGTCTGCATCCTCCTGGGAACTACAAACCAACAGCTCTCTGTTTTGTCTGCAGCACTTGAATAGTTCAAGAAGAAAATATCTGTGTACATAAAGAGCCCCACAAAAACAGAAAAGAGGAGAAATTTTCTCATTTTTCCCAGTAATTTAGTTGAAGCAACAATCAGTCAGCAGGTGGGAGACTTGGGCTCAGTGACCCACTCTCAGCTCTACACAACCATTTCTCCAGAGCTCTTTCTGAAGGCAGAGGGAAGAAAGCGTAGACAGAAAGAATTCATGAGAGCCTCTAATCAGATGTGTAGAGCACTCACTTGAGAGAGGAGAAATTAGCACTTCAGTTTCTGCATCAGCTATTATTTATTTCATCAAATGGCTGCCTGATATAAACCACAAACATGAATTGGCACAGAGTGTTGTGGTATCAAAGTTCTTTGTTCTTGTTCTTATACCCCAAGTAACTATGGATTCCAGTGAAAAATTAGTAGAAATTACATAATTCATTTGCCTCTTTATACATCAACTCATCAAAAGCCTATTGAAATATTTCTTCCTGCTCTCTGCACCACACACCCCCACTAATCAGGCCTGGAAATTTGTTAAGGTGATTAATACAACAATACAATATTTTGGCATGAAGTGATGTAAAGGTGGAGATTGCAACAAGGACAGAGATAGGCTCTTTTCAGGGTGCCCAGTGCCAGAACCAGAGAAAATGGCACAAACTGAAACACAGGATGGTCCCTCTGAATATCAGGAGAAACCTTTTCTCTGTGAGAGTGACTACACCCAGGTTGGCCAGGAAGGTAATGGAGTCCTCATCCTTGGAGATATTCAAAAGCCAACTGGACATAGTCCTGAGCAATGTGGTGATCCTGCTTGAACAAGGGGTTGAACAGGTGTCCTCCAGGTCCCTTCCCACCTCAGCCATTCTGTGAGCCTGGGTTTATTTCGTTCTCTGGGTCTGAAGGAGCACCAGTTGTGCTGTGTGTCAGTAGGGTTATTGAAGTGCTTCCAGGCTGCAACACGAGCTGTGACCAGCAGAACTTGTGCCAAAGTTTGGAAACTGCTGAAAATCCCCACAGAAGAGAGAACATTGTAAAAAGAAAATAGATGACTTGGGTACATGACAAATTCTGCTTTGCCCCTGGGAAAACTACTGGAAAAGGTCACTGATTCAATTTATTTTTGACCCACTTTAAACTTTGTAAAAAGTGAATTCTGTGAGCTCATTTACACTAGGCTGAAGAGCACAGTTAATATGCCTTGGGTGCTAATCATTTCAATTAAGAAAAACTAATAATTTTGACTAAAAAATGCAAGCAGACTCATATTCTTCCTCACAGCCAAATGCACAGGGTCTCTATTAATTTCTGTCAACCCATGAAGTACAGTTAGGTTTATCTCCTCTCTTTGAGGCCAAACTCAGTATTTGGCTGCAAACTGCCCTCTTCAGTGTCTCACCTGTCACTCAGCAGGAAATCCACAATCCTGGTAGTTGTTTCAGGACACAGTTTGTCCTTCCAACAAAGGGCATCCTCTTTTGCTTTGTTGGGCGGTCTTCCTTTCCTCAACAACAACAAAAGCCTTACATAATTAAAACTGTAGCTCTGTTTTAAGGTGTTTTAAAAGACATTCTGTAGAAATGCATTAACAGCAAGGCACATAGCAATGGGAGTATAGGATTGTACACAGATTCTCTCTTAAACAGGGAGAAATGGTGAGAAACAAATTGCTGTGCTATGAAAACTGACTGTGAATCAGAAGCAAATTAAAGCAACCATTTTTCTGGAAAAGTAGAAACATAATCAATGGCCTAAGTGTTAGAAACAGTTAATAGCAGAACTCTAAAAGGTTTTCATTCTTATTTTTCTGTAGCTCCCTCTAGCTTGGTAGCTGATCAAAAGTATTTCTAAGTTTAGACCCATGAAGATGAAAACTAAATATAGAATATAAAACACAACTTTATGAAAACAAAAAATCTAAAATTTTCAGGTGTGGGTGTCTTTGGTAAGATGTCCATTCTTAGGTGACGCGATACAGATCTTAGTCATTTAAATGGGAGTTGTGGAACCAGGCAGTTCTGAGCTCAAGGACATTTTTATCCAGCTGTGTCAGTGTATGTGAAGATGTTCTGAATCTGCTTTTCATTTTCCCAAACCATTTCTTTTATTCTTCCTTCTTTTCTCTGCTTCCCAATTTAAACCTTTTTTCCCCCTGCTCTTACCTAACAAAGGCTGACAAGACTTTTGAATTCTACACATATCTCATCTGGAAATTGTCTCCTCTTCCTACCATCTTCCTATATTTGATGAGACTAGGAGGAATGATATTCTCCCGTAGTAACAGTAGGAAATACCACAAGGTATTGCTCAGTGATGTTTTGAGTTTTTTGTTTCTTGTCATCTTCCAGTAGCACGTGGAATGTAAACTCATAAATTGTAACAGAGGAAACAAGAGGAGGAAAACAGGAGGAAACAAGTACTGCAAACAGACTCTTTCAAAAAGCAGGGGAAGTTATCACACAGCTCTGCCATCACAAGTTCCACAGGAGGCAGAAGGCCAGCCTAGCTGTTACTTAGCTAGGCTTCCACACCTTTGTTACTTAGATGGCCTCCGCATCTTTGAAGAATTCTCTGTTCTCCAGCTGCATCAGTTAAGCACATCCTTCAGAATTTATGTCATTACTGGGGAGAGTCTGGTGGACATTATGTAGTAAGGAGAAGACATTTCATTAAATGCATAAAGAACAAAACTCCCATAAAATTAATTGGGGTCATTCTACCATTATGGCCAAAGTCAACCTCAAGTGCAAAAAGTAGCAGTAATCACAGAATAAACACCAGCCAACAATACTGTTTCTGTCTCAAATCAATAAAGTTCATTTCAAAGTTATAGTGGTCACACTTTTCCATCTAAACTGTAACATTTTTTCAATGAAACTTGACTCACTGAAGCAGAGTAAGACTATCCCTCTTTAGGAAAACAATATATGACTACTATTTCCTCCTATCTATGACTAACCCCAATCAGAATTTACTCTTTTTATAAATATTCAGCTATTATTTGACGCAATGTTGAAGGAAGATAAATCTGAAACCATTTCTGGATGAGGAAGAATCACAAAGATCATTCAGAGGAGGCAAAAGCACTCATCTGTTAGAAATGGGAAGTGAAAGCTCTACAAGGATGGAACACTCTCAAACTCTCTGAAGCACTTGATGGATCTTTTCCCACCCTCTGTGATTAATAGAATACATAAGCTATTCAGTCTCCAAGCATTTTGCTTGAGGAAGCTTTGATTTGAAAAATGAGACAAGTGCTTCCAATGCTGTCATTGATAGGAAATTAGGTGATAGAAGAGAGCACATTTAAGCAGCTCTTAAATATTCATAATTAGAGCTGTCAAACTGCTATACAATCCCCTCTTTCTCTTGCATTTACCCAAACGTTCTGTCAGCAGTAATGCAAACAGCAAAGCCAGGGGAATGTGAGAACTAAAGTTCTTCAGAAATAATCGTAGGAGGACAGAGGTACGAGTTATTTTTTTTTATTTTTGGTCTAGACCACAGTGCAGGCATAACTATAAAGTCAGATGCACCTAAATAATTTGCTACATTGCGAGGTTTTGAGTTGCTTTACCTTTGATGAATGGTGCCATCACAGTTCTGCTACTTCCCCTTTGTTTTGTGCAGTAACAGAGCATTTTTCTCACCAACTTTGGATTGTTTTCCTAGAAGTACATTCCAGCATGTTTTTTCTTTTGTTTCTGAAGTTAAAAACATAAAATTAAAAAAAAAATTAAAAAGAGAGATAAAATTATCCAGTGAAAAAATATAACAACTCTTTTTTTAATTATCCAATGAAAATTATAATTATTATTTTCAAATAGATAATTTATTTTAATATTAATGAAAATAATATATATTTATATGGATTTTTTTATTTTAAAGCCCAGTACTGACAGAAGGGGCTCTCAAACCAGGACATCCCAAATACAAAAGTAGGTATACTCAAAAAAAATGAGGGATTTAATTTGTTATGAGCTTCATTAACTTCTGTTCTATAACTGTTAATTTAGAAGAATTACAATTCAGCTCTGCTTTTTCAGTCAGTTCTGTGCACAGTGTGACAAGAAACTGCAGAACTCACCAGCAGGCATGAGATGTGCTTGAGCAGTCAGCAGCACAAGCAAAGCAGTGTCACAGAGTTCAGGTTGCCCCTGACTGCACCACCTCTCTGCCACAAACAGTCCCAGAAGAGCAGGATCTGCTCAGGGTGCAAAATCTCACCATTTGGTTCATCACTACAAAAACATCTCCTGTGAGCACAGCTGCTCCTACAGAAGACAATCTTTGCTTCATTTATCTTTTTTCATACAGTTTGTAAAAGTATGAGTTCCTCCTGTGCTGGGAGGTCACACAAACAAGCTCCAGCTGCAGGAGCCCCCTTGCAGCTGAAGCCTTAGCCTGATGTAAAGCATGCTGCAGTGGCTTCCAGCTGCCTTCAGCTTCATTAGGCTGGCCCTTAAGGAGCAGCGAGGACAGATTACCATTTGTCACCTCAAATGTGCAACCGCTGCTGGGACCATTTCTAAATTGAAATAGAGTTATAAGGTCGACTTGAAATGCACCTGAGAGGTAGAGAGCAGTACAAGGCAGTAATTGGTACACAGTAATGCTGCCCTCCAGTTTTGGAACAGGAAATGAAGACAAATGGCTTTTGCAGTTGACACTTCAGAAGGATGTATGCATGAAGAATGGAATTACTTCCAGAGACTTTGGATAAGAACACATCCCTACACTAAAGAAACAAGACTAGCTTGTAAAAATTAAAGAGATTGGCATCTCAGTTCTGGGAGAGATCATATATTTAGGGCTAGGGGAAAATGACTAATTCACAAAACATATTGATATGGAAATTGATTTTGTAACAGGAAGGAATGAAAAATTTCAAATGTATGCAATTCTCCTGAAAGGGAACAGAGTCAAGGACAGACTGTCTAGGTGGTAGATGCTGAATGCCCCTGTGTGTCCAGCTCTGACATCCCCAAAATGCAGACTGACTCACAGCTGCACATCACAGACGTGTAATGAAAGATCTGGCAGACTAAAAGAAAGTTGCCCCTACTGGGGAACCAAGTTTCAACCAAGTTGTTGGATCTTTATCCCAAAATGTGTGCATCTAGATCATGTCAGAAAGTGGGCAAACGGGATTTGCAATGAAAGCAGGATGTGCTAAATGTATAGATAATGTTCATCCACATCTGCAAACAGGTTGATTGAATGTGAAACTTGCAGACAAGCATAATATAATTTTCTATGTTTGTGGTAGTCCCCATCTTCAAAGTTTTTGTGCTCAATTGACCATTTCAAAAGCCTTCCTTTAGAGTCAGAGGAAGGAAGAACTACAGTGTTTTCCCTTTAAACTGGACTGTCTTGTACCATCTTGAATCATCCTTTACAAATCTAGGAAAAAACAAGAATTTTGACTTGCAAAACTGTAAAGGACTCTAAAGAGGACTGGACTTTATGGTTTGTTAGGCTGGATCATTACAACTGTCTTTCTGAAACAGGCAAGACACTATTCCCTATCCCTTTGTTCAAGAGGTGGGTGAATACATTTCTGCTGTCACTTTTTGATTTTATGTTATGTAGCTTCATGCTGAGCCTTAATTTGCTGATTTTTATAGCTCAAGTGTAAAGAATACAGTTGAACAAATGTTACTAGCCACCCTCAAAAACAAAACAAACAACAACAAAAAAAGCAACCAAAAAACAAACCCTTATTGATTTGCATTTGTGAACAAATCCACTGGGCTTACATTCCTAGTTTATCTTTGAATAATCCGATGAATTCTCTAAGGAGAAGCAACAGCAAATGTGAGCAGGGAGTATTGTTCTTCAGGCATGGGGCAGGCTCAGATCTGCTGGGGAGAAGCGAAGAGGCTTTGGCCAACCACCTTAATACTGGCCATCCTTTCTCATGACCTGGCTGGGGATGTAAGGACACTGACACCATCTGACTTCCCCTTTTGCAAAGCCCTGGGCTACCTGCCCTCCCACACCAGCAGCACAAAATTGTTCAGGCAAGTCACACTGAACTTCTGCCTCAAAGGATACAAGAAGAGAAAGTAAAAGCTACTGCAGACCTTTTTTTCCCCCATATTCCTTTCATGGCTGGATCCAAAGACCTATCCACAGATGTTTTAGGAATCACTCCTGAATTTCAGTAGCGCGAGCAGTAGCAGAGTGCAACCTGGTGTTACAACAAGACATAAAGCATAGTTGTATAAGTGCTTTACAGTGCAGGGACACCCCTGGTTTTAGTGTTGTGCTGAAATGTTTTATAGTATCTTGGTCTTTGACCATGCAGAATAAGCAGGAGAATACTGACAGCACTATAGAAACACAGCAGCAGGGAAACAGCATGAAATCCAGAGCTACTGAAGACAACAGGAAATTTCTGAAGGAGCTGACCTGGATCATTGTGTACTACCTCTTCACAGACATTTTTAAGACGTATATACCGCTTTTACACAGTCTCCCAGAGCACAGCAGTACCTGAAAGCCCACAGCTTCAAAGAGAACAAAGAGCAGAAATCTCCTCTTTCCCTCACAAGAAAAAATCATTCCTTTTTAATGTGATTTTCTGCTGGACCATACCCTGAGCTGACTCATTCTGAGGTCAGACAAGTGCCTCTGGGACACGGGAAGTGCACAGTTCCACAGGTAGGGAGAAAGGGGCAGAAAATGTCACCACCACCCTCTTTCAGCAGTACCTAGCCCCTAAACCAGAAGAAGGATTTAGCTCCATCATCACTACACCCTGAGAGTCCCAGTGCATGAATCTGCTGGCGGTGGATGACATACATAAATCTGCCATGAGAAATTCCAGGTAGGACAGAAAATCACTTGGAGAAGGGTACACTGGATAAGACCAGTCCCATTGCTGTGCACAGCCCAGATCTTCTCCAGGTCTTAGTCTGGATGATCAGCTGCATCTGGAACCCACAGGTCAAGGACTGAAAGTGGATGACACACAGGTAGGGCAAGAGGGGAGCATTCAGCAAGGGCAGTCAAATGACTCTGTCCAGTTTACTGGGCTGATTTTTGCCTTTAACCCGCAGGAGATATGCAAATATTTCCAAGGAGCTCCTTAAGTAACCTCATTGCCAAGCCCATTTATATAGACTCATCATCATCTCAAAGCTCTGAAATGTAGCAGAAAAATAGACTATGAATAAAAATTTTAAGCAAGGGATGAAAAGAAACAGGAAAGGATTGTGGAGGAGAAAAAATAGCTTCTCCAGAAGAAATAAAAAGAGGGAATTGAGAAAAAAAATACTCTGGATAGGGAATATATACATTGTACCTTTAATGGTCTCTACCTGTTGAGGTCCCACAAAACAAAGATAGGATCATCTCACCTACCTGTGACACCTACTTATGAGGGCTATACTTGGGTTACTCAAATTGCCACTAAGATTGCTGAAGAGAAATAAGCACTTCTAGGGCAAGCTTTGTCCTGTCTCAAAGAAGTCATCCAGAGCATCATGGTATTTCTTGTTTCTCTCCACTGGCTCTACAAGAAGCCTGAACAACCAGGCTCTCAAGAGTGTAGGCATCTAAAGCAAGTTGAGGTTACTAACACAGTAACATACCCCACACTCCTGCGTGGTCTCTTCTGCTTCCTGATGTTCCCAGGGACTCTTGAGCTCCCTGAGACCTCCTTGACCTCCCAGAGAGAGGTGCCCATCACAGAAAAAGATGCCATGCTGCCAAGCTGAAGATCAGCTGAATGTTTTGGAAACAAGGACGTGGCACACCACAAGACACAAGACAGGGAGGCTTAGATGTCTCAGGGTATCACTGACACCTACTGCCAGTTCCTAACCATAAAGCCTGGCCAAGTAGAAACCAGTGTATTCCCTCTGGCATGAAAACTTTTAAAAAATCATGTAGGAATAGCAACTATGTCCACTTAAATTTGTAAAGTATAGCTGCCTGTGGTAAACTGTCCTTCATAGGCTGGGTTCAGGTCTTGTGTAAATTCACCAAAGTCAGGGAGAAATTGTAATGGGAACAGAGCACAAGCTCTAGCAGAATGACAATAGCAGGCACATCAAGGAGCATACTAATTCAGTTCACTAAATTGGGCACTGTCCCACTTTATTTAAATAATTATAGTGAAAGAGACATTTATAGAATGAAAAGTTGGGAACAAAGTTAGATTTAAACAAAACTGAATGAAATAAAAAGGTGCATTTTCAGTTGGCAGAAAGAAATAGGCTATATTTGGATTTTGGTCAGAAATGCAAGGACTGTTTTTATCGCCTCTAAATATGGTAGCAGAATTCTGAGGTCCCCGGTACTGGAAGTGATTCTGGAGGCACATCCTCTTTGGAAGAAGATTAGGGTAATTTTCCACATATTTGTGTTTATTAATAGAGGGGGGGAAGAAAGATTCAAATGTCTCAAAATTGATGGAACCTTGTAAAAGACTCAGAGATAGGAAAAGCTCCTCTTCAGAGCCTGCACTATACACTCTAGCAGGCATCTTGCATTAAAGCATTGCTGCCTTCAGCCTTCTACCTCTTCATCCCAAGAGAAGTTGAAAAATTACCAGGAATCCCTAATCTGTTTGAGAACATACTTTTCAATCTGTTTGCAGGCAGGTGCTCAAGTAAAATGACACAGAGTTCAATTCACAACTATTAGCTAGGCAACAAACAGGGGTGGTCCCAGTTTCTATCCATGGTGGCCTTCCAAAGGGTGCTAGCAGAACCCAGATACCCCTGCTGAACAACAACATGGCTCAGCTATTTCCATGGGGTTTTGTTTTGGTTGGCTTGTTTGTTTGTTTGTTTGTTTTGGAGTTGACAGCCTGACTAATTGCTAGGGTTTGGTATTTTTGGATAGATTTGGGCCAACAGCCAAGTGACCTTGAGCTCACCATGTTCTGCCAGCTGTTCTGTGATGCTGTCTGCTTACTTCTCACCTCCGTCCCCATTCCCACCTGCAGAGTGCAGGGGTACCAGTTCATCCCAGCAGAACAATTCCCCTTGCTCCCTTCTACTCTGCAGAGAAAGGTCCTCAGACAGACAAGGCCATGTTTTTCAAGCTTTTTTACTTCAGTGGAATAACTTCAGCTTCTACCTGCACAGCAGACAGAGTGAGGCTGTGCAGTGAGCACCACTGACATACTAGTGAGGAGCTCTGGGGTGATGTAGCTCTCTTAACATTTTTGTGCAATCTTGTGCCCTCCACAACATCTGTGACCTGAAGTTTCAGCAGGATAAGATACTTGCCAGGGCTGAAGAAGCAGCGAAAATGGGAACATTGCCATGATCCAGAGGTGTGATTGCAGCTCATACTTGAGTCACCTTCAGCTGCCAGCTCTGGTGCTGACAGAAATATTTCTGCACAGACTGTGCAAATCTTCCCAGGACCCTGGGTGAGCACTTGGGCTGAGGATGTCCTCAGTATCACAGCTCCCTTGTTATTTGTACCCCAGCCAGGAAACTTCAGGTGCACTCAGGATGGAAAAGCAAGCCACAGTCCACTCCCTGAGGTGCACAACAGCAAAGGTGTAAACCAAAATGCATGGAACTTCTTGTACTTTGGAGATCCAAGTGCAGTTGTTGGCTTGCTGGATGGAAGGGATACAAACAAACTACACAACCTTCCTGAAAATACCCTGTGTATCTACACATGCACCAACCTCCCTGTGAAACAGCATCAGGTTAACTACATGCATTCATAGAATCATTCAGAGGCTTTTAAACCTTGGGATCTTACTGGAAGAGGAAAGCTGAAAGCAGGGCATTTTTTCATAATGAAGGCATTTACAAAAGACTCTTTTATCTGTTTACTGTGTGGTAGTACCAAATAGAGGATTCTGTGAGCATGTGCATCAGATAACATTGAAAAATATATCTATATTATTTTTGTTAAATATCTCACTAATGTGAAAGAAAGACTAAAGGTCATCTGTCAAATGTAGTTGTGAGGCAGGAAAAAAAATCCTCTCATGTTGCATATCTTGAAACCTTTCAGCTCATTATATTTCTGTTGAACAGAGAAAATGTGATCAATGAATCATTCAGAGTCCTGTGTCTAATAATGGAAATCAAGAGTGCCTTTTGATGATGAGTTTAAGATGCTTTTATTAACCTGTCTCAAGATGGTTGATTGCTTCCTAATGTGATGAGATCCTCTCCGGCACTTGAATTTTAAATATTTAGAGATCTTTATTGTCAAATGCTTCTCAGTAATACTTCCCAATAAATGAATTATTGTGCAAATTAAGCTCAAGGTAGTTCCTAATAAAATTGCAGTATTCTGTAAAGACTAATCATGTTTTACAAAGTACTTGATAAAATAAAGGCAGCTAACAAGAAGACACCTGGAAATTAATGATGGACTAGGTGGATCTCATTTTCTTTTTAGATGAAGTTTATGAGTATGTAAATACTCTGATTTCTAATTCTAACTGCCTCCAGGCCTCCAGTCAAATTTTGGCTTACCATAACAGTGCATATGTGAGTAGAAATTAATTCATCTATGCTCAGGTCCTAAAGAGCAAAGCCATTTTCAGCCTTAATGCTTTCTGATACAAAATCTATTTTGCATCTCATATAGATTGACTATATAGATTACATTCACATTTGTTTCACAATTCTGTTACACAGTTAGAGAAGTTCAAAGTGATGTCTTTCTAAATGAGAATCAAACCTTTGCATATAAATTTTCACTCCTGTTTCAGGATGACAATTCCCATTTCATTTACACAAAAGTGAAAAACAAAGAAATCCATTTAAATCCACCGGACTGTACAAATGCGAAAACAGAGTAAGAAAATTTTAAATTAGATTAGATGAGCAGCAGTGTTCCCCATATAAATGGCTACATGCTTTGTAGAGTTAGAATAGATAGTATTTTGTTCATACACTCTTTTCAAAACTCTGACAGCTTAGGCCTTCTTCTTGAAAGACAGTTCCAAGTACAAATTCTGAATTTATAAAAAGGCACAGAGCACAGTTTTTCATTAGGTCGTGCCAGCCCTAGCTATTCATAGTAGAGGAAGTTCCCATACCCTGTTTTCACCTGGTGATATGTTAGAAGATAAATTATTTACCACAAATTAGGCTGTTATCTGGTCAAATTCATATGACTTTGCTTTATTGTACAGCTATATGACATAGTTCTTAATTGTCTCATCTGCCATCTGCTTTGGTGTCAAGATGTGCTTTTTCCCAAGTGACATTCTGTTGTCAATTGCAGCATTCTTGACATTTCAAAATGTCTTTGTTGAGAACTTTATGGTCTACTTCAGGTTTCCACAAAAAGTGTTGTTCATCACCAATACGGGACTTGCTGTTTGTGGCAGCCAAAGGGATTGTTCGCCCTGCCTCTTCTAGGCAGCACCCTAGAAAATTCTGAAGCTTTGCAGTCCTTTCTCCCATTTCTCTGCCAGTTTCACAATTCCCTGCCAGTTTCACTTCTGAGTGAATAATTCAGATGGGTTCACTCGGTCTGTTTGCTTTTTTGCTCTTCACTTGATCTACATGTTCAATATTCTTCTATTCATCTGTACAATGCAAGTACAATATCAGAAAAATCAAAGTTGTTCCCATTTCATGAGGCCTTAGTCATCTCATATAGGTGGGGACTGCAAGAGTTAATATATTATTGAAATGCTCATCTTTCTGTTTCCAATTTAATTTAATATGGACTATATTAATATGGACTATATTATATTCTAGAAGGGGGAACCTCTCACTGTTGGAACCCTGAATAAACATCTCACTAGGCAGCAGTTGTGCACAAAATTATGTTATACTGTCTCATGAGCTGAATATGAATCAAGTATGTGATGCTGGAAAAAAGAGAAAAAAACACCAAACCCAAACCATTCTTTCTCTTTTTTACTATAAAATGAAGGCAGGACATCCATTGGCCAGTCTTGGGAGCTATGTTACTTATTTTCATTTGGGGTATCAAAGCCTAAGAAAGATGTAGGCACATTTGAGAGCTCTCTGGGGACAGCACAAAGAATAAAAAGTCTGGAGAACCAACCACAAATGAGAATGACTTAGAGGCACAATTATCATCACTGCAACTTCTGCACTGAAATCTTCCCTTTCACATTGCTGCAAATATGTGATTTTTGAATTCTTGACACAGTCCTTCTATCCCACAAACACCACCAATATGTTCTCTTGGGAAAACTTAAAAAAAATCTCAGAAAAGTGTAGGGAACAGGTGGAAAAAGCTGCCTTCCTGAAGTCTCATTGATAGTACCTGTGTGAGTATGTAATGCAAGTTACAAGGATGTTACTAATTGTCTGGACTATCTGCCTGATTTTTTTCCCCTTCCACACCCTTTTCAACAGCTTAGCTTAATTGTAATATCTGGGGGTAGCTACCTGTATCTTGCAGATACTCAGACAATTAGTTACATCTTTGTACCTAACTGTGCCCTAACTGTACCCTCAGAAACAAACAAAACAGAACAACTCTCTGGGCAGATGCTGTAAAACTCTGGCCTTCTAAATAGTCTCACTGAGAGGCTGTGCACAAAAGCGGGCTCAGGTAGCTGGCAAAGCTGATGTAACTCAAGACAACACCAAGTTACATCTGTCAAGCCTCAGGCTGCAGACTTGTACAGTAGGAATGAGAGAATTTGGTTTGTAAAAGTTTTCTGGATAAAAATCCCACATAGCTTTCATAACGAATTTAAATAACCGCTCAAAAAATGGCTTGTACCATACAGAAGTTCACAAGAGCACTTCTGTTTCCAGAAGTGGTAATTAATATATTATTTGGCCCTGCATTTTTTTAGTTTTCATAAAGTGATGTACATGGTTAGCAGTTACTTGAGGCCTCTACTGTACTAATGTTAGCAGAGAACAATTTTACTGAGAAACTCTACAAGGGGCATGAGCGGACTCACACTGAGAACAAATACACAAAGTCTCCATGTGAGGAACTTCCCAAAAGTTGTGTATGTTGAAACAAATCAGACATCCAACTATCCATGTTCTGTTGGTACCCATGCTCCTTCATGTTGACATCATGGAGAGAATGCAGGGCTTTATGATTTTGTGCTCAGTGATGTACACTACAGGAGAATTTTACTTTCAAAACATGCAGTTCAACACAAACCTCACTTCAAACCCTTAAATCAGTAGGACTCTTCATGTGCCTGAGTACTTTCCTGAATGAGGCTGCAAACAAGAGGAGTTTCCCCACCTAGTTGAGCTAAAGAAGCTGAGAGATGAAGCAAGGTAGCAGTCAGTGTATTTTGATTTATCTAAACAGCTCTCATCTAGCATTAGCTCTCATTATCTTGGTAAACCCACACTCACTGCCCACAACATGTGGAAAACCTAGCTACATTTTGCTCTTCTCTATATAACACAAGTGGTAACGTATTAGTGTGCTTTCAGTGCTACTACAGCAAAAGTTTGCTACACATTTAATGGCAAAATGTGTTTTCTGGACCCTGAAAGCTCTATCATCCCCACTATTTTCAGACGGATAATGTGATAGAAACTTTTCCTTTAAAATTGCTGTCATGCTACCACCCTGAAAGACAGCAAAACAAAGGAGTATTTCAAGTCACTTCAGGGGCTTGTTCATCTGGGCTTTTTGCAAAGAGCAAGTTTGCAACAATCTGCTGAATTTTCCAAATTTATAATGAAACCAACACGAAGCATAGCCTGTGTCCTGTTTGATCACATCTCAGTTAATCTGCATATAAATAAATTGGTGGGTTTCTAAAACGAAGGGATTGAAGCTCCAGTTCATAACATTCATAAATTCATGCTTGATATGGTCTGCTCGGGCTAATGCAAGTGGCTAACCTGCAAAACAAAAGTAGCTAGCTGAAGGGAGGCAGGAATACAAGTTTGCAAGGATATATTCTTTTTATATGTATGTAATTTTAAACTAGTGTAATTTACACAGAAAATGCAAACTTAAATGTAAATGCATAAAAGCAAGATCCATCTTTACCCCCAGAGCGCAGTAGTCAATGCTGCAAAGTGCATTTTCCCTATATGTAAAACAAAGATTTCGTGCCACCTTGAAAACCACTGCTAAACCCTTTTAGATGATGATCAGAAATCTTTGAATTTACAATCCAAATCCAGCCTTTTTGTCTAATAAGATGTTCAATAGTGTCATCTACTTTTTTGTTGTTGTTGTTCAAATTGTTTGAATTTAGAGGGTTTATTTAAAAGACAGGCTTATGTCAGATGCTTCCATCATAATAATCCATAGCCTGAACACAATCTGTGAACATTCTCTGTCCAGTCCTAAATCATCAACTGGCTTGGTTTTTTCTTTCTCTAATCAGCAAAAACATAATGAGAATATGCTTTACTCAGAGCTGTTTCTCACAGCTTGAGTAAATTGGAATGAAGGAAAAGCTGCAATCATTCAAACTATTTATTTAAAGAGATGTTGCTCACCTCCTTCTTCCCTACTGATCTTCTAAGAGGCATTTATGAAGTATTTTTCCATGTAGCTTTCCTCTCCTTTCATCTGCTCTCTCTGATTGTAGATGTCTGTATTTTCATTGGTGCAAGCTACAAAACCCAGGAAAGGCCTTACCAAGTGAGTGGAAAGCAAGACACAACACTGCCCACAGCAAATGTACAGCTGGGATTTTCCATGATCCTGTAACTGACCAGTAACATTAATAAGGGTTGAGTCACAAGCTTAATTCATAACTCAACCATTTCTCAAACATACCATCAGCTCTTTCTCACACTTACCAACACCAGTTTCTCACACTTACCACACCATTCACATTTATCATGTATTTATATCAGTATATTATAGGAAAGTTCAGCCTGCCTTACTCACACAATTTAGTATGCACACTTGCCAGGTCCCCAAAAGTTCTCAGTAGACCTGCACCAGAAACTCATGCTCTGACACACCTGGACACTGAAAGTGGCTGCTCAGCCCACCAACAAACCAGTCCAGAGACAGATTGCAGCAAGATTTCCTCACAGATCATGAGAATTCAAGCTTGGTGCATCACAAAAGTAATTAGAAACATTAATGGGCATTATCAGGGTAGAGCGCAGGTTATGAAGAGCAGCTTCAAATATAGGGGCAAGTAAGTAAATACAGTAGGATTAATTGGATTTGTAGGTCAAATTGAAGATGTCCCTGCTCATTGCAGGCAGGAAGGACTTAGGTGGGTTCTCAAGGTCCCTTCCAGCCCAAACTATCCTATAATCCTGCATATGCTTTAATGCAGTGAAGAAGAAGGAACAATGGAAGGGAATGAAGGTGACGAGAGGAAAACAAAGCTCCAGGTGATTGTTTTTACAGGGAATCTCCAAGGCACTCCAGATAGCATATTCTGGATGGAGCAAAGCAAGTATATGGAAACCCAGAGAGGAGGCAGATGTAGCATCAACTTCAAGAGAAAAGGAAGGTGTCCCTTGTCAGAGCCAGGGATATTTGGGCAGCTAGAGAATGTATATGCTTGGCCCCGTAAATGCTATAAAGGGGCAACAAGGAGCAACAATGCAGTCACTTGTATTTCCATACACTACCTCACACTGACAGGTAGTTCAAGAAGCAAAGACTGAACACAAGCTATATGAGAAATCTGCAGGTTTAAAACCAACAGTTAATAGTGTTGTGGATTAAGTCATTCATGCATCCCTTGGCTAAAGAAACAAACCTTCCATTTTGCCCCTTTCGTTTACTGTGTGAATATATTATTTATTTTCATTTTATTGCTCCTAACTACTGCTATGCACAAAATTGTCCTGCCCTGCTTTAAAATTCCCTCAGTAACTCAGAAAATTACAGATTGAACAGTTTCCACAGTACCTGTAGAATTCTGGAAAATGAGAATCTATCCTGTTTTGTCCCTTATCATATAGTGCAGTTGCTGAGGAACAGACACACATTGCAGAAAACAGAAAGAATAAAGATGCACTGTGCAGAACAACTGATTTGGGTTTGTGGCAGCACAAGGGAGGCTCTGAGCAGCTCAGAGTCTCATCCCCTTCAAGGACTCAAGAGCCCTGACTGCAGATTAGGACAGGGATTTCCTGCCCCAGCTCTGAGGGTTCTGATTCAGCAGCAACAGCAGCAGCAGCAGCAGCAGGGAGGTTACACTGTGATGGCCAACGTCATTCCTGCATCCAGTTATTCCCACTCCACCCATATGATATGTTCCCAAACCCTTTGCAGGAATGGCTGAGAAGTCTATGTAGCAACTTGTTTGGTTTATAGTATGTTATAATAAGGTAACAGCAAATTGCTGCCATTTTCCCTGGACACAGCAAGCTACAAGCTCTGGCTGCTCCAGGAAGAGGTATGGGAGATCTCTGCAGCTACATGAGCAGTTAAGCCACGGTTACAAGATAGACTTCTTCAGGAAGTGGTTTGGTAGGCTGTATAGGTACAAACCATGATTGCTTCTCCAAGGAAAGCCATCCTTGATTGTGAGTCAAGCTGTGGCTAATTCCCTCAGGAAAAAAAGTTGAGAGATTGCTGTTCCCTCTCAAATGCCTAGCCACGAATTCACACTCCCACCCCACCCCAGAAGCTATGCTGATTCAGCTACCCTGTGAGCATGGCCTAAAATGTGTGAATTGACTACATTAATCTCTAGGACTTCTTTTTCAGCATAAGAACTATTTTAACCAAATCTGTTGTCACTTGGTAATGATGTAGAGCCACAGCCCTAGGCTGTATGACATTCAAAATGAGTAATATTTGTTTAACAGAATTTTTCCTAATTGACTCTAAGTCACAACATACATCCTAGGTAGAAGCTCACAGAAGTTTACAGATGAATCTCCTTGTCTTACAAAAGTCACCTGTAGTTGCATGTGATTGAAATCCTCCTTAATATCTTGGAATGAACCTTTAAAGTTCCCTGTTTATGTGTACAGAAATATCTAAACCAAGACTATTTTCCCATTTCATTAATAACTATCAACTGGAAATGTACTAGCAAGAGCTTGAAGTCTTTAATGTAGCTTTAAGAACAAAATGGTCTAAAAACACACTGAGGACAACAGTCCATCCTGACAGATCAGTCTTGCTGATGAATGGAAAAATGGAGGATAAAAGGTTACAAACTGTGTTTGGGAAGCCCTTCTCTTGCTGTCAAGTAGTGCTGAGGTTTTGAAGACACCTTAGGCAAGCAGGACGTCAGCAGGAATCTCCATGTCATCCAACAAGGGTTGGGGGAAGATCCAGGCATCTGAGGTGTGTGAAACGGTTATGGTGTGTGTATGAAATGATGCTTGGATCTATGTCTAGCCTCAGTTCAAATTTCCCCAAGAGGTTCCTGGAGAATCATGGTCCTGAGTGCATTATATTGTCTTGCTTTAAGATCAGGTCTCCTATTTTTTCCTTTACCAAAATCAATATTTATATGTCTTGCCTATGTGAACGCTGTTATCTGCATAGGGTTAATCACATGCATGGAGTATCTGCACATGCACATAAAAGGATGAGATTTTCTACTGAGAACACGTCCCAAGCAGGCCACTGCTGGGACATGGATTATTTCTGACTCACAAAACCAAGAGAATATAGGAACTGGCATGGTCTTTGCCAGCAGACATACATTTACCCTGATCTCAGATTCATGTTATTTAACCTCTTGCTCCATTTAATTTGTCTTGTGTCCTTCTGTCAACAAAAATCAGTAATGACTATGGCACATCTTTTATGTCATGGATGAAGACTTACATGTTTCATCTCACTTCCAGTGTCGGAGATAATTCCCGTCATAAACCTAACCCAAGAAGAGAGGAACTTGTTTTGTTCTTCTGTTTACAAGTGTAGACTTAATCAAGGACAAATCTCTGAGCATGACAGATTTGTTCTAAAAGAAGGAAATGTGTTCATTGGCTTTTTATAACTTGCAGAAGTAATCTTATGCCAAAAAGTAGGTCTACTCTAGACAGATGATAAGAACGACTGACCCTGAACGGGAATGTGTTACTATGTTGCCATTCTTTCCATCACTGCCTGAAAGTTCTCATTTCTTTAAATGTTCCTAAAAAACACCCAACAAAACCAAGCCACACCATTGCTGGTATTTCTAGTATTAAGACTGTGCTACAAGAAAACTTTCTCAAACAAAAATCAGGTCACAGTTAAGCTCATAAAAAAAGCAAACCACATCGCAATCTGTTCTCAGTCTGATTCCCTAATGCATAGCAAGATAGGCATCAAGCACTTGGGAAGGCCTCAAATTAGCTTAGCTTTGTTTTGTTTACCCAAAATCAGTTCAGTGAAACCACAGAGTCACAACCAGTCAAATGATGAAAATAGATTCTGGTCTACCCATCAGCTTCCACAGTGCCGGCAGTCATCCAAATCTCCCTGCTATCTCACCAGTTATCTGTGTTCTGGCTTCTGCACCAAAAATCAGGCTCTGCTTAGTTGTCCACTTGTAACTAATTCCAAACCACCTAGTCTAAGGTTTTTGAACAAGAGCTACAGCCTCCTAAGTTTCATCTGCACACTTTTTTTCATAAATACAGCATTCTGCTATAATCACATAAAATCTTTGGACAGAAAATTTAAATCTGCTCATTTACAAACAAAACCAGAAATGTTTTGAAGTGTGTAAGCAGAGATAATATTATCACCATAAACACAACTTGCTTAGAACTAAGCATGTCCCCTATGAGGTTCCTAGTAAGGCCTTACAATGGTGAAACCATAAAAAGGAATGCCCCATTATCTGTATTGAGTAATATAATTCTTGTAATAGGAAAAGCTCTGATTACCAGATGTACTTTTGTTCCCCTGCTGAAGTCAACTCACACATTTTATAAAAGATGATGCCTTAAGTCTGCCTTACAGACAGTTTTTTCACATTTTATGGACTAGCAAGTAGGAAAGAGTCTTTGTTTAGCCAAATTTGCATTCCTGTGTTTTGTTATTTGGACTGGAAAAGCACTTCTATGTCACATGAAATAGGATACATGCTGATACATAAGATACATGAAATGTACCTTACAGGGGTAAAAATAATGTATCAGGAAGCAGAATCAGGTCCATAAATTGTTGTACTTAATATAGCTTCAGTGAGCAAACAACTCCTTCCTTATACAAAACAAAAACCTTCAGCACAGATTTTTATTTCAGAATGTACTGAACAAAGTCAGTGGAAGGGAATGATTCGGAGATAGTGTGGATATTTTGAGGGCACTTTCTACTATTTTCCAAAATTATCAGCACTTTGAGTTTGCCTGATAAAAGTGTTCTTCATAACAATCCTCACAGCAGGCTTATGAATTGATTGAATCATTTTGTAACTACATCTACTGCCATCCAGAGGTAATTGGCAAAAGTTTGAAGAGTAAATCTAAGTTAATGGTATCACTAACAGTGAGACATGAATCCCGTACATTAGAGCAGCTCCTATCAAACACAAAATTCAGGCTGCAGCCCAGCTGAACAGAAACTACAAAAATACAAGTTAAGTAGAATAATTCTTTATTCTTTCTCACAAGAAAAACAAACCTGACAGTATATCACATTGATATTGTAGGTTTTTTTGGTGCATCACATATATCCTGCATTATGCTTTCAAATAATCTTTTGGACAAGTGTATCTGCAAATTATACTCTGCCATCTTATGCTTCTCATGCAGCTAAATTCTTCATGTGGCTAAAAAAAAAAAAAAAGAGAGAGAGAGAACCAGTCTTCTTCACCCCAAAGTAAAACTGGACTTTGCAAGAGCATTCAAACACTCTCTGGTCACCTTCCAGCAAAGAAAGCAAGCAAACAGTACAGTATTAAGCACATATATGCACGTACTGTGACATGTATTGCTATGCTCAGCCTGAAGAGATAAAGCACCTCAGGGAAAGGGAGAACAATGATGAAATTGTTTAATTATCTATGGATTGTAAGTGCCCACAGTTAGCTGTTGTCAAGCCCTATAGCTGAGCGCAACCCACAGGCAGTCTGTGAAATGTGATATTAGATATGCCAAAAGGAACACAGGAAACACAGAACAGAGATGATCAAAATTAATAAACACTTCTAAAAATTAATTCTTTTAAAAATTGGTGGAAAATTCTTTTTAAAAGCTCAATTAAACATGAGATAATAAAAATATTCATTTCCTAAAAGCTGTTTCTCTAACTGTACCTTGGTATTACCCTTTCATCTTTTGGAAAGCCCAGATTTCTGGAAGTACAAACACATCTATTCCCTTAACAGAAGCCATGTACCTGGTTGTAATCCCCAGCTCTATACTGGGAGTACAAGCTCAAAGCATGGCTATGATTACTACAGTAAGCTCAGAAGCCCCTCCTCAGTTTCCCAAAATATCCACGACTATTTACAAATAAATCTCTGTTTACAAATCTTTTCCAATATTCTTCCAACTACCACCTTCCCAACTACACCATGAAATCACAAACAGCAAACACCAAAAGCAGGGTCGCACTCTGAGTTGCAGATTCCTGGGATACATAAAAAGGCTGGGATTCAGATCAACACAGCAGCTTCCAGAAAGTAATTTTTACTTTCTGAGATTCCTCTACATATTTTCAGGTAAAACAAGAAGATAATTCCTGGCATGCACTCCTTCTGCTATTCCAGTGGTAATCGTTAACAGTTCAAGCAACTTTGGAAGTGCAATAGATAGTACCAATTATGTCCTCTCAGCCCAAGGCATCTGCCTGAAGCATTCTGGACTTTGTACAAATACAGACCAAAAGAACTCGGAGAGTTTGCTGCATAAGGATAAACTGCCAAAACAATGGACCTTGAAGTTCAAAAGTTTAAATTTATGCCTAAATCTAGAGAGTGCCTATGCACCTCTTCAAAGAACTGTCTTTTAAATTAATTTCATCTGCAAATTCCAAGTGAAAGTATGAGCTGCCCAAGACAGGGTACAAAATATTATCCATTGCCATCTTGTGGTAAACAAGAAAATAGTCCATGCTAACCAGCTTGAATTTAAATACATAGGGATTCTGTTGCTCCATAGTACACAAATCGTGCTCAAAACAACTGACATGGGGAAAAAAATTTCCTGGTTAGCCTGTGGGTAATTTGTGTTATGCTAGCCATTAGAATTTGAGAATCAGCTATTTGTCCTCACCTTACAAACACGGCATTTTTTTTCTATTTCTACAATACTGCTGTGGCATTACACTCAATCATTTCCATCACTCCAAAACTAACGTAGAAGCAAAGACGGGATAATAAATTGTATAAAAACACCCATAATTTCCCTCCACTACAGCTAAATGCTATCATGAGCTTGTTTTTAGGGCACCAGGGATCAGCTCAAAATATCATGGCCACACAAGCCAAATCACTGTAGAGCTATAAAAGGATTCTTCTGTAGCCCACTTGTTTAAAAATAGCATGGAGGTATCTCTGACCCAGCTGACCTTTAGGAGCACACCATATCGCCCCAATCACCTCACTTATAATTATGTCTGTTGAGACATCTGCCAGATGATACTGCTTCCCAAATGCTGTTCCTCCCCTCCCTTCTCTGCAAAGAGGTTTACCCACAACACCTGTGTCAGTCTCGGTGGAGTTGCAATACAGCACTTGAATTTTGATCCTGCGAGGAGCACTTAGTGGGACTGTTCTACAGCAAGGCGCATCAGAAAGAATCATATGCTTTTTTTAAAAAATCATTAAAAAACAAACAAAAAAACAAAATAAATAAAATCACACACACCAAAAAAAAAAAAAGTTAAAGAAAACATAGGAAAAGTATGTTCCTATGTCCCAGTCTCAGTGTTTGGATGTTATGGCATGTCCCTGGTGCAGGCAAAGCAAGGGAAGCCACAGGGCCCCATTGATTCTATGATGGTCCTACCTCTCTGATTTTTCAGCTTTTTGTCTGATGTTGCTGACTCTTCCCACACATTTCCCACCTCAGCACCACTCATGGTGGCAGCAAGAGACAGATTTGGGGGCACCCTGAACCCCACACAATCCCAGCCTGGGAGGCACTGGGGATCCCATCAGTATCATTGGTGATCATCAGTATCACAGGTGAAGGGTCCAGAAGGGGAAGCAGTCCCATGAGGAGCAGCCAAGGGAGCCGGGGTTGTTTTGCCTGGAGAAGAGGCTCGGAGTGATCTTATCCTTCTCTATAACTTGGTGAAAGGAGGTTGAACCCAGGGGGTTTGGCCTCTTCTGCCAGGCAACCAGTGACAGGACAAGAGGATGTAATGTTAAACTCCACCAGGGGTGGTTCACGTTGAGTGTTAGAAAGAATTTCTTCACAGAAAACACTGGAATGGACTGCCCAGGGAGGTGGTGGAGTCATTGTCCCTAAAGGTTTCTAATGAAAGACTGGACGTGGCACTCGGTGCCCTGGTCCAATTGACATGGTGATGTTTGGTCACAGTTTGGACTTGATGTCCTCAGAGGGTTTTACGAGCCTAATTAATTCTATGATTCCGTGACTGGAAGCGCACGCCCACAAGCCACGGCAGCGGATCCTCTGGCAGACCCGGGCTGTCCCGGCTGAAGCGCGGTGACACGGCAGCGGCGGCCGCGGACCCGGGCAGACCGGTGGTATCCACGGCTCCCTCTGGCGGGCTGGGGCGACACGACTACATCTCCCGGCGGGCACTGCGCCCGTCCCACCCCGAGGGCAAGGCGCTTCCGGGCACGGCGCTTCCGGCGTGCTGACCCGGCGGAACTTTGCCGCACTCCCGGAGTAGCGGCGGTGCCGCTCGCACGTGGAGCCGCCGCCATGGCGGCCGTGCGGGTGGAGGCGGTGCTGGCGGCCGCCGAGGAGCAGGAGGCGGAGAAGCGGCGGAGCATCACGGTGGAAAAGGAGCTGGAGCTGGAGTACGACCTGGGCAATTTGGTGGCGGTGGACCGCAACCCCCCGCCGGCGGCAGCGCTGCGCGGGGCCGGCCCGCGGCGGGAGGCGCTGCTGCAGGCGCTGGCCCGCGACAACACGCAACTGCTCGTGTCCCGGCTCTGGGAGCTGCCGGCCGAGCGCGCCGGCGGCGCCGGGGGCCCGCTGGTGGCGCAGCTGCCCGAGCCCACGTTTCGCCTGCCGCGGGAGAAGCCGCCGCCGAAGCCGCGGCCGCCGACGCGCTGGGAGCAATTCGCGCGGC
>VXBI01002062.1:44861-85199 GCA_013397375.1 Toxostoma redivivum | reverse complement strand
CCATCATTTTATAGAAATAATCTTACAGTGTCTACTTTCTAGTTTGAGAGCAGGTAGTAGAAATTCTCTCAGACTTCTTCCCATTATTCTTTTGAACTTTGCAGTGTCACGTGTACACTTGGAATAGAAAAAAGGAATTTGCTGTCTCAATGTGTGGCTTAGCTACAGAGAAGATGCTGTTGCCTGGTAAGAAAGTTAGTAAAACAAGTTTCAGTAATCTCAATTAAATTAGGTTTTCAAGCTTTGAGGTTTTTGAGTTGTTAATGATATTGTAATGCCTCATTGCAAGTGAGTTTTTGAAAAAGCTGGCTTTAGCAGTTCTCTTGTCTTGTTCTCTAGCACTTCAGGTGGGATGGCAGCTTCAGTGAAAAGCATCAGAAAGCAAAACTTTTGTGTAGGGGAGCTGCTGAGGGCAGAAGGGGTAAGTACACCTTGGAGGTTGGAAGACATTGATAGACTGACCAGTACCCAACCTATGGCCTTGCACAAGGTGTGTTCTCTGCTCTGCCCCTCTCTGATGCTTGATGCCTGTGTGCTGAGCAGTCTGCAGCGCTGCAGGCTGCTTTGGGCTTGTCAGTGGCAGGAATGGTCTTGTGAGCACATCCCTCTGTTATGACCCCTTCAGTGTAAGTATCAAGGCAAAGCAGGGGCAACAAACACTTGGACAGAGGGAAAAGGTTTTTACAGAGAGACCTTCCAGGCATTTCCATATAGCACGTCTTGTACATGTTCAGCCAGAGAGAAGCGCTCTTTCCCCATACAGATACACAGCTGATGAGCATTCTGTGCTGCTCACAAGGCTACTGGTCAATCTTCACCAATAATCCCATGAAGTGTGTTCATCTCCAACAGCAAAGTGGTCGCCTGAGCAGAGGTGCAGGTGCTCCTATGGTGTTGCAACTTTCTGGCTCTCACAAGTAGATAAAGGTTTTGCAGCTTCATGTGGGGGCCTGAGCAGGCCACTAATCTGCTTTCCCAAGCTTAGCACCTTGCAAAATCGTGAGTTTTAGGCTCATCTGATCTGCTCAGAATCATTGAATGGTGTGGGTTGGAAGGGACCTTAAAGTCTAGTAAGACATAAAAAGTATGCAAAGGCAAAAGACTTCTATCTGTTACAACAGAAAAATAATGTTTTTTTGTCAGAATCCAATTATTTCCTTTGCTTAATACTGGTATACACTACTCTGCTCGCAGCTTACAGCTTAAAAATTAGTTGATCCATCCTGCACTGTAACTAACCGTGATTTCATAGAATTACAGAATTGTTATGGTTGGAAGAGACCTTTGGAGATCATCTCATCCCAGGCCCCTGCTAAGGCAGGGCTGCCCAGAGCAGGTGACACAGGAATGTGCCCAGGTGGGTTTGGAATGTCTCCAGAGAGGGAGACTCCACGACCTCCCCGAGCAGCTGTTCCATTGCTCTGCCACCCTCAATGTGAAGAAATTCCTCATGCTGAGGTGAAGCTTCTTATGTCTTAGTTTAGGACCATTCCTCCTTGTCCTGTCACTGGGCACAACTGAAGAGTCAGAAAAGCATTTCACTTAATTTCAGGACCACGGGCGTTTTTTATTATTTTCTCTTCACAATTCCATTACTTTCAGTATTTTTCTGTGACAAATATACAACACGGACTCAGTTCTTACTAGATTCCAGTCGCTCTGGATTGGCATTCTGTGCTGTATAATTTAGCAACCAGATTTTGCTTGCCTTGAAACAGGCGTGAGTTGGGTTTTGACAATGCAGGGCCGTGGGCTGGGGGTGCTGAATGCGAACACTTGTGGCCTCCCCGTTCGGGTGAGCCGTGTGCCGGGTGCGGGGCTGTCAGCGGCGCTGTCCCGGGAGGAGGCGCTGCCGCCGGCCCGGCCCCGGCCCCGTCCCGGCCGTGCCCAGATCCGGGCGATGGCGGCGGGGCGGGCGCGGGTGTCCTGCCTGCTGCGGCAGCTGGAGCGGGCAGCGTGAGTGTGGGGGCCCCTCCCGGGGCCGGCGGCGGGCCGGGGGACATTTCCAGCTTTTTCCGTGCTGGAAAGCGAAAAGCGGCGGCCGCTCCGGCCCTGCGTACCCCCCCTACACCATGCTCGCTCCCGCTGCGCACCGCCGGGCTCAGCTGCAGGCCCTTGGAATGGGTGCTTACTTTTAGGACGTAAAGCTTTGGTTTTCTGCTTTAGTTTTCCCTTTTTAATCATACTTTTTTTTTTTTTTTAACGTTTGAACTAGTTGTCGGTGCCCAAGCCATGGCCACACTTATTCCCAAGGTAAGACTTAGTTTGTTTCTCCAAAATAATTCTGTAGGAGACCATGGCCCTGCAGAGGGCTATATGTATCCGTGTAACCCGGGCAGAGAGTGCAGGTAACAGGGGCAAGGCACAATCTAAAGGAGAAGGTAAACGTAAACAGCATGTTATTTTGCAGCTGTACGATGGTAGTGGTTATCGTTGGAGAAAGGCACTGTTCCCACATGAACCACAGTTAGCGCCTCCTGTCCCCTCCCTCTCCATACCATGGGCCCAGCTGATCTGGACTTTGCTCTGGCTGTCATCCCCTTAACCATCTCAGCTTCAGATCTACTTTTGGATGCACCCCTGTTACAGCAGAAAAGAAATAGGAAGCAATATAGATAAAAAGTAGCTTTTCACAAAGGTGTGTGTTGGCCTGGGGAATAAAATATCTGTAGGCTTTTTATAGAGTCAGTCGCAAGAATGCATCTCACTTAGGCCAGGATTGTGGACTGTGAGCAGGGGAGCTCCACTGAGTAGCCCAAGTCACTCGGAGGAGTTTCTGTTTGCATGGACTGTAGGGAGGTTAGGAGAATAACTATCTGTCAGCTTCCAGATACCTGGTAAGTCTCCAGATCCACTAAAAATCAGTGTTTTGGGCTATAATTTCAGTATTGTGCTCCATTTCACATGCTTAGAACACTTCTTAAAGAATAGGCGTTGTCATTTTACATATGGAAAAACTATTTATATGTTCAGATACTTGTTTTGCCCAAGACCATCATACAGCAAGACAATAGTGCAGCCGAGAAATAGAATTTCATTCTTTTGCTTTTAAGCTTGATGACCTACTCAGCCATCATCAATTCAAACTAAGCTCGACCTACTCAGTCATCATCATTTCAAACTAGGCTCTTGCTAAACTGAAGCCGGAGTTTTAGGCGGCAATAGAATCTATAGTGTAGCAAGATGGTATCAGTTCAGTAAATCTCTAAATAGTGGGAATTGATTGAACAGTGACTATATCTAGGAAAAAAAAAAAGTTCTTTGTGTTTCTTGGCAGTGTTCAAGGAAATAATGCAATTTTTAACTCAGTAAAAATTATCCCAAAAGTTAAGTTTGGTTCAAGAATGTAACAGCAGGGTGTCTATTATACTATCAGAAAGCAAGAGGGTAAACGGTTTGGACATGTCCTTAGCCTGTCAAATTAATGACTGAAAGTACAGCAGACTCCAGCTCCAGGAGAGGTCAAACATGTACAGCCTGGCAAGAGGGGGCAATGAAAGAGCTGATAGCAGCTGGCCTGTGCTTGAATAGAAAGTACATAAAGGGTTTTAATATATCTATCTGTTACTGATGTGGGTCAGTGCTTCAGTGCACCCCAGCGTGTCTGTAAGACTCATTATCATGGCTTCACTCATTGGATCAGAATCCAAATTGCGTATTTTCAATTAATATAGCAGACATAAGGCCTGACTTCAGCAGGAAGAGCAGAATGCTTCGCCTGAACTTTTCTTGGAGAAGAATGGGCAATTTCAGTTGATTTTACCTCGCTCTGTGGCAAAATCAGAATATGCCAGAAATTGAGCTTTGTGATAATTCACACAAAAATGTCATGACAGAAAGAAGCTGTGACTGAAATACTGTCCTTATAAATACCTTCTAATTAAAGGTAATAGTAACACATTGATTCTTATTTATTATTAGCAGTGCATGTGGTAACTTTCTAGCAAATAATTCAGTTTCACCTGCAAGTTCAGGACTAGGCAGAAGTAAAAAAGTGTAAACACCTGTTAGTATTGCTCCCATGAATACATAAGGTGTTTTCTATCCAGGTGCATAAAGAGGATGTCTCATGAATTTGTCTTAAACGTTGTTCTGAAGGTTATCGTAGCCCCTATACATTTCTAGCACCTCTCAACTTGTATGTAGCAGCCTGAGTGTTCTACACATACTCAGTTCTACTTTTTATGTGCTGTTCTGGTCTTTGTAGACTGCAAACAAACTCTCATGCAACCTTCCTGCTAATTTATTCGGTTTTTATAAGAAATACTTAATTCTTGAAAGAACTTGAAAAATACTCACTTGTTTTGTTGAATTATGTGGGTCAGATCAATGACTTGGATAATTTAATCTCATAAAGAGCAAAGGATGAAATGGGTAACTGTTATCCAGACAAACTGAGATGACCTGTGGAAATATATTAGTAATTCTAAAAGCAAGGGAATCTGTCAACTCTGAGAAATAGATTGAAATAACTTATTGTTCCCTAATTCTGCTGTTTTATTTCCATTCCAGTCCCTGAACGGCCCACCCTGGGGAATACAGACTATGCATTTGAGGTAGATTTAATATTAAAATATATTTCATTAAAAGTAATATAAACAATACTTCTTGATAAATATGGCATTTAACAAATATTTAATTATTAAATATTTATACTTCACTTCGAGTGAGTAGGGGCAGATGCCATTTTTGTCCAGAAAAATAAATGTTCTTTTTTGGTTTTTTAATAGATGGCCATTTCAAACATCCGGTATGGAGAAGGTGTTACAAAAGAGCTTGGCATGGTAAGCTGCCATGGTGTAAGTTCATCACTGGCGAAAAGTTATTTTCTAAAGGGCTGCCAGTGCTATCAGTCCACTTAATAAAGGAAAGCATGGTGTGGTCCTGTGTATCAGTGTAAAAAGGTTGGAGCATACAGTTGGTTAAAGAACAGAAGCATGGTGCATCGGTGCTGCTGTAGTATATGAAATGCAGCTCAGGGTATAATTGGGTCACTGATAATTTGCTAGAAGTACACAACAATGTTTTTCTCTGACAGGGAATTTAATTCAGAAAGTTTTGTATCCTGGTGACTCGCCAGGATTTTCTCAAGGTCGCTTTCATCTTTCTAGTGCTCATTTAAATGAATCAGAGACTTTCTATTAAATTATCTAGATATTCATTCAGCTCTCAACTTGTCCTGTGTAAGTGTAGAACTTTTGTTTCAGTAGTGTGAGATGGTTCACCTAAGTACATTGTTCCATTGCTTTTATCACTGACTTTTAATTTATCATTTTTCCTCCTTTTTAGCATTTCTAGCATTAATAGATCTCTTTTTAATTTGAAAATTTATGAAGTAAGATTATAGTCAGGCAGTAAATCGAATTAGACAAAACCTGTCTTTAAACAGCAATGGAGTAATATTACATATTGTATAGCTATTGTGACAATTTAGCAGAGGTTAGGATGCAGCATTATTTTTCTTTTTTTTGCCACCTCGTTTTGATTTTTTATCAATAAATTAATATTCAGCATTACATTTTTAAGATTTTAATACTGTTCTTTGGTAGGCAGTTAGTGGAGACAACCTGTGAAAATGCCTTTCACAGGAACTGAGGAAAAATATTTTTTAAATTTTTTTATATTTTACTATAGTTTAAAGTGGTTCCATGTGGTCCAACAACTTTCGTTTTCTTCTATCATAACATTTCAACTATATAAATTTGGCAGCACTAAACTTTATTCTGCTTTCTCTATTCTCTGTGTATGTGGTTAATGCTCTTTTTCTTCAGCTGATACGGTTTTAAAAATTTTACAATAACCAACTATTTTTAAGTCAGTGTTTTATTATTATCAAATGGTTCACTTGATTTGGATTAGTGTTCAAATAGTGAAATGTATGATTTTATACCAGTTGTTTGGTTTTTTGATTTGTTATTGTAGGACCTGCAGAATCTAGGTGCTAGAAGAGTTTGTGTGATGACAGATAAAAACCTCTCCAAACTCCCTCCTGTAAATGCAGTATTGAATTCCTTGGCAAAATATGGTATAAACTTTCAAATGTATGATAATGTCCGTGTGGAGCCAACAGACAAAAGGTACAATTTACTTCTGACAGTGCACTTCTCCAAGCAGTGCCTAGGCCTTCACAGGATTCCATATGGCTTTTTAAACACCTCCTCGTGGCCTGCACGCTGGTCTTAATAGTTAGTTCCCCTGTGTATTGGTTTTGTCCTGACTAATTGGAAAATCTCTCTTGTGTTCTAAGTTTCCTGGATGCCATTCAATTTGCCAAAAAGGGAGAGTTTGATGCCTATGTTGCTGTTGGAGGTGGGTCTGTAATAGACACCTGTAAAGCTGCCAACCTGTATGCAGCCAGCCCTTCATCAGAATTCCTGGATTATGTCAATGCTCCTATTGGGAAAGGGAAGCCTGTCACTGTGCCCCTCAAGCCACTTATTGCAGGTAAATAATATAGAGAGTGTGTGGAGAGTGGGGGCAAAGGGAAATTGAAATATTCTACACTCTGATATTTCTACTTAAATCAGTTTACTATGGCTGTTTCAGCTTCCTTTGGGCTTACTTCTCCTCTAATTGTATTCAGCAGTCATTTTGCTATTTAATTCAGTGGAGGTAAAATCAGATGTTTTATCATCACTTTGTCTTGTTTAGCTCAGTTAGATTCCTTTACTGAAAAAAGAGATCAAAGTAGTAGTTTCCCTTTGATCTGTTGGCTTTATATCAGGGATACCTCCAAGAGTTCCTGGGTCCTGTATTTTGGGTGGTGTTACTATAGTGGTTTTATTATTTATTTTGCAGTAGTATATATTTCTTATTATTTGTTGTTTATCCCCATTCTTCCTTTTAAGTTCCTACAACATCTGGCACTGGAAGTGAAACCACTGGTGTTGCCATTTTTGACTTCAAAGAACTAAAAGTTAAAACCGGTGAGGTTTTGGTGCTTTGTTTTGGGGGTTTTTTGTTTGTTTTGTGGGGGATTTTTTGTGTGTTATTCAAGACAATTGGTTTTCCAATGTCTTTGTTATTTTCCTGCCTTGAAATGAAAGGATTATGCATGTCATTTCAGGTGTCATTTTGTTTGATTCAACTGCCACAGGCAAATTTTAAAAGCTTAAAGGTTTCCTCCTTGAATCAAATTTATAGCATATTAACATAATGAAATACCTATGTAATACAGTGGATTATAGTTTGAAGGCAAAACAGGAAACAAAAATCTTTCAAGTCCTTAAATGGCAGAAAATGTTAATTGCAAAGGAAATTTCTACTTATATTTGGGGTCAACCAACTGTTCCTTATTTCCTCTGTATTTTTCTTTCTACTTTTAAGACTTCTGTTTCTTTGTTGTGTAATTGCAACCAAATGTTCCTTTTCCTGACTTTGGAAACCTCAGGCCTGGGATGCTGTGTGAGTGAGGGACTCTGTCTTCCTTTGGCCTTTTCATCCCTGGCAAATAAAGATTAAGGCTAAAATGTCGTCTTGAGCTCCATAACTGTTTTAAGGTTTTGCTTCTAAACATGTGGGTTTTATATACCACACAGTCTGCAGAACTTGACACCCAGATGGGTGTGCTAAGGAGGTTTGACAATAGCTCAAGAGTTTTCTAGTCTGTACATAGTCAATCTGTCTGTCTCTCTCAGAGCTACATCTTTGCGCCCTTAACCGAAATATGAGGACACGGTTATTTCAGATGCTGAAGGCAGCAATTGGCAATAGCAATTGATTGTAGATACAAACCAGTTTTGCCTTCTGACTGTCCACAGAAGATACAAATCTAAGAATACTGCAGATGCCACAGACATTTTGCAAGGCTGCTCGGGGAGGGTTGTAAACAGAGAGAGAACATTGTCTGGTATAATCCACTTCAGGCAGAAGTCTCAAATATTTTAACTCTTTTAGAGAGACTTCATCATCAGTCTTACATGCATAAATACTCTCTACCCTCCCTTCTCTCTCTTTGCTTTCATGTTCATAGTTTCAAATACTTTTTCCCTCCTCATTGTCATGTTTGGAACATAAAGCTTATCTTATCCTATTTTGTTGCAAATCATCCTTAACTGATTTTCCTCCCTTTACCCATGGTAGGTATTGCTTCAAGAGCCATTAAGCCAACATTAGGTATCATTGATCCTTTACACACACTGTCTATGCCTGAACGAATCGTGGCCAACAGTGGCTTTGATGTGCTTTGGTGAGTTTTCTGCACAGGCTGCTACTTGAATTTATTTAAATTTTGTATTTTTACTATGATGATTGTAGAAAAAATGTATTTTGAGAGCACAAGAGGATGATCTTTTTTTCCTCTGTTTGCTGTTCATAAGGTGAGCCCTGTCACTCTTTCTCTTCCTTAGTTTCACTGCCTCCCTCAGAATGTACAGAAACAAATTCTGCATTTGCAGAAATTTGAATGGTTTTTTGCAGAGCACTGGAGAAACTGTTTGCTTCCAGAATAGCTGTTGTCAGGGAAGAGAGTCCAGGTATCCCTTTTTAAGGGATCATGGAGATAATTAATCACAATTATAATAGCATTTATCATGAGTCACAGACATGGCAGTGAATAGAGAACAAGAATTTTCTAACAAAAGCCATGATGTGTCAATAAAAATTTGTAAAAACTTGTGAGATACTAGCAGATCTTCACCCAGCTATGGTCATCTTTGGAACCAATCTCATAGTTTGCTTTTCATTGGGCACAAAATTTTACTTATCTTAAATCAACAGCTTACCTGCACAGAATGTGCTGACATTTCTATTTAGAGAGCCAGAACTTAACTTTGCTTCTGGGTGCTATGTATATTTAAGTACTAGATATGTAATGAAACTGTGACTTCTCAAGCATGGTGAAGAACCCTGGCCTACAATGTCTGTAATGGAAAAAAGGCATTTGTTCATCAATGAAAATGGTTTGTCTGTAGTTTTGTTCATCTTAATGGAGCCATGTAGGTAGTGCCCATTTTTTATGTGGTCAGATTCATGTGTATCTGGGAGATTAGACTGTTGGCAGTTCCACTTAGCTTTAATATCATACCTATAATTTTTTCAGTACTTCTGAAAACCTTATGAAGTTTCCAGTGCTAAAGCCTCTTATGGTTCCTCTTCTACAGAAAGGAAATGCATGCATTACACATGTACAGCCCTTTTCAGTGATAAACACTACAGGTGCTGTGCATCCAAGCAGGCTTTTAGCATAGTGTGAGCTGTTAGAAGGGGACTGTGTTTAGATGGCCTTCTGTGTGTTTGTTGGAGAGGAAGTGCTCTGGAGCTGCTGGGCCAGCCTTCTTCCAGTTGTCTGTGAGATTTTGTATTTCTTGTTTCAGCAACTGTCGGACACCAGAAATAAATAAGAACCTGCATTCAAAGGACAGCAGAGCAGTAAAATGAATCTCTTCCCCCTTAAATAATTAATTTCTTAATCTTCTGTTAGCCATGCCCTGGAATCCTATACTGCTCTCCCTTACAACAAGCGCAGCCCCTGCCCTTCCAACCCCATTGATCGCCCAGCCTACCAAGGCAGCAACCCCGTCAGCGATGTCTGGGCTCTGCACGCTCTGCGTGTTGTCGCTAAATATCTGAAAAGGTAACAACACATTCAACAGCCACCTCCCCTGCACTGTGTTCAGTCCCTGCTGCCCTAAAAGAGATGCTTGCAAGAATGTAAATTTCAGGCTAGAATGAGGCAAACCTCAAGGTTAAGCTTTTGTATTCTACCCTGGATTTTTCTTAAATGAAGCAAAATATTTTTCAAATTAAATTAAAAGTAAAATTGGGATTAGTAGTTTGTCTTGAGGAGGTAGCTTTTTAGTGCCTCTGTGAATCTATTTTAGAGGTCTCCAGTTAAAGGTATTTCAAGCCCATTTAATATGGGAGTAGTATTTACATATTTTTTCAAGAATCTCCTTTCTATGACAGTATAAGGGGAATATGTTACAAACTGAATAAAATACTGCTGATGTTATTTTTGTGGCCTTCAGTGTAAATTAAGATACTTGCACATCCATCAAGAAGGTAATTACATGCACTTATGAATGTGCAAAATTATGCATTTTTTGCTAACCTGCTCATTCTTAGGAGACCTTCAGTTTAGAATAGGTATTGACTTAGCTGGGAGTTGGTTTTGATCCCTATTAATAAAGTTTTAGCCTCTTTACAGCTTTTGCATACCATGTGCACTTCTATTAAAAATCAGTTTGGGTTTTTTTTGTGAAAAACTTTTCACAGTACCTAGTGAGTCAAAATAGTTGGGTTTTGTTCCTTTGGAATCTATTCATGAGACACTTTCTCCTTACTGTCAAACCACACAAGGATTCTGAGGCATAAGAAGACAGGGAGTCCTGTCTTCTTCCCACACAGGTAGTGGGGCCTAGAGATGGTGAGAAAGCTGGAGTGATCCTGGAGCCATACTTAGAATTACCAAAGATTCTAAGCAATTTTTTTAATTCACCACTGAATTGTATATGGTTACATTCACTCTATTCACTTGTTTTTTTGGAAAAGTGAAAGGAAGCTTGCCCTTCACTGAACCAGTATGATCTACTTAAGTGATCCAGATGCAGGATTCTTCTTTTACCAAAGCGTGACTTGATTCCATTTCCACCGTTTTTATCTCAGTTTATCTTTTAGATTTTTTGTATGTCTGTCCATAAAGAAGCCCTCTCTCCCTTTTTCCTCCTGAATCACCAATCTGTTTGTGAATTCATTGGTACCATTTGCCTCCATGATGCACAGAGCCATCAGAGACCCTGAAGACCGTGAAGCAAGAGCCAACATGCACCTGTCAAGTGCTTTTGCTGGTATAGGCTTTGGCAATGCTGGTGTTCATCTCTGGTGAGTGCAGAGAAATAGTAACCCCATCTGAGGTCAGCTTACAGCTGGTGTTTGTTTCAGATTGTTGAAGATGTTGCTGCCCTTTTTGCTGAATGTAGAGTAAGCAATTGTAGCCTGGCCTGTGATGCTGAAGGACCTGTGTGTTGTGACAAACTGATGGGCTTTTGTCACTTCTGTGTGTAAGGATTGTGTATTCTGGATTGATACTCAAAACCAATAATGTGAAAATTACAAAACACGGCCTTCTTTACCTTCCTTGGTAGTAAAAACAAGAGTAAAACAGTCAATGACATTTAAAATGCTAGATTTCATGCCAGCTGTTCCACAGTGAGACAGCAATGATGTAATCTTGAGTTTTTCCTCAACTGATGCAATTATCTGTAAGTTTTTCTGTGGGATAGGCAATTAGCAGTCTGGAATGAGCTGTAATTAATATTGCAAGACAATATAGTTTCATTTGGATGAAAATCTCAGAGAAGCAAAGTCTAAAAGTGTATTGTATGCGGAAGTTATTAGTAGTCATTCTCTTCAGAGATCTTCCTTTAATTTATTTTCTTTGAGCAAGTCTACTCTGTTAATTATATCTTAAAATTAAAGTTTATTTTTCTCAGACAGTATGAGCACATAAGTATGCAGACTATCATTTTTATGGAATACCTACATTACTTCAGGAACTGAACATCTTTCAGTCCAGTCAGTGAAGTAATATAATTTCACACTCACAAAGTAAGGAGTTACTGTTTTTTAAGCTAAGTCCCTGAGGTGCAGAGAGGAATGAGGGTTGTCTGTACCTAATATCCACACCATACCAGTCAGTATCTTCTGAGTGTCTGTACTGAAGAGACTTGCATACTGAAAACTGACCACAAAAGGGACTGAACACAAATTTTACAAATACCGGGAGAGCTGCCCTAACCACTCTCTCTCTGCTCTCTGTTCCAGCCATGGAATGTCTTACCCCATTTCTGGTTTGGTGAAAACTTACAAACCAAAGGATTATAATGTGGATCACTCTTTAGTGGTAAAACTTGTTTATTTTGGGGTTTTTATTAAACATTTCAAATATCTGTTATCTGTCATTAATGAGCATTAAAGTCCACTGAAGTTAAAAGTACACGTCCTGTTGATGTGTTTTATTATTTTTTTCTTTTTTTTTCCCCAGCCACATGGCCTTTCTGTGGTGCTGACATCCCCAGCAGTGTTTGCTTTCACAGCACAGATGCATCCTGAGCGGCATTTAGAAGCTGCAGAAATTCTAGGTAGGAATCTCTGTGGGTACAGTTCTCATGTACAAATGGAATTCTTTCCAAAAAATGGCATTTTGGGATTAAAAAAATTGCGTGCAAGCAATTGTCATTGGTTGTTGGGAGGGGTTTAACTTTAAAAAACAAGATTCTGGAATTAGATGTAATGCAAATAAGATAGAATAATGCTGAATTTTGATATTGAATGATATGATTAGAGGAGCAAGCTGGAGAAATCTGGTTCTTGGCCAGAAAAATGGACAGCTGAAATTAACTGGAGGTCTGTTGGAAATCAAGCAAGAGTAGCTGTGATTGGCACAACTCTTCCTTTATGCTTTATGAAGAGAAGTTACCATAAAGTGAACTACTTCTCGGGGGCATTTGTTAGCTAAAAGGAAGGATTTTGCCTAACAAATTGCCTGCTGTGGCAGTGAATTAGAACAGTGATATTCTGAATCACTGCTGCTCTTTTTCCCTGGTACACAGCTGTGGGTTTTGGTCGTTCTAATGTAGGCCTAAGTTTGTTTGTAGCTGTTGGAATTTCTCAGCGGCTGATGTCAAGGTAAAGCTTTTCCTGGAGTAGCTCTTCTGCGGACACATACGTAATGGCCAAGGAGAGATTAATGAGCAAAATGGCCTTTTCTGCTTTTTAGCAGAATAAAAGCAAATGCTGCAATCTGACAGCTCATTTAAAGTTTATTTTCTCATACAGTACCTTGTTATGTGTGCAGCCCCTCACCAAAGGGTGTCCTAAGAGGAAGGATAGCTCTTTATTATACCTCTGGCATGACTGTGTGTAATAAACCAGCTTGCAGTGATGTAATCTCAGAGCTGTTAGCAGTCTAGCTGTGACAGCATGGCTCTGCACTGAGCTAATTTATTTATGTCTAAGGTCAGGGGTTTTGCCTGCACAAGGTTTTGTGTCGTGGCTACACTGCTGCTACTACCCATGCTGGCTAAGGAATAGTCACAGCCACATGCACAGCAGCGCAGGGAGTGGAGAAAAAGTGGTTAGGTAAACTCTCCTGGTATTTGGAAAATTTGTGTCCAGTCCCTTGTATGGTCAGCCTTCTGTATGCAAGTCACAGCAGTCCAGTCACATGTATGACTTGCTTGTGTAAGTAATCTCAAAGCATTGGGGGGGTCTCAAGAATGAATGGGACTTTTATATAGACAATGGAAATATCACAGTATTTTAGAGAGAGTGTAGAACAACATGATGGGAAAAACTACATTGGGTGAAAGTTCTGTTTATTTCATGAGCAGTCTGTGAGGTTGTTCAGGCTTCCTCTGAAGTATGCTGTCCTGCCTGTGATCAAAACCAAAACACAAACCTAGCTGGAATTGTATACTAAGCTAATAAATATCTGTGTTCCTACAGCAGTAACACACAACTAAACTTAGATTAAGAAAATGCGTCTGGATAACTAATCAGCACAGCATATCAGAAAATTTCAGCTCCAGCTCTTGATTTTAAAACAAGAGTGAAAAGTGAAAAGCAGTTCCTTTAGGTTTTGCGATATTAACTGTTGCCATAAATTCTGTCTCTAAAAGTTATTTTAACTTTCTCAATAGAAATTTTAACTATGTCATTGTTTGCCTTGCTGGAAAAGGATTCTGCCGAAGACATGTCACGTGGGATTGAATTTATTAATTCCCATCTGGGGTGTTTACTTCTAATCCACTCCAGAGTCCAACTGACTACAGTAGCTGATTCAAATCTGTCATGTTGCCAAATGCAATGACTAAGAAGGTATTTTATGACATGAAGCAGATTACTAAATAGTTACGTTGTGTGTATGTACAGCTGTGAATTTGGGTACAGCCAGAAAAAGCTTAGTACCTCCCTGGGTGGATTCTTAAACAGTTGAAATAGGTGTGCATGTGGCCAGAGATTTTTTAAGTGCAATCAAAGACTGCTGTATCTTTTAGGTGGAGCAAAAAGAAAGTGCTAGAACGATAGCAATATTTTAAAACTGCCGATCACATTTACTGCTATATTTTATCCTCCTCCCTTTCCCTTTTACTTTACTATATCAAGATAGTAGGTTTATGTCCTAGTTACCCCTCTACAGCAAAACCCAGGATAAATTCAGACTTCATGGCATAGCCCAAATAGCACAAGACTTCGTGCAAGACTCTGTCATATCTTATTCTTCAGGTTTTCCCAGACATTATTTGCTACATTACTGCCAGTCTTACTACCTGAATATCTGAGCTCTTCAAGTGAGCTTGTAGGTCTCCTGTTCACTTAACTCTCTTTGAATGTTATGCTGAGCTGCATGAGGACCACAGAAGATATTTTTCCTGTAGCTATGTATTGCTCTTACTCATCTCTCAGAATGGCACTTGGACCTAACATAGTTCTGGTGTATCGTTGAGGTTACACAGAGAACCAATTTAGCTCAGGTTACTTTGAATGAAATCATATGGAGGAACTTGGGTCCCCTGTCTGGACATACTTTTATTAATCACTTTTAAGCAAGTCCTGAATACTCATTGAAGAAGGGAACTCAAGCTATTCTGTAAGAAATATTTGTGATCTTTCATTTTATGTCGGTGTTTTCATTACTGCTCAGTAGATGCTTCAAAGAGAGCCGTTCCTCCTCTTCAGTTCTGCAGGACCTTACACAAGTCAGAACATATTCAAACAGCAATAAATTTAGAATTTACTCAATCTACTGAACATTGCCCTGCTGTCTCCTGCCTTTTTTAGCCTGGATGTTGTAGTCCTCTCTGTGAATATGTAATTGAATGGAACAGTCCTCTAGATGTCAGCAAACTCAAGGCCTTAAAATGAAGTTAGCATTTGGCACACTGTCCATACAAATAAATACCACTGATGTTCATGCGTTAGCTTCTTTCCTCCCAACAGTTAGTCAGACTGAAAAGTGCTTCTCCCTGTAAGCACAGAGGGAAAGGAAGTTAACCTCATGTGGCAGTTAGTCTTTTTGGCAGCAGTTAACCTGCTTCTGATCTTGTTTTATTTCACCTTTCACAAACTATTTCAACTGTAAAATGAGGACTGATTCCTCTTTTTACTTCATGTTGCTTTTAGGGCAGTGGCTGTTATGTATGGATATGTATTCAGCTGATATTATGATTAAATTAAGTCCAGGACAGGCTTCCTCTGCTCTCTCCACCCTACAGTCAAGGCATTATGTCTTATTTTAGGAGCTGACATCCGCACTGCCAGAATCAAAGATGCGGGGCTTATTTTGGCAGACACACTCCGGAAATTCCTATTTGATCTGAATGTTGATGATGGCTTAGCTGCAATTGGTTATTCCAAAGCAGACATCCCTGCATTAGTCAAAGGCACTCTGCCTCAGGTAAGACAGAGAGCAAAACAGTTTTTCTTGTCAAATAGAACAGATTTTGGCAAAAACAGAAGTGCTTCTTTTCCAGCAAGTTTTATTTCTATTCCTACATGAAAACTATTTAAATGGAGAAAATTATGGATAGTCAACTGTATTTTGTTTCACTCCACAGCTTAGATTTTTCTTTTCAGTGGGATGGAGTGCATGCTGCAGTTTTCATATTTCATGGATTCAGAAGAAAAAGGCTAAGTGTTTGGCTTGGGTTTTTTTCAATGTTAAGTTTTTAAAAAGAGGATGTTTTTTCATAGGCCTGTGATATTTGTAGTAGATACTGCTTTTTCATAACTCTTTTAATTATGTGTGCAGGTGGTCTACAGATAAAGCCTTAATACCAAGTGCTATATGGTAAGAGTGACCAAACTCACTTTGCATTAAACTTTCCATATTGAGAAGTTGCATTTTTCTTCACAGATGGCTTTTTTGTTCCATTGACCCCCATCAGAATTTGAAATAAGGTCCCCTGGGATGATATAGATTAAACTTGTAATGCCCTTTTATTGTTTCAGTGCCCACAAAAACACTGCAAAAAGCAAGACACCTCTCTTAAATCAAAATCCAAAGTCTTCCTTGTAAAAAGACAGTTTGATTCATATGCTATGGACCTAGTATTTGTTTCCACCAAGTTGCAAGGGAAATATATACTACAGAGAAAGTGAAAATTTTTTAGGCCAAAAGGTTATTCACTTTTTACAGCGGATCCTGTATGGTTCTTCTTACTCATCAATCTCAGAGCACCTTAGGACAGTTACATTAACAGTAAATATTAATATTCATATTCATATTTTATACCTGGGAAAGTGACACAAAGCAACTACTTAGGATCACACACAGCAGAGCTGTGGCAAAGCCAGGAAGAAAACTAAGGTCTCTGAGCACCCATTAAGTAGGTTATGCATGTACATTGTTATGAGGCATTTGGAAGGTTTGTTTTGATAAACATGTTTCTTTAAAACAATCATTGAGTGCAAGTTTTGCATAGTTGAGGGAGGGTTCTTCGCCAAAAGATGCTGAAGGGTTTTTCTGTCTTCTTATGGCATTGGTGACTAATTGTACTGTGTAAAATGAGATGACCTAATAGTTGCTCAGCCCTTATTTTTTTTGTATGAGATGTAACATGATGCAAATATATCAGTGTTCGTTAACAATCTCTTAGTAGTTGCAGATTAATCCATACAGTTTATATTTTGGTATAATTTCTTTGTTTTTCATCTTGCGGTAGGTTTGCTTCGTAATACAGCAATGGCCCATTCACATCAGGAAAGCAATGTGGTGCAGTGGTGATAACACTAAAAAGTTTGCCATGTATATTCCATGCCCTGAAGTGCAGGCTGAAGGGAAAAATGTAATCTGATTGTTGGGATTTGGGGTGGCAGCTCTGTTGGGACAGACATCTGTGCTTGAAGTTAAAACAGAATTTTATTTCCCTTCCTAAGTGAGTCTGTTGAAATTGATCTTACTTACAGACATCAGTTATTCTAGCAAAGAAGATGCTGTCTCAAAGTTAAAGGTGGCTGGGTGGTGGTGTTTGAGAGGAGATGGGAGCACTGAAAAGAAAAGATTGTGGAAGGGCTGTGCTCTGTCCTCCCACCCCCTACAGATGTCCTGGAGGCAGCTATAATGGGGCTGAGCCAGTGATGAGTCCAGAGCAGCTTGGTTTGGCACGAGACCAGAATGCACTGAGTCAGACTGAGGGAGCCAGGGCCTTGCTGTCTGGGCACCAGCAAATATCAGCAAGCTGATGCAGAGGTAGTGATGGTGCCTCCATGTCGAGGCATACGGGAGGAGCACCCGTTTGCAGCCTTCTGTCGATAGAGCTGGGAAATGCTCCAGTCTGTCAGGCTGTCAGGCTGGCTGTCTCCTGTCACCCAGTGTGATTTTACAGATAGCTCTGGACATCTCGGTGCACAGAGCTGCAAAACTGGCTTTGGCCCAGATGGTCCTAATATGATGAATTTATGAATACTTGAGCACTGTGTTGTTATATTTTGCATATTATGAGTCTGAAAAAAACAACACATTATTGCCCTAGTGCTATTTGAATTTTTCATTTGGTTTCAAAACTGCATAGAAGAATCGTAGTCTTCTTTTTGGCTGGACCTCTGCGTGTAGCAGCACTGGTGTCAGGGATGGGGAAAGAGGTACCATTTGATTGCTATTTATGCACCCGTAAAGCTTCTTCTGTAGGTAAAATTCTGTACACAGAGCTGCACTTCTCAGACTCCTTACAAGCCATGCTAACCATGATTATGAGCTGTGAATACCTTGCAGCTGACTTCTCACCATGCTAGACCACTGTTTCACGTTGATTCTGCAGTGAGGCAGCCTTACTTGCTGTGTAACCACATCAGCCTGCCCACAAGGCACATCCCTTGGGCTGAGGTGAAGTGCAGCGGCTGCAGCCTTGTGCTGGAGCATCACCCTGGGCAGTGGGGTGTGCTCTGCTCCCAGGGGCTCAGCTGAGCCTTCTACCCAGGTAGGGCACTGGGGGAGCCCCTTCCCCTGCATCCCACTCTGTGCCTGAGGCAGGGACCTCAGCAAATTATGTCCACTGTGTCATACGTCTCACTTTAAAGCTGGAGGGAAACATCTTCCACTAGGGAGATGTTGAAACAGATTGCAGCTGAAGAAACTCTCTTGGTAAAACACACTTCATCTAAAGATAATGTGTTCCTAGTGTAGGCCTGAACTCTGTCATTGCAGATATCTCTAACTCTTCCCAGCATTTCAGTAAATGTAAAAATCATTGGTTGTTGAAAGCATGAAAGTTCTAATCATAATCAGTATGAGTACACTGATGTTAGGCCCTTTCAGCTGAATGTTTCTGCATTAATCGGGTACCTACACTTATGCAGCTCCTCATCCTCAGTAGCACAGGGTTTCTCTGAATTGCAGACCCTGCCTTTGTGGTTATTTTGTCAAGCAGAGCACTAAAGCACATGCCTAAGTTTCATTTCAGGGGGGTTTAGCACCTAAAAATACTCTGTTGAATCAGTGTCCAAATGAAGACCAGCCACAACTCCTTTGAATTCTGGTTCTGAGGTGTGGGAGTGCTTATTAAGCAGTTTCATACTGTCCCTAGCTGTGTCTCTTTTTCAGAGTCTGACTTACAAGTGCTGTTTATTCTTCCCATTTACAGCAGCTCCTGGGTATTGAGAGATGTAGTATTTTTAAATTCTTGGTCCCTAAAACTCTAACTCCTAGTTCAGTGCTGGAAAATTAATTTTAAAATGGACTATATTCTCAGGATCATGTGCTCCAGTGTACTGACATCTGAGATGGAGAAGGCCTGTGTTTGCTGTGCTTGTCTCTGAAACTGAGCAGCATTCTGATCTTGCTTCTGTGTATTTAATTACTGGGAATTTTAGCTTATATATTCTTGAAAGTACTGTACAGTTGATGATGCTTCAACCTCAATTACTTGATTACTTATTTTGCAAAACCTTGTTATTCTCTGTGAAGTATGTTAGTACAGAGACACAGAGTTCACCTACTGTTTGATTAATTTTATTGGCATCCATTTATAATCCACTTCTTCTTTCATCTTGCAGGAGAGAGTGACTAAGCTATCACCACGTCCCCAAACAGAAGAAGACTTATCTGCTCTCTTTGAGGCTTCCATGAAACTTTATTAGCTCAAACATGTTGTTCTGGAAAGTGTGGTCTATTCTAACACAGAGGTAGTTTCTCATAGATACAGGACTGACCATGTTTGGAGTATGGAAGAATTTGGGTACTTTTGACTTCTGTTCCATTGTACAATGCCAGAAGGTCACATAATTCATCTTTAACTAAACAGTGCTTTGAAGTGAGGACTTGACTGTGGTTTCTTTCTTGCTCAGTAGTCAGTGGAATTGACTTGCATAAAAGTTGGAGCAGATTTCTTGCATTACTGAAGGCATTTTTGTGCTTTCGAGGTGGTCAAAGGTGGAAAATTTTTCTAAGGGATATTTCAAACCATTTCGCAAATTATGCTTCTATTTAAATTATCCATAATTTTGTTTTAAAAGTCATGCTAGTTAAAAAAGAATGAAGGTCATTTTTAATTAGGGAGGGGAAGTTCCCTGCAGAAAATGTCAGCTTACTGTATTCTATTCTGCTTTATCATCTATTTACCATATGGCTTTGCTAAGAAGGCTGTTGAACTGGGATGCTTTTTCATTGTTTGGTTAAGAAAAATCTACACATTTCTTAGCTGTTTGGAAAAGGCTGCTTGAAAATTTGGTTTGGGTTAAAATTCTGACATATATTGTCATATACTTATCTTTCCTCTTATAATCTCTATAATTGTCATATACTTATTTTTCCTTTTGTGCTTTATATGAGGTGTTCATCAGAGGAGCAAAACCAGAGTAAAGCATGGTCATACTCAACAGGAACCGTATAACAGCAAGACAGCATACATCATGGTCATTCTGTCTCTCTGGAGGCAACATCTCCCTTTTCCTGCTGTGTTCTGTGGAAGGAAGCTCTCAACTGTATCTTGCTTTGCTGTGAATCAATTGCTTCTGCTGAGCTCCTGCAGGTGCTGTCCCTCAGAGTGCAGCCACCAGCCTGAGGAAGTGGCTGTGTGCTGTGGTTCAATATTTAAAAGTAGTGGTGAAGCATTTGGCTGCACAGTGCCCCACGGGGAGCACTGGTTAAATGTGGGAATGAGCATGCACCTTCCGAGCAGTTAACCAGCTGGTTGACTGTCAACTGAGAAAAGGAAGTGGGGAAGGGAGAAAGGAAAGTAAAAATTTAATATTATTTTCCTTTATTTAAAAAGTTCACGTGGTTGTGTATACAGTTCATTTAAATCAGATTCTGCTTCATGTTGGACTCTTTCAGCATCTCATTCATGCTGCTACCACAGCACAAGACAAATGAGAGAAGAACCCCATGACTTGTGGTGTGCATATTTCTTTCTGCTGGGGAGCACTTTTCAGTCACCCTGTTGAAGGCTCTGTGTTTACACCTTTACATTTGTGTATTTGTCTGATCAAACTAGTGCTGTCCTAGAATCTGAGGACAGGTGTGTACTGGATATTTGCACTGGATCCATTTCAATGCTGTTAAAACAGGTGGATGGATACCGGTTGAAGACTGGTTGTTTTTAGCATCAGGACGTGTTTGGTGGCCATGGAACTGCACTGCCACTGTGTGATACACATGTGATTTCCATGTCCTTCTGAAACTTCCCATCTGCTGAAGTTGCCCACAAGTACCTCTGTCATGAAAGCTGATGTTGTAATAGCAAGGGATTCACTTTATTATTTTATGCAAAGCTGACATGTTTGGAAAAAACCAAACTTTTTGTCAAAACCTTTTGTCCCACCCTGTTGTTCAAAGTCAGGCTGGATGAACCTCTGAGCCCAGTCAAATGAAAACTCCCTGCCCATGGCAGGGAGGTTAGAACTAGATCTTTGAGATCCTTTCCAGCCCAAACTATTCTCTGGTTCTATATAAACTTTTGGCCTGTTTTGTCTTTCCACTCCCGTCTTTCTCCAGTCTATGGCAGCAGTACAGATTCACGAAGAAACAATCTTTTTCTCCGGGAGTCTAATTCATGGCAGTCATGCTGTGTTTGGGGGGAATATACTCTCTGGGGAGCTGAGCAGCATGTGATTTCATCACTGTAGCAGAGCACTTTGATGCTTAGGGAGGTAGGATAACTTCTTCCAGCACACTTTTTATCTGCCTTTTATGCCAGTATGGCAGTTATTGGCTGCATTTTCAACTATCAGAACCTCACACTTAATTTCCTATACCAGGTAATCTGCAGCTCCTGATGGTTTATAAAATAAACCTCATACCCCCTTTGATACCAATATTTTACAGATGAGACAAAGGGGTTTATGTAATACCTAACCTAAGCAGATGGTGCTGTAAGAAGGGACATTTCTGTTTTCCACACCCCTGTGACTGCATCAAGGTCTTCAACTGGCTTAAATTGTTGTGAAATCTCTCCCATGGACATCAGTCTCCACCACCAATTATTAGTTACTAGTAGAGATTTTTCTGAAGAAAAATCAAGGGACCTCAAGTTGCCTCAGAATGCTGTCTTTCAAATAGTGATGATATGACAGGGTGTCACATCCTGGCTCCTGGGCAGTGGTAGTTTTATTCACAACTGAAGAGTTATGTAGGGGTTTTCGTGTATTATTTCACTAAATTACTCTGTACATGTATTTCTATGGAGAGCTGGGGTAATGCTGTTAATTGTGAGTGCCCAGTGGTGGTTGGGCATGTGTGTGAAATCTGGGAGGCTTGTTTTGTGGTTCCTGTTACTGCTGTGTTACTCAAACCCTCTGTGATGGATCTGCTATTTTAGATTATGCTGAAATGCAAATAAAAAAATAAGCTTGTTTGAGAGCAGTATTTAACTCTGTATTCTCTGAGCTCTGTGCAGGTAAACACAACCTAAAACCTCTGGCCCATGTGATCACTCACTCATTCTATTTACATTGATTAGATTAGCTTTGGGGAGCAAGTAGGAACAAGTGCATATGTAGTACTGATGAAAATAGTTTACCAGCAGGTATAGTTCTATCTGAGTACCAAATGAAAAACTCTACTCACAAAGTACAGCCTGCAGGAATTGCTGCTTGGGATTTATAGATTTGAGAGCAGCTGATACAGTAGTTTGCACATCCCCTCATTTCCCTTGCCTCTTTCCATACCAGTGCTGATTTTCACAGCAGTTAAGAAGAGAATGAAGCAAAAAATATTTACCTAACATGCCTAAATCTTCAAAAGCTCACCATCATCCTGTGTGAATAAACTTAGAAGAAACTACACATGGGTTAGCGTGTATGCCCATTCCTGTTGAGCTGTCTTGTGCTGTGGCTGTCATCTTCTGTCTCATAATTGGCTTTCCATCTCTCTGAGACCTGAAAAAATGGATGAGAAAGAGCAATAGTTAAGGGACACAGCCAAGCTCTGTCTAGGCCCTTTCCATAACCCCTGAGTAAATCTGCTTAAGCATCACTGTACTCCAGGACACGTGCATTGTGCCTTGGATTCAACAGCTCCAACCAAATAAATCCCTCACTGCATTAAACGTGTCTATGCAGAGGGGAAAAGGGCAGCCTGATGTAAGGCAGCAGAAGGCCTAAAGGTAGGGTCTCTGTTTTTCCTCAGACCATCCCTGTGTGCTTCCTAAATAAAAACTTAATTTAAATCCAAGCACCAGCTAGTGAATGCAGAGTGATGCCACCCTTTTCCTGATGTCTCCAGCAGCCGTAGCTCACACAGCATCGCACAAGCTGCTTGTCTGCTGTGGTGTCAGCCCTGAGCAGTGAGAAGAGGGTCTTCCACACCTAGCCATCTCTGCTAATCCTGCCCTGAGATCTGATTTTATCTTTGACATACCACCTGGCCACGTGTGGAAGAAGAGATTCCTCTGAGCAGTGCTGTGGCGAGACTGTCAGTGACCAAAATTGCAGAGGTCTCAGCTCTCTTTGCACATGCATATTTTTCAACCTTTCTGTTTACCTGCAGTGTATGTATGAGAAATCACACATGGTCAGTTGGTCATAAAATGTTTAGTGCATAATTTTTAGGTGTAGTGGTTCATGAGAATAAGCAGAAGCTTCTACTGTTTGCTCTGAATTTCTCAAGGAAGGTGAGTACAAAAACAAAAGCCCTACACCTGGGTTATCATTAGGAAGGCTACAGTTCCCTAAGATGCAACATTTCTGAACATAGTTTTATACTTTGCCACTTCTAGTCTTCCATTAATCCATGAAAATGCCATTCAGTGTCTTTTTTTTCCCCACAGTACTGAAACAGCTGCTGTGAGTGTGTTGGTATAAAATATTCTCCAGCCCAAAAATAAGGGGAAGAACCATTTGACACAGCTTAATGGAGTGTTAATCAGGTTCTTAAGTTAACTGCTTTCCAAGTAACAGGAGAGGAGGATGAGTAAAATACTTTCAGTCTTTGGTTTCTATTGAAAAATTACATATACCCCATTTTCAGAGAACTCTAAATACAACCAATGGTAGCAGATATTTTCCTTATTTCTCTGAACATGGGAATTATAGGGGAAAATCAATTTACATCCATGTGGTGGCATAGTTAAATGAAGGCAGAGGAAATGTGATTTGTATCCTTTGGAGATAATTCACATGTTAATTTGTGTCACCCTGTAGAGCCACACAGCTTGGTTCCTCTGCCACAAACACTGGCAGCACATACACCACCAAAGTCAACTGAGCAGCAAAGGAACATTGGTTGTGCTGACACTGAAGTCTGAGCTCCCATTAAGTGTTTAATTTAATCTAGTATTACCTTATCATGAAATATATATCTCATAGCCTAAAATAGTTTATTGATGGGGAACTTTTCCTCTGTGTTCCCTGACTTGCAGTGACTTTGACCTACTTTGACAGTGCACTTGTGCTTTTTCTGGGTGTTTGACCATACAGTCTTAAATTAGCAAGTTGACATTGAAATGCTGATTTACACCTGCAGTGAAATGGATAACACATGTTAAAGACTGATTGTCAGCAGCTCCAATACATTATCGCTTCGTTCCCTGGCATTGTTTCTTGCCTTTATGGGATTTAAGGACAACATTGTGTGGCATTGTTGTTATGGCTATGGACACAGCTGTGGGGGGCTGACACAGTGCATGGTCTTTGTCATTTATCTAAAAGCTGGCATCATTTTCAAAAAATGACAGAAAGTTTGGATATTTAAGTATTGCTGTTATGTTTTGAGACAGCATTGGGAATAAAAAAGCTTTTTTTGCTGGCATAAAAAAAATTAAAAAACAACAGTTAACATTGAATAACTTGTTCTTCTGACCTTTTCACCTTAAGGAAGATTAATGGTGGTTTAGATCAGAACATCCCCCCTGATCAGAGTCTGAATGCTTCAGGGATTCAGACAGACAAAGAAAGTAATTTCACCCCTAGGTCACCAGCAGAGACCCATGGTGTCTCACTAGTGACCACTAGATGATTGCTCAGTAGTTTATGTGCAAGAGTTGGTGGTCATAATCCATTTTCCAATGGACAGGTCCCTGCCTCATGAAAGCTGTCACCATGTGCTTATCCAAGCAGTGAAAAATGGGAATTAACATGAACAGCCTGCATTACATTTGCCTTGCACTACTGAAATCTCAGTCTCTGTTTTTCAGTAGATCAGCCAGGAAGGGTTGAGGCCATGCTGGTGCTGTTCTGTGAGTGGTGGCACCTCAGTGTTCCCTTCTGGAGGGCTGCAGCCTCTGCTCCTGCCTCTGGAGCACACAGGTCTCATTCAGGCACACTCACAGTGTCACCACTTGCATTTAGGACATCCTGGGATGTCACATCCCACAGCTTTCATGCAGCCATCTTCCAGGTTTAGTTCTTGGTGTGGTCAAGCTGGTGTACTTCATACCTGCTGTACTTGTATTTTAAATGGAAGACCGAAAGTTAGGATTCCTCAGTTAGTAAAACTGAGCAGAGAGGCTGGCAGGCAGGTTTTGATTGTAAAGTAACTTTTTGTGACTTCTCATGTCAGAAATTATAATGTCACCAACCGTAAAGCCCAATTCAGAGGCCTGCCCAACAAAGAGCTGAATTGAAAACACCAAGGTACCCAACAAAGGCAGCACAGGGTTGGCTGACAGGCACTAAAGGTGTGAGCCTGTCCCTCACCAGGGACATCCACATGCACACAGCAAGCCAGGCTTTGGGAAAAACTGGCAGACATATGAGTATAGTTGTTCACAGCTGAGATGTTGAGCCTTAGTATATGACATGGTTACACATTACAGAGAGAAAAAGTTGGAGTGCTAGGATGTAGGAGTTAAGAGGATCAGACTTCAGAGGAGAATATGCATTTTAAAAATATTGTAAAAACTTGAATGATGAGGAAGTTATTAGGTACCATGTCCATAGCAAGTCCCACAAAAACTCTCTCCTGTTCCCTTTTGGGTTTTTTTTTCTCCCAGGGTTAGCTCTGCACAGTACTTTTCCTAGACAGAGCAGCTGATCAGATTACAGGTAGAACTGAAGTAATAAAGACAAATGCTTAAGTGTAAAGGCTAACAGGATAAAGGGAAAGGACAAGTAAAGATCATGAGTTCTGTGAAAATCAGAGATCTCAGAGGCTGCTGCGTGACTTATTTAAAAGTACTGACCTCTATGTAGCTTATAAGCTTGAAAATCCTCTCCTATGTATTTGCAGCATTAATTCCTCTTGTTATCTGAGGTGATCTACTTTAATCAGATTCCTACAAACAAGTCAAGTGCTTACAGCAGAAGATCTTTGACACCCCTACTAGCAGCATCAGTGGAGAGCACAAAGACCAAACCAGCAGGAAGATCAATCATCTCATCTCTGCAAAAACTGTTTTAGGATAATTGGCATCAGAGTTTCCCCCCTCCCCATACAGGCTCTTACCTGTATACTCCATGGTCATTTGATGTACTGGTTGCACAAAAGATACTTCAGAATAATCACGTTTCAAAGACACAGCAATTCTGAAGCCCCCTCTGTCACAGTGCCAACTCCTGTGCTACCTTGCTCCTTCCCATAGGCTGCAGAACTTGAGTCTGGATCAAAAAGGGACTCATAGATTTGATCCTGCTTTTGTGCCTTTAGTGCAGCTTCTACTTCCTGCTTTCTAAGTTGCTAGTCCCGTGGTCTCTGAGTCCAAATGATGATGGTCCTTGTTTTAAATTTAATCTCATTTTCACACAGAGCTTAAGCCAGAGGAGGCAATGCCATTTGATACCCTCCAAAGACCTTTCATCCCCATTGGAGCACATGTATTGCATGTGGTAAAAGGAGCTTGATGGCTGTGTGAGGACACATGAGATATGTAAGGTGACAGTTCAGGTTGCCTGACTCTTTAGACTTGTCCATTGGAGAAATCCTTAGCATTTTGTGCCTGGTTACCCAAAAGTAGATTTTACTGCATAAGGTGCAAGGCTCAGGATGCAGTTGCAGCAAGAGGGCTACCACTGCCTAAATCCAGGAACCACAGGACAAGCTTGGATTAATGTGTTTTTTTTGCCCAAAAATGGTTATGTTTATAGCAGGAGCCAATAGTTGAAATAATCTCAAAATATTTTAAAGGAAAAAACTGGGAGTGGAAAAACTCTGTCTAAAAATCATTGTGGTTTATCAGGGGAATAAAGACCTCACTGATCAATTAGCTTGAAAAATTAATAAATCCAGGACAAATGTAGTTAAAGATTAGCATCTTAATGAACTATTGTTATCACAGCCTGGTTTGGACATATTGCTCCTTTGTTGACATTTTTAATGCTTTCTGTGGATTACCAGTACATGACCAGTATATGAAAGCTTGTAAGCCTCCACGTGCTCAACCTGGCCCCAGCTTTAATACTGGCTTAGTGCAATCCCTACTGCTGGCACAACCTCTGTGGGACTGGAACCTTGTGGTGCTGGGCATTGTGTTTCTACCTAATCATCATATGGACTTAATCAAGTGTGTTTTACAAGCTTAAGACAAATTTGTGAATGCCCAATTATCAATATGTAACTTTTATAAGAGAAGCCAACCAGGGGGGGTTTTCTCTTTTTTTCTTTTTCTTCTCTTTTCAGCATTCTACAATATCTTTCTGTAACTAGTGGGGGGATGCTTTCAGCCTGGCTTCCAGGTCTAGCTGGTATTTCCTTTCCTGATTAGCAGAGAAGCCTGTGCACTCATCTTTTCAAACTGCACAGCTCTTGCATCTCTCTCTCCAGGTTCCCTGTAGAGAATTTAAAGTTCAAAATGTTTTTGAATGCCTCAATCTTATTCCCATTCAGGAAAAATCTGTTACAGCAGCTTCTAGACAGATGAAAACTCACATGTTACTTTTGAAAATTCTTCACTTATTCACATTAGTTTAGCTGTTTGGTGCTATTTTGATTTTGAACTAGTTTTGCTGTCTGCTACGAGTGTGAGGTGAAGTTACTGATAGTATATCTGTCTCTCTATTCCTTTCATTCAGACAAAAACAACAGATTATGTATGAGAAACTCACTTTACAGTTTGCTCTTTTGGTTGGTTTTCCTTTTCAGTTATTTGCAGTTGTAATTCTGTAAAAACTTCCTGAACTGAAACAAAGGAATTTACCTTCCACCAAAAAAAAGCAAAACAACAACAACAACGACAAAAAATCCGCAAAAAAAAAAAAATTTGCTGGCATTGCATCATGCAGAACTGGTTTAGGGTAGATGCCTGCAGTATGCATGTGCAGTTTTATCCCATCTTATTTTTAAGGTATCTGCACATCCCTCTGGTTCACAATCCTAGTCCAAAAATACCTGGGGTTTATCCTTATCATATTGCCCAGCTAACAGTAAGAAATAGGCTCAAGTGGCTCAGTACAGATTAGATTTGTCTCTTATGCAAGAGGTACAAGATCCAGGGAGAAACCAGAGACGTGCCTTGGGAAGAGCTTTGTCCTCCCTGGGCCAGGGAATCCCTTGGCAATACCCCTTGCACATGTTGAGAGTATCAGGTTGCTTCCCAACAACTTCACTGGAAGAATACTGCACTGAAAAGTGCATTTGTTCACAGAGGCCAGGATAAATAAGGTCTAGAGGTTTCTGATTCTTATCTTAAATAACTGAAAAGTTTTAATTACGGTTTTTGTAACTATATTTTTTAAATTTGATTCCTTTCAAGTTTACCAGCTCTGGCATATTTGGTAAACAGGACAAGCAGCTACACTTGTTTCTTCAAAATACATCCTAACAGATACAGGCTTTGGAAAAAGCACCCGTGCCAACTCCCCAGAGGGACATTTTACCAGTTTATGGGATTTTTCGGCCGTTTTTACGTTTGCTGAGACTTCTGCTGTTTTCAAGTCTGTTTTTTTTTCCTTTCAGCCTCAGCAAACATTTCTTCTTTTCTTCCTTTTCCTCCTTTCTACCCACATTCCCAAGAATCAAATACTTTCCCTGTCCCAGATATGCAGATAGGTTAGATGTGTGTTTGTGTCTGCATGTGTCTGTTCTCGTGTGTGGAGTTCTTCTTCTCCTCCTCCTCCACTTTCTCAGTTGTCCCTGTTCACCTTTGGTAACCTTGCTCTGGCACCAATAAATGTTTTGATCTTTTACTATCAACACCAAGAGTGGGTATTTAGTAAAAACTGTGATATCACAGCCCACAGGGAGGAATTTGCATTCAGCATGTTCACTTGGGAGTCTTGGGTCAAAGATACAACCCAGGGCAAATATTTCTTAGGGTCTTCTCATGGCTGCAGTGGCACCATGTGAATTAAGTTAGTAGATTATTCCTCACTTTAGTAGAAAAGAAAAAAATTGAGCCCGGTTTCTAGACATTTTATGTAATTTGGGAAATAAAAAAAGATTCATAGAGTCAAAAATTGTCTGGTTTTCTTCTCCCACCACAGACTGGACTCTTCCTAGATGAGAAAGGAGCTGGAAGGACATACCATGTGAGATTGTCTGATGTAGCTCTGCAATACCTAGGTTGTACATTGTGGAGAGTTTCTCCTCTAAGTCTAAAATTACTGTCTACATTCCTTATCAGGTAGCATGCAGTACAGCTTTTGCAGTACACTTCCTACAGATATAATTACACCAATTTCATAACATTGGACATTTGCCCAAAATACTTCCCACACAGGTAGAAAAAAGTAACCCAATATGTGAAGTTCTTTTTTTGAAGCCACATTAAGATTTCATGCAAAACTGAGCATTCATAGTGCTCAACTACTCTGCAAGATCTGGACAAAATGAAGAAGCCAACTCCTTTTCATGGACGGGAGAATTCCTTCCCAGATGAGGATCCCAGAAGAGACATATTGTACCTGTCCTCCTGAGCCCTATTTTTCTGTCTGAAAGTGATGTGAGTGCATTTCATCAGCTCTCTATATAGTGATTTGTCCCCAGAGCATCCCATGCGTTGTAAAGATGTGTCCAAAGCCTACCTGCCTTGTAATACAGTGAATGCCAGCTGGTGACCAGCTCTAGAGTTTCACTTCAGTTTCCACATCCCACCAACCCTCAAAGGATGAAGAACCCAATACTTGTTCTAATGTTAAACCCCGTCTATGATTTGAAAATATCTGTAGGTCACACCTAGAATTAGGAAAACAATGAATGACTTAGGTCCAAAAGTGCCTCTCTTCTCATAGGACTCTGAATATCTGAAGGTGAAATAAAGGGTGGGTTAGATTTGTTATAGCTTTTTTTTTTTTTAATCGACTATTCAGTGTTGGTCTTCATTATTTTTTTTTATCCTTTTGAAAGGTTTTAGAGCCTCCTGCATAACCGCCTCTACCCCATTCAGTGCTGAATGGACGGTGCGCTGATCTTTTTCTCGGTGGGTAATGGATTTGGGTTGATTGCTTGACACAGGGACAATAGGGGGGTAAACAATTGCCTTCGCACTCGTGCAGTCCCCATCTGTTGAGTGCGTGCGCCTTCAGAGGCAGCCGGGCAGGGACAGATGAATGCGCCAGCCGAGCCTGATGTTAATGACATCAGTCATACAAGCAGAACATGTGGCGCAATAAATCAAAAACTAATTGAACTTTTGGGTGATTATATTGCCGTCCCACTGCCTGCTTCCAGCACAGCACGGTTTCCTGGGACAATGCCCCCAGCCCTGCAAAGCCTGTGCTGCCCCTGGACAGCAGGAGCCTGCCCTGGGAGATGACAAGTGACAACAGCTTCTCTTCGCTCACTGCTTTCCTCAAACAGCGACACCTTCCACTCAACCACAATGCTTCCAGGCTCAGGATGTCTGACTGACCAATATTTATTATTTCAGATAAGAAACGTTCATCAATATGACAGTGACAGCCCATGTTCACTGGCACTTTCCATCTGGGACTGTTGGTGGCAGACATCTATGGAAGACAACACTTGTGTTAATTAGACACACGTGGTAGTAATGAAGGCTATTCATTAGACTGATATAATTTAATATCATTATTCACACTTGAAAGTGCTCCAACTACATCAGTTGTTGGAGCCTGCAAGCCAAAATTTTCTGTCTTGGGTGTCCATGGCAGTATTAAGTCACCAGAAGTTGAGAGGGCTGATATCCATAGAGGTGGAACGGAGCAAATTCTGATGGGAGTATTAAGAAATTAAAAGCTTTGGCAAGAAGACCCTTTATTGAAGTGCATAAATATGGGATTAGGCCCCAGAGCCATCAGGTCAGGAACCCATCTATGACTGAGCCACCTTTCCTCCCACTTCAACCACAGACATGTAGGGGGCATGGAGATCTATACACATCTGCCTTTCTTAGACATATGCTTTTATAATTTTACTTTGAAAAACACAGGATTCCAATATTTATTTATGGAATGAAAAGAAAAAGCAAAAAATGCTTTTCTTAATACAGCTAGAATCAACTCCTCATTATATGTAAGGAGCAAATTTTTATGGTAAATGTGTTAAAGTACACACTTAACCCAACCTATTTAAAATATCTTTGCAGTACTTCTGTAAACATTTGCCAATAGATTTGACTTTAATTTTTAGCTATTTATTGCAGAGGATTCTCTACACTGGTAAAAGGAAATGTAAAATAAAATGCTCCTATCTGAGTAGAGGCTTAAGTAAGAGCTAAATTAAATCTTTGTGTTAATATTATTCATAGAAAGGCAGATGGGAGCAGAAAATGTTGCAATGAAGAATATGGAATGAGATGAGATCACAGCATCAGTCTGTCCTTTGTAGATCTGGACAATGATCACAGAGCCAGATTGGATTAGTGAAACCTATTTACCAGAAGTTCAGAGCAGTTGCATGAAGCTGAAAGGCAGTCAGTAAGGAGAGGTGGAAAATGCACCAGATTTACAGCTGCAGCGATGAAAATTTAGAGGTTTTCACCACTGTGATTTCTTCCAAATGTGAGTACATCAAAATCTAACAACTGCTACAGTGTTGTCTTTTAGAGGGATGGGATGTGTAGCAGGGGGGAAATATTTGAAGAGAGCAGCTCATCTGCTCTGCTGTGCCGTGCTCTGCCTGCAGCCCAGCACTCGCTGCTGTTTCTCAACCTAATCTGTGCAGGTGCTTCAATATTGTGGCTCTGTAAAATCTCAGCTCTGGCAAAATTGGGAGATCTGGAATCGGTGTTGCTATACCTATGAGGCAACTGCTAAAGTGACAGCTTGCAACTGTGTGGCTTTTCTGTGTAATAGAAAAGAGAATGAAGTTCTGCGAGCAGTTAGAAGTGGGTGAAGTGCATGAATGTTGAATTTAAGTCTGCTGGCTCAATAAGTGGAACATTTCCAAAGCCATGCCCTGGAAATGAATGCATGATTAACATTAATTGCTTCTAATGAAGAGTAAGAACCGGACAAAGCCCAGCCTGCATTTGATTGAACAAATTAGTTTAAACTCAATGGCTGCATATTTCAGCAACAAGAAAGCAGGGAAAAGCAGGGAAAACAAATTGTGGGGCCAGATCAGATCTTTACTTGCAAGCTGCGAGCATGAGCTCTCAGCTGCCTAATTTTGGAATATAAGTGGAAATGACAAAGTGAACCATCACTGTAATTGCATTTGTTGCCCGAATTCTGGGCTGTACATACAAACATCCTTTTGCAGGCAAATCCACATACATCATTTGCAAGAATTCGTTCTTCTCTTCCTTTGCCAGCTCTCTGCAGAAATTTGTGTTTGCAGGGACAGCCTCACAGCCCCACTGTTTGCATTGCTGCCATTGTATTCCCACGCAAGTGGGTCACTTCTGGCTACCTCTGTGCTTCACCCTTCTTTCAATGCCTATTCAAGTAATTGCATGTTTGCTGGTGCTGTGACTTCCCTTTCATGCTTTGCCTTTTTTCAGTCCCTGTGAGCCTTTTTCCACTCGTTCTGGCAAACAGGGGTGAGGGTCTGTGGATCATATGTACTCTGAAAGTAGGCAAATTTATTACTGTTAGGCACATTTATGTGTTGTTCCTTTTGCACTAGTCTGGGTAGCAGCTATAACAGCACAAGAGCACTTGCTTCTGATAGAAATCTCTAAAAAACTGCACTCCTTACACTGTGTGATAAAATACCTAAAAATACCAGAGAGACAAGAAGATAATTCCTTGCATCACTAAACATTTCTGCACTTGAGTGTTTTGCTTATGAGCAATTAGTTTAGTCTTCATACAGTGAAATTCCAGAAGTAAAGGTGATAGAAACAGCTTCAAAAACAACTTACAGCATATTCCTAGGTTTAAAAAAAAACAAACCACCTTCATTATGTTTGTCTGACTTTCATCCCATGCTCATCATGGTTTAAAATATAAAATGTGACCTGCAGGAGAAGACAGTAAAGATCCCTGAGGATATCACACCGTGCAGAACAGACTGTAATCATACTGACAGCTTAGCACACTCTAGGCAGGCAGATAACTTACTTGTGACGAGCTCAGTGTGGAAGTGCCCTATGCTGCAATGGGCTGCTCACAGGGACCCTCCCATTCTCCTGTCCTGTTTCACTACAGCCGCAGCACAGGCCAGAATTTCCTCTCCAGTGGGCTCCTAATGCTCAGTGCTTATATCCTCACTGAGGTGTGGAGGGATGGCTGTTAGACACACACAGGCTGTCTAGGAAGAGTGACTTTGGGGTCACTGCCAGCTCTGCTTGTTCAGAGCCCTGGAAAGCCCAGTCACTTATTATTCCTGCCATCTGAGGAGATGAGTTTGGCTGCAGTAATGAGCAGCCTTGGATGACCTTCAGCTGCTTCCACAGCTCCAAAACTCTTAAAAAAAAATCCAAAAAATATACTGCAAACAGTAATACACAGCAGCGATAAGCACTGCAAGTTAAATGTATGCCAACAACGTAAAGGGAAGCTCACCTGGGGACTAGGAGTCACTCATCATCCTGTAACAAACCTTCCTGGGTCTTCAAAGCCTTTGGATTATACACAGAGCCTGAATAGGAAACCCCCATTCTCGTGCCTTGCCCCCAGGGTCAGCCTTTAGAATTGGAGCATTTGGCAGCTTTCTGCAAGCCTGTTTCTATCACCGGAGGCTAAATCCTGTAGCTCCAGGAGCCTGAACACAAGGCAGGGTAAGATATTATGAGAGGGAGAGCTGGGAGTATCACAGTCTTTCAGGCCAGTTTCAAGTCTAACTCAATAAAAGTTTAAAGAGCCTTCACTTAGTCCAGTGAAACCAACACCCAAAACCAATCACTTCAGTCCAGACAAAAGCTTGGCTTATGGCCCTGGCATCCTGTGTGTCTATTGGCTACTGGTTCTATGATTTTGGTGTCTTCGTGGGTCTAAAAAAGTAGATTTTAAGCAAAATGTCTCAAGTTAAAGAGATGAAAAGGTCATTTTGAGGATTGAAAAAGAAAATACTAGGCTTAGTGCAAATGTTGTGTTTTGGACATCATGCAGTAAAAGTGAAATAATGTCATGAGAAAGTTTGAGCTTATTGATAAAGTTCCTAACTAGATAAAATCATAACGGTCTCCATGTTAATATATACACTACTTAAATACTGGAAATACTGGCAGGTGTGGGGCCAGATCAAAACTGAGAAAGGAGGACTGTTCCTTCTGGAAGCTTATGGGAGAGATGCAGAAATTCAGGAATGGCTGTGGCAATGGATTTCTGTATTGTATAGCTGGAGCACGGTCTCTGACATCACATCAAAAGGGATTGCTTCAGCTTTCTTCTTCCCCCTCTTCCCACCACGCCCCCAGTGAATTCTTACAGAGGACTTTTGGAGGCACCTCCACAGCATCCTGACCATGTTCCTGTTCTTCGTTTTGCAGCCTGTAGTCCTGCCCGAAGACGAGCCAAAGCTACGCAGCACATCCTAACAAAGAGTGTAAGAAAAATCTACTCTCCTAATTTTATTTTTTTACATTCTAGTTGGTTACACTTACCCTTAAAAGTGCTGTGGGTAAAGCAGATCTTCCAGGGTAAAGAAGTGCATCCATGTCTGATGCAGGTAGTGGGGTGGGAAACAGAAGAGGGAGTTTTTGTAAAGCTGCAGTTTTTTTACAGAAGCGCTTTGAAAAAAGCAAGCAAACAAACAAACAAACAAACAAAGTCTTGCCGTGCAGAGCCAAAATGAACACAGTGGCTTATCAACACTGGCCATCTGAGGCAATCACAGACTTAATTATTATTGTCCATAGAACCTTCACAGTAAGTCCAGAGAGACATGCAAAAATGAAATGTAAGCAAAGCATACCAAATCATATCAGTGTTAATCAAGTAATAATAATAATCATGTTAATCAAGTAGCCAGTATCCTAGGGAATTTGGGAGAAAAACGCCAAGCAGTGGACTATAATTTTGACCCTTAAGGCTGGCACTGAGAGACCCAGGGTGGATGTTTGACCCCTGGTCCCAGCAGTGCTTGCCTGCCCTTACCTCAGCCTTGGTGCAGAGGGCACAGAGGGAGCTTTACCCCCTCCCTGCAGATGAGGTACCCCCCAGATAAAAATAACTGAACATTTGTCATGCTCTGAGTAAATGTCTTGTCTTAAAAGTTCAGGTGCTTTCACAGATGGGTGTGAGGTTTCCTGTCCTCAGAGACAGTTTTCCCTCCTTAAATCCACTTGACCCATTCACAACCCCTTCCACAGTCCTTTCCGCTGATTTGCAGGAATGACAGTCTCTTCTGCATATCAAAGCACTTCCTCCAAGTTTGAGACTCTTCTGCCAAAGCATTTCTTCTCACCACAGACCTGTCTCTTCTCTGGCACTTTGCTGAAGTATTTTGCTCCATGGCCTTCCCTTTTTCCATGTCCTTTCCTACCTTCCAGATCCATCCTCATTTTCAGTAAGCCTTTTCTTTCTTCCCTGATCTCCCCACGGAACTATAGGTTGTCCTGCTTACCACACTTACCTGTGCACTGGAAAAAAAAACCTCACCACAATAATTCCCACCCTCTGTTTTGGTTATTAAAGCAGATCACAGGATCACAATGTGTCACAGGACACCTGAAATGGTCTCCGGGAAGTGTCAGTAACATGTCTGTCATTTCTTGGGTAGAAACTGTGTATGTGTATATTTTCCCAAAGTGTGACAGTCTTGGTTTGGTTGGTTTTGTCCCATAGATCAGGCTGAGATTACTCTTCATTCCAAAGGAAGATGAATCAGACTGCTGGAGTGTTACTCAAAATAAGCCATTTTGAGATACCCCACTTTTGTTTGTTAAGCCTTTGGTAAAAATTGTTTTCCATGCAATATAAAAACAGCAGAAAAGTCCAAACCAAAACTGAACTATTCTGACTTGATGAAACAAAATGCTCAGATCATTTATCTTCTTTTTGTTTTTTTTTTTTTGACAGAATTTCTCATAGAACTATTCAGCTGAAAAATTTCAGCTGACTTACATCAAAATCAAGGGAAATTTTTTTATATGTCTGTTATCTTGTTCCAAATCTCAGTAGATGGTTTTTTCGACTAAATGGAAGCATCTAATATTTAATTTGGATTGGATCAGCTGCTGTGGCAGCACTGTACTCATAAAGGCCTAAGAAAATAAGAAAGTCCCTGTTTTGTTGCTGTATTTTAAGAGGATTGGGTTTTTTTCCTTTGGGGCTTTCCTGACCCCAATTAAGGATGCCCTTTGATTGGCTTTTAGTCATGATGCAGGCAGTACCATATTAGCAGTGGGAACACCAAGCCTGAGGAATGGTCTGCAGCTCCAGCTACAAAAACAAGGATGGCTCTCAAACCAAAGGGACTGGCACAGTCAACTCTTAGACATTCTCCTTCTTCAGTGGGATGCAGCTGCTTACAGCTCGTAAGGAAGCACTGAAGTAAATGGCACATACTGGAATAGACATGCCTGTGAGGAAGCTGTGATTGCCAATTTCTAGACCCACAGAAAAGTCGCAGAATGATTGTTTACTTTTCACTTTTACATCTGCACCTGCAGTCAGAGCTGTAGAAATGCCTCAGCTAACACAAAATCTTCTGCTCTGGTGATTGCAGTGGATGCACAACTTTAATCCTCAGCAAGGACAAAAATAGCAACCAACGTGGACATCTGCCAGACTTTTTTTTCACAGTGGAAATACTCAAGCAGTGTAGCATTAAGTGATTTAACATTCAAATTACTGACTGTGGGGGGTAACTTCCATCACATACAAGATTTCCTCCCAGAAAGGAGGAAGCACCTTTTTTTTTTTAGCTGAGTGTTTCACCAATACGTATATTTGCTGAGTTATTTAAGAGTTATTTCCAGTGATAGTAGAGCCTTCCTTTCTCTTCTTCTCCTAGCCTAAAAATCCATTGATTAGAAGAACTGTCTGGACACCAGTACCCATCTACTTTGCAAGAAAGTAGAAAGTACTCCTGTGCATGCTAGAGCTTCCACCGTAAAAATTAGCTCAGCATTAGGCCATCAAAATAACTTAACTCTACAAATCTGGAATTTTCTCCACTAACAAGCACATTGTTGTTTGTTCAGACTCTAACTGTCAAAGTTTTATCCAAAGCCAGATATTTAATTGTCACCTTTTCTGGATGGTTGTTGGTTGGCAGTGGGATTTTAAGTCCAGGATCAGGATGGTTGGAACAGCCTCTCTGTGAGTGTCCTGTGTCCTGTGTGCCCCTTCCCTCCTAACACAGCTTATTCCAGTAGTGGGTATGCCAGGCCTCAGTGCTCTCATGTGCATGGCAAAGTCCATAAAAAGAGGGTTTGCTGAGCTCTGATTTCCGAGCTGGTGTCCTGCAAACAGACTGGCCTGCGCAAAGGATTTACGGGTTCTAAAAACAGAAGGTTTTTATAGAGCAGTTAGCTAATTCTGCATGGTTTGGCTGACTCTGCCATTTGCACAGATTTAAATTCCCTGGTATGTCTAGAAAAGAAAAGTGACTCCCATTTGATCCTTCTGCCTTACCCTAGGTACCCTAGAGAAATGTCAGCTCCAATTTAGATCAAAACCGAGCTACAGCAGGTTTAGTTTCCTGACCTAGATAAGTCTTTACATATTACAGTAATGGGTGAGGTAGCCAAAGTCACTGTGAAATCTTGAATTAGGAGATAAGGAACTCCCAAAGTGTGCTACAACAAATGCTGCAAAGATGTTCACTGAAAATATGTTATAGAGGTTGCACTGCTCTTGCCAGCTGTAACGGAAAATGGCACTGTAACTTATTTATACAGGTTCTGCTGCTTGAAGGCATTTTGGCATTACTGACATCATATGTAACAAGGAATCTCAAAAAACACAGGCATTGTGCCTAAATGATTCTTGCTATTAATCAAGATAAAATCCTCTTCTTTTCCCCAAACCGTATTCATCCTGTGTAACACATAGGCAGAATGTTCAGTTTCAAGTCCATGGTGGTTTACACTGATCAAATAAGCCACTTTCAGGATTAGAGGTGACTGCAGCCAGCATCCTACTTACCAAAAATGCTCTTTCCATGACAATGCAAAATAAGTGACCCCAGGTGTCTCAGTAGCAGAGGGTTGACGACATTTTCTGTCACACATCAGCAAAGACTGAGCGTGACCAAGAGCACTGGACATTTTTCCAGAAATGGTGGGAAAAGCTGAGCTTTGTGGCATTCCTTGAAAGCTGGAAAAGCTCAGTTCACACAAGGCAGACTCCAAGGGCTGTCATTGGAGACCCCTTCCAGCCACAGTCTCATCATATTAGTCCTGGAGACAGGTGTCTCCACTGGTGTCACCGTGGTGAAGGGGGTGATGCCCTGGTGAGCAGCTTGAAGGTTTGTGTGGTATGGGGTGTGTGGACACAGGAGCCTGCAGCCTGCAAGGAGCTGCTGCAGAGGGATGGGGAGGTGCTGGAACTGCTCCAGGGGCAGCAGGGAGGGAGCCAATGCCAACAGCTTAAGCAGCAACAGGAGGCCTCTCACAGCCAGCATCACCCTTGTTCTGAAACATCAGAGCAATGCTGAGGCTCGGCTCTGTTGGCAGCTCCAAAATTGTGATCAGTAGAGCTAGGAGCCAGCTGCAGCCTCCTTTAGCATGTGCTTGTATTCAAGGACACAGTAGTCCCTTTAACTGAACACTGGGCATGTCTTTAAGTAGTTTACAGCACATGGAGCGTGTTAGGCTGTGTGTTAAAATCTGCAGAAATAGGGAAAAACCCCTGTTCAGCCTTGGATTAGGCTTTGGTTGCCTTACCTGCCTTTTCCAGAAGTATTTTTGCCTGTTGTTGGGCAGTTTCTGCTCCTCATCCTACCATTTGGTAGGATTTAGGTAATGTAGCCTTGTCCAAACTCCTGAGGGTACATGGAGACAAAAGAATAAAAGTGGTTAGGTTGGGATTTTTCTTCTTTCCTGTTTTGGAAAACATGGCTTTGCATGTGTTGTTATGTCTGTGTAAAAAATCATATACACAGAATTTTGTGGATTAATGGCAAACTGAATTAAAACTTAATTAGAGAAAATGGACAACTTGAGGAGACATGCTTGGATAGGGTCTTGTTTTTATTTTGAGCATGTGTTAGAAGGCAGAGCAATAGACAAAATTAAGGTTTTATCTATGCCAACAGTAGGCTGGCCAGTTGTTGGTCTCAGTCTTGAGACAAAATAACTATATTTATATCTAAAACACTTAGACAGCAACTACCAGTCATCAGTTAGATGCAACTAACTGCTTTTCTCATGATCTTCTGATGTAAGTAAGTCTAATAGGAAATAGTCTGAATAGTTGCCACATGTCTTGTTTCCTTGCTGGTTTGGATTTTCACCCTGTTTAAGTGGTTGTCTGTATGACAGCAGCAAGTCCTTAGGGAAGAATAAAAAAAAACCAACAGAGTATGAAACATGCTGTCCCTGCTGGTGGAACTTTGATCTTCTTGACAAAACTCTTTCCAGACCATCCTGGATACCAGCCCTGATGAATCCACTTCTTTGAGGTGTATCCCTGTTTTTCCAAACTCATATTAGCCCTGGCCTCCCCAGTTGCCTGTGGCAGTACAGTGAGTGCCATGGCTTAGTCGTAATTGATTGGAAAAGAACTTGATTCTGTTCATGCTTGTTTTCAGGGACTGTTGGAGATACCGGGGGGGCTGATGCTCAAAGTTGCAACTGTTAGTGAGTTTTGTCTGTGTGAGCTAATGTTTGTGAAAATTAATCTCCAGGACTACAATTCCTCTCTGCCTCGTATTCTCTGTAATCATTCATCAGGTGCAATATATAAGTTCAAAAGACAAGAGAGGCCATAAGGAAACAGCATTTTAAATTTGCATTGCATAAGTTTTAGTGATTGCACAAGATGTGATGCAATAAGAAAATAAATCTGAGCTGTCTCAGAGGCATATCCTATTCATTAGAGCGTGGAAAGGAGCACATTTCAGTCTCCTGAGGAGAATCAGAAAGGTGCAACTAAGCAACTGGGTCCCAGAAAGACCCAGCAGGATTTTCCCATACGTCTACACACAGCACAGAAGCTGGAGCCCAACAAAATCCCACAAATCCCACAGTCCCCACCTGACAAAATCCCCTTTGGATGACAGCAAAGCAGTAGGAAGAACAAGCAGCCTTTCAGCTCCCCCATGACCTGGACAGACCACCTAATCCCCAGGGCCGGGTGTAACAGGGTTGTTTGTGGTAAATGGGGTTAACTGCACCACCTAATTAGTGGCTTGTCTTCGTTTGTTTCTGTCTTCACTCAGAGTCAGGATTAAAAACACGAAGGAGACTAATTTCTCGTGTTCAGACCTGGTTTTTATTAAATCTTATCTAAAGTACAGAGAGTTCTGCAACACTTTCAGCTACCAGCTGAAAGCGAACAAAATGGAGAGTGAATCTAGCTAGTTACAGGGTGTTTTAAAGTTAAAAAGTCCAATAAAGAACTGACACCTATATTATTTATACTTTTGACCCAGTAGCCAAACTTCTGTGACCCGCAGTGCACCACTAACTGTCCAACCAAAAAGTACTCCCTGAAATCATGCAGAAGAAGGAAGAAGACAGAAAGAGACAACACCCAAAAACTTCCATCTTGTCCCATACCTATTACTGTATT
>VXBI01002062.1:26555-40029 GCA_013397375.1 Toxostoma redivivum | reverse complement strand
TTCTCAGCCAGTGGAGTTCATCACTGCCACATGGTCCCCAGGGCTTTGGAGGAAGGGCCCAGCTCTTTCCTTGGGCAATCCCCCCACTCCTTGTTGGGCTAGAGAGGATGCATTTAGAGTAGTCCCACTTGCAGTCTGTCCCCTTGTGTGAGTGTCCCCCCAACAGTGAGGGAACAAGGGCACCAAGCTGAGTGGTGGCAGTGCAGCATCCCAGCCCCCTGACCCACAGAGCCCCTGCTCATTCCAGACTTGCCAATCCCAGGGGTGGGCCAGGCACGAGCACACCTTTTCAGCCAGGCAGCTCTTGGTTCTAAGTGGCTGGCTGCCAGCAGCAGGGAAGATGGGCTAGGCAGAAGCACTCTCTACACACCTTATGTTTCATTTGTTAGCCACAGGCAGCGCTGGAGGAAGACAGCAGAGTATGACCTGGCCTTGCCACCAGGAGCAGAAGCTTCCCTACCACTGACAGGAGGCAACCTGTGTGGGACACCCAGCCTCCTGAGGAAGATGTGGATGAAGCACAAGAAGAAGTCAGAGTACCTGGGGGCAACAAACAGTGCCTTTGAGGCAGACTGATAAGGCTCAGCATCCCTTGGAAAGGCAGAACGTCCTTTAGCAGGACAAGGTGCTTAGGATCAATGAGGGAACACACACAGCACAGCTCATCCAGGAAAATTATATCCTTTCTATTACTTGATGCCATTGCCTCAGAACAGTGAGAAAAAGGCTAACAAAGGTAAAAATGGTGAATATGATGCAACTCAATGGCCTTTCCTTGTTGCATTACACTAAAATCCCAACTATCCCACTAGTTTTACATCTTGACTCAATGCTGAGACTACTGCTGACCCATTCACCATTTTCTGTGTCCTGTCTAAATGAGCTTGGACTTGCAACAAGAGAAGCCTACGAAGAGGTTTGTGTATTCCTGCAAGGCAACAGATTGATTACAGAGTGCCATTAAATCCCAGGGGTCTACTTGTTGTGCACCACTGCTTGTCGTCTTTCCCCTCTCATATCATGAGATAAAAACCTCATCTTGGGATATGCTTGGCTGAATGACACATGCTAAGCATCTCTTTTCCTTCAATTTTGATGTTTCAAGGCAGGAGTAAAGGATGCAAAAATTCTAAAACAGTGGGCCAGAACTGAGCCAGTTTGCAAACATACGTACCAAACTTTGCAATGTGACAAGTGATTTGTGTTTTAAGGTGTCCAGCCAGATCAAACTATGAGCAACAGGGTGACCTCAAGGGATACTTTCTGCTGTAGAACCTGCTTGTAAGTGAAATGGTAGTCAGCAATTTACCCTCTACCCATGTGGTAAAGGATATTACATTAAGTGCACAAAATACTACGAGGAAGGAAAGTATGTAAATGATGCAACTAGGTAACTAAGTATATTTGCATGTAAGAGACCTGTGCTTATGAATAGATGGATTTAAAGGAACTTGCTTTAAAATTTTTTCTCTTTTTTTTTTTTTTCCAATTTAGAAATTGCTGGTCAGTTCCTCTTCAATTTTTCTCTCAAAAAAGGACAAAACAGTTTTACAACAAAAGTTTTCACCACTGACAATATTATATTAGTCATGAGCAGTACTTGCCTTCTGTGAGTGGTCTCCTAGTTATTATAAAAAGCACTGGTTTCCCTAAATATAGAACTTCATATTTAAAGTTGGAGGAGGCGTATCTCCTGTTGTTTATAGCAATGATGGCCTCTAATCTAANCTTTTTTTTTTTTTTCCAATTTAGAAATTGCTGGTCAGTTCCTCTTCAATTTTTCTCTCAAAAAAGGACAAAACAGTTTTACAACAAAAGTTTTCACCACTGACAATATTATATTAGTCATGAGCAGTACTTGCCTTCTGTGAGTGGTCTCCTAGTTATTATAAAAAGCACTGGTTTCCCTAAATATAGAACTTCATATTTAAAGTTGGAGGAGGCGTATCTCCTGTTGTTTATAGCAATGATGGCCTCTAATCTAACCGCCAGTGCACCCAAGCATAAATTAAAAATAAAAGCTACTTTATTACTTTGTGACAGCAGCAGAAGGAAGGAGCTCTCATCTGAAACTTGCTTGCCTGCAGCCAGTGCAGTGAAATGCTCTGAGATATCATCACAGACAATGCCATGGTAGTGAGGGGCAGCTGGCTCTGGTCATCAGCTCAGGAGTACCAAGGGACCACCTGGATGGGAGGGAAAGACAGCCAGGTCTTCTGGCTTTGGCTTGAGCAGGATGGAGCAGCACACAGGAGAGGTTTGCAGCTTGGCAGCCTGAGCAACCAAAGTTCATTAAATGGGAAAACAAATGGAGCAGGCCAGTAGCTTTTCGGAGCATATGGTCCTGATGGCTGCAAGGAGGGCAACAGGGAAAACCTGTTTAGGGCTGGACATGGTAGAAATGGTAGTAGGATGGGGATGGAAGTTCCAAGTTCAAAAGGTACTGTGGCCTTTCATGCTGCTAGCATCAAGTCAGTCCAGAGTCTGCCAAGGAGAGAGAGGCACTATGCCTTCATGAAGTACCTCTGCCAGCTCTCCTGTTCAGCTGTCCATCACTGCTTCAGTCACAGGCTCCTCCTTCAGAGGTGCTCCACTGGTCAGAGGAAAACTTTGTACCTCAAAACCACACAGACTCTCCCTCCTCATTACCAAGGGTAAAAGTCCTTCTCTGGCCCAGCAGCCTGAAACAGGAATGATCTGCTCTGCTTTTATTTCTTGCTCCTGGGAAAGAAGGAGAATACATTTCCTTGTGAACCACATGCTGGCAGTGGTGACCCAGTATCAACCCTGTGTTCTCTGCTCTGGCATGAGAGAGCAACGCTGACACTGAAGGCTGCACACCTGAACAGGTTTCTCACAAGGTTCCCACCCCACCATTAAATTAGAGCCTGGCACACTGATCCTGTACAATAACCTGAGCACCCTCATCCTGCCAACATCAGGCCCTTTATGACTGAACCAAGCTGGAGCCATGGTCAAGAGTTTCCTGAAACACTTTTTACAAATACCACTAACCACACTTTATTCCCCTTCTCAGCCCATAGAACTCCTGCCAGAAACCCATATTTTTACACATATAGGTAAACCTAGTAAATTCAGTGGGACTGCTCCCTTGCATAGCAGTACCTACATTCAAAGAGTAGGGAGAAGACCAATCACTGCTTCCCGTTTTTGGTCTGATTTCCTAAACAAAGGAAAAATAAGGATGATGGACAGACACTGGGAAAAGTCAATTTACTGAATTAGGTGTAGTTAAGAGAGAGAGCATTTGTGGTACCTGCCCTTATAGTTAACATGATCCATAAAGTACTCACAGTCCAGAGCAGCAAGGGTTTTGCTTGTTGAGGAAGTTGCATTGTAGTAGTAGTATTTAATTTGTTAATTAATAGCTTTGAGCAGTATGAGGATGAAGGCGGAGATGATAATAATTGCTGTATCTTGACATGTGTATTTATGCTTTTCTTATTTATTTATTTATAATTTGGATCTACAAGAGAAGGAGCTATTTACAAGAAGCATTTAATTTCCTTGTATCCCAAAAACTGCCATGGAGATTTTTTGTATTGTAGTAGATATTTATTTTATTGATTTAAAAGTATGTTCTATTCTTAAAAAAAACCCCACCAAACAACAAAATAAACAAGTAGCATGTGGTTACATATGGGTCTCAGAGACTTGAGAGTTTTTGGGAAGCATTTAATGACAAATAAAGGAGGGTGTATGGTACTGAAAAAAGGTAGCAAAGAACATGATAGCAAAGAAAAACTTTGTTCTCCACAGCCTGAAAGTGCATTTGTGAGCAGCTCCAGTATTGTACAGGTGATAGAACCATTTTGTTATCAGATGTGCAGAGAAAAGCCCTGGCACTGTCAGCAGCTAGAAATCAGATACATCTTTACACATCTGACCTCCAGCACATCCCAGGCATGACGTTTTGTCACCTCCCCCCCATGAAATAAGAGTGCCAAGACAGAGACTCCTGAAAGGGATTTAAGGCTCTGGTAGAGAATATAACCAATTGAGTTGTCAACAAAGTCACTGAGCTTATCTCAAACACAAACCTGACTTTGGAGAGCCCCCGCTGAACCACAGACCAGCCTGAGGTGGATGGCACAGGACCACAGGAGCCCAGCCTAGGGAAAGTGACTCAGGACTGCAAGTGGAAAGAATTTAGGATACAAGGGAAAAAGCATATGATGTGGGCATGGTCCACCAACCCAGACTTCACAGCTCTCCATTAGAGGATGACTCATTCCCTGCCTGCCACACTGCCCATACTCACTCAGCTCTGGTGAAAAGTTGTCACATTTCTGGCTCTTCCATTACAGACACCATTTATGTTTAGTATGAGCAGCCAGGGAGTGTCCAGCACAGGAGCTGGCACAGATTTTTTCCAGGACCTGGCTTCTGCTGGGAACTCTTCTGTGAATACCTGATCTTTAGCTGTGCATTAAAAATACCAGCATGACTATGGAAGAGGATATGAATGTGCAATATATTTTCCAGATGAAGTAGTACAGAAAGCTGCATTGGGCTGACTCCAGCACACTGTCAGAAAAAATGTGAAATAGTGATTAGAAAAATAAGTGAACTTTACCATTTTTCCACCAAAGACAGAAGTTTTTAACTGTGCAACCAAAAGCATCACCTCTGGCACTACCAGACACAAGCCTGTTTTCATAATTTATAACATCTGTGAGAAAATGCATTTTTCAGATATGTTTCATGTAAATTTTTTATTTAGTGTTCCCCAGAACTAGAGACTGACTAGGGCACTGATCTGACAGAAAGAGACTGCATGATGACAGTCCATCCCACTTACAGTCATTTATAATTCATTTCCCTGCAAAAAGAAGTTTCTATTTTGTCCCCACTATTTCAAAACCATCTTTGTGGTAGAGCTACTCACTAAAATATGCATCATTAATTTGCATACCACATTATTTAAATAAACTGTAGTGAATTTGGGCCAGACTAATATATAAAATAATTCCTACTGATGCATTAAAAAAACACCTCAGATACACCTTGCCTGCCTTTCTTTCCCTTTTGCTCTCACTTTACAGGTCCTGTAGCAAACAGGATTGCCAGAAGAGTCAATCACAGACACATCACTATTTGAGGGAGTACCACACACCTTATAGAGAAAATATTTAAACTCAAACATTGACATCAGCTGAATAATTTTACTTCTGTAAGTTACCCAGTCAGAAAAGTTGCAATATCAGAACTTACCCACAAAAATTGAAACAAGTCAGATTTCTCAGATGAGACCCTTGATAAGAAATTCTACAAACAATACAGATGTCAAAAAGACACAATTAGAAATTTTTAGAATCTCAGCATTAACTCTAGAGATGATTCACAAGTGAGCAGCTAAACCCTAAACCTTCAATGTGAGTAATGATGCTATTCTACGTAGTCCCAATCTCCTCCTTCTGATTACCACCTGTGAGTATATATCAATGTACTGGTAAACTTTCACTCCCTCTTCTATTGGTGTCTTTTCCAATTCTTTTGCCAGCACGTGGTGAGCAAAGGTGAGTGAATGCTTGTACCCCTGAGGAAGCCCCGTAAAGGTAGATGGTTGCCCCCCCACACAAAGGCAAACTGATGTTGATTTCCTCACTTCAATAGCACCATACAAAACCTGTCTTTAATATCAACAATGGTCATGACCCTGTGTGCCTGTTGCTGGACAGTGGCTGTGAGCTCAGTGATGTTTGGTACAGCTGCTGTTAAGGGGTCTGTGACAGCACTGAGGCAGCAGTAGTCTGCAGTTAATCTCCACTTGCCATTTGGTTTTCACACTGGCCATATTGGGGAACTGGAAGCTGAGTGAGTGGGGATAACAATTTCCCATTTTTTCAGGTCCTCTAGGAGTGGGGCAATTCCCTCCCAGGCTCCCAAGGGCAGTGGATTGCGTTTGACATTTGTTAGTTTTGAAGGGGGAAGATTTGGGGCCATCTGCAACAGCCTAACTCAGTGGTTGGTGGTTCCCAAGATTGTCATGCCAAGTTCTCCCTTTCAAAACATCCAGTCCCAGCAAACTTAAAGGGAATTCCCCCTGCTGCCATGATAACAGTTGTGGTAGCTTCTTCTCCCAGTAACATAAAACTAACTGCAGTGGTACTTACTGATTGGGACACCCCTAACACATGGGACAGCTCCTCAAGTGGTGGCATCTTGTTTAGTCAGGGCTGATATCTGAGCCCCAGTGTCCACTAAAAATATCAGTAATTTGTTTTTGGGTCTGGGAGCTACTATCAATAAGATGTCCTGATTTCCATTATCAGTGAGCTGTCCAACATAAATCGAGCTGCTGCTCCCCTATGCACATAAAGAGAGAGAAGCTGCCAGTTTCCCTATTCTGTTTGGCACAATTTCTTCCCTGCCTGTGTCAATTAACGGGTGTGTGCTCGGGCTCAGATTACATTTCTCTAGCTTTGGTTTCTTGGACATTTTGTCCAGTCATTGTAATACCAATTCTTCTAACTTGTCCAGGGGAAAATATCCATCAGTTTTTAGAGCTTCCCTTCTGCCAACCTTGTGACCAAATTGCCTCTCATGAGTGGGCGCTCCTGTCAAACTTGATTGGCACAGGAAAAGAATCCTGTATGAAATCCTCAGAATAAATCGGGTGGTCCAGACTAGAAACACATATGAGCAGCAATTTTGAGGTACTGCTGTGATCACCTTGACATGCCTTTTCCAGCCCCAGTGTTCCTGGAGGTGTAGGCTCTTTGACTCCTCAGCCCTAACCCTAATAGCACCTTGACACTGGGCTAGAGTTCTCATTGCCATAGGTGGCACAGATTAAAGTGTGGATCTGGCAGTAGTGGCACCATGCCCTGATGCCCTTGTAATGCCTTTTGCAGTGGCAATGTCCCTGGAGCTGTAGGCTATCTAGATCTCTGAAGCCTAAATCTAACCCTCGAGGCATCTTGTCACTGGGGCTGAGGTCCCCATACCCATGGATGGTCTAGATTAGAAAGACGTAGGAGCAGCAATACTGGGGCCCTGCTGGGATCATCTTGACATGCCTTTTCCAGCCCCAATGTTCCTAGAGCTGTAGGCTCTTTGACTCTCTCAACCCTAACCCAAAGCTACATGGTATTCAAAACTTTTTTTAAGCGGCACAACTCTTATTTAAATATATGGGAACACAAATCACTAATATAAAAACTGAAGTATTTAGAAGGAAGAAAAGGAGTTGAATATTTAATTCAATGAGGTGAAGGCTCAGAAAACCCCAGAAGTTTAGATCAAAGGGGAACAATTCAGCATGAAATGGAAGCAGTGTGGATGATGTGCCTCTCCTTAGCCATGAGGTTGGGGTCCCTACTAAAACAGACATTGTATTTAACAGCCTTTAATTAATAAACCATGTAGAGTAGTACAGGGCCTTAGAGCTGGCCCAAAGGTGGCAGATCAATGCAGACACTTGCTGGCAGCTCCCAGTCCCAGCCAGGTGTTTCACCACATCAGACCTCCTGTCCTGCAGATTCACCTGCCTAACATTTGACTCTGCTTTATTTTAGACTGATATTTCCCTACTGAGCCATCATGTTTTGCATAGCAGTGAAACAGCAAGAGGTAGCACACAATCTATTTTTCTGATGCTCCCTTTTTTAGGGAGGGTGGTGTTCACTGGACCATAAAGCAGAAGAGACATGCAAAGGCCTCTGCAACATACAGAGTTCTTCACCCCTGTGTCTGATGAGGCACTTTTGGGTGAAGTGAGCCCTGTGCACAGCCCTATTGGGAGCTGAGGCTGCAAAAGCAGACACTCTGCTTGTGATGTGCCAGCACAAGCAAAGGTGGGGCTCAGAAAACAACAGTCTCCTCATCAAAGGTGATGCCTTCGTAAAAAGGACCACAGTACACAGCAAAAAAATCAGAAATTACAGCCCTACTTTAAAGGTCATCTAGTTTCAAGCCCCTGTCATGGCCAGGGACACCTTCCACTAGACCAGCTTGCTAAAAACCAGCCTGACTTTGGACTCTTCCAGGGATGGGGCATCCATAACCTCTCTGGGCAAACTCTTCAGTGCCTCACTACCCCCAGAGTAAAGAATTTCTTCCTAGTATCTAATCTAAACCTAACCTACTTCATTTTATAGTCATTCCCCATTGTCCTAACTGTACATAGTCTTGTCAAAAATCTCTCTCCAGCTCTCCTGTAGCTCCCTTTAGGTGCTGGAATGCTGCTCTAAGGTTTCCCAGGAGGCTTTGCTTCTCCAGGCTGAACAATCCCAACTCTCTCAGCCTCTCTCCATAGGAGAGGTACTCCAGCCCTCTGAGCATCTTCGTGGCCCTCCTCTGGACTTGCTCCAGCACATCCAAATCTTTCTTATGCTGCAGGGCCCCAGAAATGGACACTATAGTCTGGATCGGGGTTCACATTACTTACCTATAATGAACTCTTATAAATGGTATTCATCAACATTCAAACTCTTACAATGTCTATTCATTTAGTCTCAATTGCAATATATGAGCATCCAATCCCAGCTAACAATTTTTTAAAATAAATTACAACTAGAAATACCAAGTTATTTAGCTGACAGCAACGTACTAATGGTCATCCCATTAGCCAAAGAGATACAAATATTCTAGGGGGGGAAAAAAGAAAAATAAATAAATCTCCAACAATTTTCCTCCATGGACAAGCCCTTTGATGTGGACATTCCCTGCAGCTGACACGCTGTGCCTCAGTGCACCAGCCACATGAAGCAAAAACAAATGTGCAAAGCTGGTATGAGGCAGGCAAGGCTTGGACACCAAGCCAGCTTCACAGATTTTTCTCAGCCTTCAGGTCACCCCACTGTGTTGTCCAAGTCCATAACCAGGTTTTGGGGGTGCACCAACCCTTCAGAAACTCTACAGAGATGTGGGAGGGTGGTGGATGCTCTTCCCAGAGGGTGGGAAATCCCTGCCCTTCCTTTCTGGGCATCCTCTAATGGAGAAGAGAGGCAGGCAGCCACCCAGGTGTGCAGAGGTAAATGCTGCTTTACTCAGACACAGGCCCCATCTTCACATCTCTTCCTATGTCACCAGCTAAACTGGCTGGCATCATTATCTTCTGACTCATAGGTGCCTGCATTTCTCTCAGGAAATAAGTTTGCAATCTGCAAGCTTGTTAATACCTTGTTGGTATTAACAAGCTTGCAAATTGCTGTTATGCAAGACATTTAAAGGCTTGGTAAAAGCAGACTTCAACAAAATAAAAATCTACTCCTGTTAATCCAAGTGCCTAAAAATAGGGTACAAAACTGCTCTGCTGTGATAAACCTACATGTATTTGTAAAGTCACAGAATTGTATCACAGCCACTGAGCTGAAAACTTCAACAATGACTGTTAATATAAGATGAGGAAAAGTAAGTTTCAAAACTCAGACAGAAAGTTAACACACAGCTCCTGATGGCCCGTGGACTGCTCAGTTTTCAGTAGTTCACCTGACACACAAAGTCAGCACATGATTCAGTCATCAAAATGCTGAAGGAGGCTCTGACCAGTCCTAACCTCTGGGACTGTGCCTGCTGCCATGGAAGCCCTCTCCCCGGGCTCCAGATGAGGGGGGCTCATTTCATGCCAGAGAGCACTTGCCTTCACAGAAGAGACCCAGCACTGCAAACTTCAGCACAGTCTGTGTTTAGTTGCTCAGAGTATTGGACCTGATATTTTCAAATATTTTTGAAAGAACCCAAGGCAACTAGAACAGTTCCATTTTCCAGGATCTGACAAATACTAAAAAAGACCTCTGTGCTCTAATTTCTTTTTTGATGCACCATAATAGAGTATTTAACATATGTTTGGGGTGAAGTTAAAGATAAATGAGATTATGGAGCCAGATCTATGCAATAGTCAGGTCCTCCAGTTACAGCAATCACTTTTGTCCCTAGAAATCATCAGGCCAGCACTAAAACCCCTTTAGCAGTTCTGTCACAGAACTGAAGGAAAAGTCCCAAGTCACCTCCTCAACATCTAGTTGTGCTCCCAGCTGGAGGGCTGTTAGTTTAAGGAGATTATTTCAGAGAGAAAGCAGCACATGCATGAGCCCTGCAACAGCCCTCTCCAGCACAGGGCACAACAGCTGCCTTACAGAGAAACACTTCACATGATCAAGGAGATCTTGCCTCACCCCTGCTGCATAGAGGGAGGTGCTGTACAAAACCACCCACTGACACACACACACACACACTCTCCCCTGTGGCTCAGCACCCACTCCCAAGTGACAGTGTAGTGGTGTCCTGTTGGGGCACTGAGCCAGGGGACATCCAGCTTCACTCTCTCCCAGCCGGCACAAACCACCATCACCCATTGCAAAAGCAACTGCTTTATTTCCTTTCATTTCCCATGAGGAACTAGCACAAAGTCCATCTAAGCAGCTAAATGCACATGCTATTATCCAAGTTCCTACATCTGGATAACCAGCACAGGCACAGAGTCCTGGCTGATGTCACACACTAGGAAATGAAAGGACTTCCATCATATTTTGGAAACAGTGTTACGCAAAGTTATTCTATTGCTGTTCCATAAACATCCAGGATCGCTGGACACGTGTCACCTTAGGCTGTACACAGCTGAGTGAGAGGCTGCCTGTCACCACCAGCCCAGACTGGTTGTGCACTGTGACCCATGGGCACACTGCACCTCTGGACACCGGGGGTGCTCATGTACCACATGATGCAAGGCAGGGACAGCACACCAAAACCAGCCCTTGTGTCTGCACCCTTGAGGACAGCTGAGTCTCTGACTATATTTTATTCAGATGGCACAACCCTCAGCTGGTTCCAGTGCATGGTCTGGGAATTCAAATTCCTCACAGAAAATATTTTACACGGCACAATGTGATAAGAAAAATATTCCCACAAATGCATCAACATCTTCCAGTGCTGTAAGGCATCTAGGTGTGGATTTAAACCTTTTAAAAGTAAAAACTACGTATTTTCGAGATCCCCCGCAGAGGCTCCAGGCCAGGTCTGTCAGAGCACCTTGTGCCCTGAGCACTGCAGGGACAGACTGAGCAGCACAGAGAAGGAGCAGTGCCTGTGTCCCTCACCTCCCCCGTTCATTTCAAACCTTCACCAGACTTTCAGAACCAAACCCCTCCTTTCTCACTCAAACCCAAACAGAGTTTTCAGCATCACTGGCTGACTGCTGCTGAGTATGAGGTCACAGCAAGGAAACAAATCCAGCAACTAACCCAGCAAATGAAGGTCACTGCTATAGAGTAAATCTATTGAGGTGTCTGAAGTTCTTTCTTCCCTCCAAGATCTATGTTCCGCCTGCTTTGCAGCTGTCATATTGCTTAAGTAAATCAATAGCCAATAGCTTCATTCTTGTTCTGTAGAGAAAGACTTTTTGTTCTGGATTATGCACAGAAGAAAAACTGTGGTCCATAAGCATCACACTACAATGTAGTCACTTCTATCCTGTCATCACACTCTTTGTGAGAAAAAAAATTGCAAACAACTCTGCCTGAAAATATTCTGTCCCCAATCATTACACAAAAACATCTCCCAAATGATATCTCAGGTTTTAAATTCAAAATGAAATAATTTGTTTTAAATTAAATTTTAAAAATAAAAATAAAGCCTAATGGGAAAAAAAGTTACCAGGGTACAATGACAAGTGCTTTGGTTCAGCCATGACCTGAACTTTAGGGTGTTGTGCATGTGGGTTCAGCTCCAAACTTCATGACACCTAGTATCAACACTTAGTAGACACACAGATGTGCTGGCACTTGAGGTAGTCCTGCTTACTTACCTCTACAGATTTTAACTAAATCAGCATTATCTTTTTCTTCCATCCAGCCACAGTCAGATGTTGCACAATCATGGTGAATTTTTTCAACATTTTTAATTATTTGCATTTTTGACTGTTTAAGCAGAGCTGGCTCCAAGCACCTTGCAGAGCATGCCTTTGCTATGAATGCAAGCAGTCTCTAGCAACAGAGTTTAAATGACATAAAAGAATGAAGTAGACAAGGACTGCTGCTGACAGTCAGATCCAGGTGCTTGTCCACCTGCAGAGCTGAGCTGCTATGGTGCAGAGAGCTGGGCTGGAACTGGGGTGCTCACACCTCCCTTATCACAGAGCCTGGCACCAAACCTTGGGAAAGCTGAACAGAATTAGAGGCTGCAGGTGCTTCTTCCCTGAAACTGTGCTTGCAACCACTAATTCTCTACAGGGCAACATTTCTCTTCTTATCTTGCTGTTACCTGCTCATTTAAACCTGGAAGGGAGAGAAACAAGCATGCTTACTCCTGCCTTCCCCAAGGGTAAGGAACACAATGCTAACCCGTGCAGGGCCAGGCTGGTTATAAACACAGACCCTCATGACTCCTGGGCAAATGTTTACCAGCAGGAAATATTACAGAATCACAGAATATGCTGAGTTGAAAGGATCCCACAAGGATCATTGATTCCAACTTTCAGCCCTGCACAGGATCATCCATAGAACTGCTGACAGTGTCTGTCATGAACTGAACTGAGGCTCTGGACCTAAAAGCTCTACTGAACATGATTTCCAGAGGATTCAAATTGTGCAACTATTTACAGACACATGGTTGAGGGCCATTCACTATATGTGTGAGAGGGGAGCACTGTGAAGAGAAATTCCCCTGAGATGTTGTCAGTACCCATGTTTGCTCCTGAGCCGTTGCTGAGGGAGGGAGTCAGATGCCACACATTGTCACCAGGCTCCTCAGGAGCTCTGCAGGGAGAGAGGCATCTGCTGCCAGCCACCCATGGCTCTCCTGTCTGGGGCCAGGAGCACTGGAGCCCCTGTGCCTGCTTGGACTTTTGCTGCCTCCACTGTGCCCTGAAAAGAGTGACCTCGGGTGACCCAGGCCATGTTTGCCATTTCCCCCCAGCCAGACAGACAAAAGCAATGGAAGATGTAATATGTTTTGCACATTTGCCCAATGCAATTAGCAACAGGCTCTTAGCTGAGGGGCTGCATTGTCGCACTCAGCTGGAGCCAGCTAAGCTGATTTGTCCGTGGTCACAAAACTCCCCTTTCACAGGCCAGTGACTATGGTCAAAGGACAAACCATGTTGGCCTCAGCTGCCAAAAGGTCCATCCCCTCCACCTGGCCCTACAGGGAGATTGGGAATTTCTCTCTCACTATTGGATAACCATGCTGCAGGAACTTCCAGGCTCCTTCATGCTCATGTTCTGCACTGGAACTCTTCTGCCCCAGCTTGGCTGGCCAAGTGGCTAAAACACCCGTGCCAGCAGTGCAGGCCAGTATTTGCAAACTACACAATGTACAAACACAGGCATAACCATCCTTACTGTTGGCCCAGGGGAACATGTTTGCACTCCAGAGTGCTCACCACAAGGCAGAAAAGGAGCATCAGCTCAGCAAACACAGGATGCTCCATCCCCAGTCACTGAAAGTTTGCTAAAGGAGATGCTGCATTAAAATTAAAAAAAATAATAAGAAAAAAAAAAGTAGGGGAGGG
>VXBI01002062.1:284-26506 GCA_013397375.1 Toxostoma redivivum | reverse complement strand
TGGGGAAAGGGCGGGGGGGGAGCAGGGGAAAGAAAAGAAAAAAACTCTCCTCTTCCCGCCAAAAATTATGCAGCAGCAGGTCCACAGCGTGTCTGCCAGATGACCCGCTTGTCACATTCATAATTGCTTCCCATCTGGTGTCTGGAGCACACAAAGCCTGGCCGTTTGCCAGCGCAGGACGACGCACAAACTGGCCTACTTCTAGTGACACGGGCCCTCCAGACACCGCTGAGCCCCTGTTTCCGTATGGCTGAGGAGAACGTGGCATTCATTTGTAAATTGCCGGCGGCTGATTTATCCGGCTATTCGCCCCGCTCAGCGCAGCTCACCCTTCCCCTTCGCTGCGCAGCCCCGGCCCCAGCGCCGGGGCGAGTCCTGTCGGACACCGAGATGCCACAAACTCTCGCTCGCCAGTGTGAGAAGTAGGCGAACAAGGACGCTGTCCGCCCGCACACTAGTCAGCTTTGAGATGAGCACAAGCCAACTCGTCCCTACCTATACATGGAAGCACACAGTCAGCCACTCTGGTGTACGAAGCTGATTCCTTTTCCAAACTCTGTCTTTCCACCTAACGCGCAGGCATAGCTCGTGCTGTTCAGTTCTTACAAAAGCTTTTGACATACATTGTATCACTGCATATGAGCAGTCTTCAATAAGCACTTTTCTCTGACTTCTCTTTGTCTGCTCTGCTGGTATGCCCTATTGATAATTTTTAATTGTTTTTTTATTTAATGCCTGCTGGTGTAAGAACGTGACGCCCTCAGAAAGCTGAGCAAATATTCCTCAAGCTCTGGTCTAAACAGACCATTTTGAAGCAGAGTGCACAACACTCTAAGGGGTGCTCTGAAGTTCTGATGGTTGTGCAACCACCAAAACATCACTTTTACAAGGAGTAACTATGACCGAGTAACTATGACCAAGTAACTGGCCAATGGTGGGCAAGGAAGTAAATGCTAAGTAAGCAGAATTCTTCCTTTCCAAAAGATTAAAGCACCCCTTCCTCTCAGACTGACACAGGACAGTCACACGTGTCCATTCCTGCCAGCCAACACACAGCCCATTCCCATCTTGCTTGCACTAAGGCCATTTTAACTTCCATTCTCTCTGTAATCAGAGGGTGTGATGACACAGGAAATCAGAAGTCAAATAAATAATCCAGAGGATTCTAAAAATAAACCCAAATTAGAACCCAAAATTTCTGTGAAATGTAGTAGCAAGTAGACAGAACTCCCTTTGCAACAGCAACTGCATCACTGGGGTGATACAGCAGGCACTGTCAGAAGGCTCCTTTCAGTTCTCTACCTCACAAAAAACACACACAGCAATGAAGCAGAAGAGAAAATGAAATTAAGAAAGAAAACCACACCATTAGCAGAAGCTGAAACTGAAGAATGCCATATTGCACATCTCTTACTCCAGATTCAAACAGAAGCTGCACTACTGTGGTTTCTTCATTAAGGTGATACAGTGAGTATGAGCATTTGGATTTTTGCTTCACACAAAAATGTAAGATTGTGTATAAATGTCCAAAGCTTACCTGTTCTTCCAACACATCATGCTAGCAGAACTACAAGGATCCCATTGTTCCCTTCAGCTGCAAGGCAAGAATCCAGCCCGCTCAAGGGATAAACTGGCTGTCTCCAGGGGAAGCCACACACCAGTATGCTGCAGCTTCAAGAGGGACCAATCTTTTGGCTCTGCTGGCTCAGAAACAGTAATCCACAGCTTCCTCATGAAAGTAAGCATTTAAGCCTGTAAAGCTTCAGCTTATCCAACATCAAGGAAACTTATGAAAAAAAATTAAATGAGGTCTAGCATTAGAAGACATCAGTATATGTTTTGTCTAGGTCTTGAACCTTTATCAGAGTATTTGGCACAAAACTAAATGCAAGAATCAATTTCAGTTTCAAAATTTTGTTGTTGGCATTGTGTGCCTTGGTCACAAGTATGGTGCAACCTTGGTCCATTAATATTCAGCGTTAAAACTCTAATTTCATAAAGCTTGATTCACTCACACCATTGGATCAGTTCTAGTTTGGTGTAAATCTAGTAGAGTCTTTCTCATGTAAAATCCAGTTAACAGCAGTAGGAACTGGGATTATTCTCACCAATCAATTCCTTAAAGACCATTTCTTCCAAGTAAAAGTCAGATCCCTAACCTAAGGAATGCTTCAAGAGTTTTCATATAATAAAACTTGGGATTGTAGTTCCTGCCAAACCTACCTTACTGGCTGTCTATTTGCTCTACTTTGTTTCTCTGAGGAAAGAGAATACAGAAACATGAACTTGCTACATCATTAGATTTTGCTTTCCTCTACCTACACTTCACCCCCATTTCAGACAGCAGCAGCCAGCCACAACATAAACAGCCCTAGTCAGTCCACCGTACTTGTCCCAAGTGATGGAAAACTTTACTCTTGCAAACATGAGCATGTCTGCAGGTTACTCATAAAATGGTTATGACAGCCAAATCCCCAGAAAAGCCCCTGTAACAGTCAACAGTTTACTCATGCAGCTTAAAGGTAGATGATAAAAATTACCAGGACCTATTTCTGAAGAATTGGCTCGTATTAGTCCCTCTTTTCCTTTTCTTTCAACAGATTACCCTAATTGTCATTTATACTGTCACAGAACTGGGAAGGGAAATTGAAATTTTGCATTGAATGCCTGTGTTTGTAACAAAATAAGAGAGTTTAAGTTTAATGCTACCTCAGATTAATACATGTATGTACTTAGGAGAGGAAAAAAAAAATAAAATCACACTGCACATCTTAAAATTGCATTTACCTGCCAAGACTCAGGCATACATACTAAAATACCTCTACCCTACAAATGAAAGGAATGTAACAAAAGCTTTACACTTTTAGCATTCATTCCTCAAATTGTCCTCTATACATAAAAATGTGTTACAGCTTTGAGACACAAATACAAACTGATAATCAGACACAAGTAGGCTTACATGCATGTTGGATTGAAGCAGGTACTGCCAAGGGACTCCCTGCTGTGTAACCCACTGATTTCCATATCTGCTGTCTCTGCCCAGTCCAGAAAACACAGGTGCTTTAACGAGCACTAAGTGTTACAGTTTTCAAACAAAAGACACTTACAGTAACCTGGTACATAGATACTTTATTTCTGACATTAACGTGGTCTGTATTGTGAGATTCTCTTACATAAAAGAAAAGCTTGTAGTACAACAAAAACTAAGATAAACAAGGCATTTGTTGCACGTTATGTCAAACCTTAGAACAAAAATATGGTGTAATATGTATTTAGGTTTCATGCAAGTTTGGCTGCTCCATGTAGAATTTACCTATAAACTGAAAGAAATGCAAATGCACACAACATTCAAAAAGTAATAAGATGCCTGACATATGAAAGATTAAAACCTTCCTGCTAAAGCAACAAAGTAGGAGTTAACTAAACGATCCAACCAATACCAACACAAATTATTACTACTTACCATAAATCTATGCTTAAACTTGGTATAGGTAGCTTTGATGATACCATTTCTACTTCAATATTATACCATCCAGATTCTAGATAGTCATTCTGTCTTAATTTTCATTTTGTGTGAATTAAATGCTGTCTCCAGCATTACACGTTGCTGTTAAATCCATTCTGGTAATGCACACCTAAATCTAGTCCTGCCAAGAATTCCAATTGACTCCTCTAAATTTTGCTAAGTGAGGAGTAATCCTGGCATGATGGGCATTTTCTGATCCCTTGCTTATAATAGGATTCCCGCCCCCCTTAAAATTTTGATGTGAATTAAAAATCGCTAAAAATGTTTGTGACTACTACTATCAGAGCCAATATCAAAAAGCTCGTAAAAACAAGGATTGTATAAGCTTTGAGATGCTTTAAAAAAAGTTTAAGAACCCATTACCTTCCTTGTGCCACTCATCACATGTGAAAATTCTCCATTAATTTATTCTTCCCTACCATCTTTGATATTAAAGTGTTAGGAACACTTTCCACACCCTGCATAGTACTGGTTGACCTCATAAAGTTAACTAGAGAACCTGACATCATGTAATTTTACATACAGTGCATATGATGCTCGCTCTTTCCATCTCTCATAGCAGCAAGCCGATTCTGCCACAATCTGTAGCAGCACACCCGGGAGTGGAGAGGAAGAGTGTTTGAATTTTAAATAACTAAAACTACAGTGTACAATTCTATTTACCTGTCAGTATCTGTTGAGAGCACTCCATTATAACTTGCTCAAAATTAACTACATAAAAATCTCTACAACAAAAGCAAACCAAAACATTCCTTCAAAACCAAAAAATAAAGACATAAAATAAGTGCAAATACCTAAAATAGGCAACTAAAGCAAGTGTTGTGACCTGTATACCTTTAAATAAGGACAAAGATTTTTCATAAATAAAAGAATGTTCTCTTTGCTCTTCAAACATTTAGTCAGTATATAATGGTCAAAGTTAAGTGCAGATACAATTGTTTTGAGATCCAAGGTGCCAAGTTTCTTTAAAAGAAAAAAAAAAAGAATAAAATATATATATTGAAAATGCATTTAGTTTTTAGTTCCTATGCAGGACAAAGTACTCCTCAGTCACAAATAAGACCCCACGCTTTCTAAATACATTTAAACAAGGTACAGGAACAGTTGCTGTATAATACAGGAATACCTTGTAATTATGTTGTAGACCAACATGATTTTAGGGCTATAGTGCAATCTTTATGTAGATGTAACATACAGTATAGGTTTTTACACTTCACCACTGTAATTCTTCTGCTATTTTATATATTTTAAGCTTGTCCTTTTTTCATTTTAGCTGTTTTAACAGGAAACAACATTGGCCTCTAGACAACCTGCATACATATAAATATCTACATTTAAGCTTTGAAATGGAAATAAATTATAAAAACAGACTCCTTTCCAATTTACAAAATTTTGCTTGTTCCTACATACTGTACAATACATTCAACAATCATCTCATTTTGAGATTTATGAAGAAAATACTGATGCTTTACACTAAACTTAATTCACCCCCCTCTGCCTACTTCTAGTACCATTTGCAAATAAATATATTTAACACTGTAGTTAATTTCATTGTTTTGCAGCATACCAAAAAAATTAGTAGTGCAACTTTCTATCCTTCCTTTGTACTCCTTTCCATTGTGTTTCTTTATATACTAGAAAAATGCTACATAAGCAAAAGCATATTCAGTCATGTATGTTGCTCATTTGGAAACCAATAACAATCTATAAACCTACTCTATACTGAAAATGCTCTAACAGATAAAAAAGCGATGCAAGTCAGAAGAATAAATATGAAAAATAGACCTAAAAACTGCATGTTGTCAGTACTGCAATGTATTTTACCCTTCTTTATATTTTAAGGGGTTACTCTTTTAATATCTAAAAAATTCATTGCAGAACTGTTTGCGGCAGTATCCTTTCGTAAAGCATGCAAGAACTTCATGTCTGTTCTTTGTCAGTCAAAAGAAGAAAGGAAGCTTTAAGGTAGCTTTAAGGTTTCCCTTGGCAGACTCTCTCAAAGACTTAATTCCCAAATATCGCATGGGAATCGCCTCCAACATTGTTTCAGTTTCAATGGAAAGAGATGGTTGTCAGCTGCAGTGACCATCACAGTATCAGAGACCTTGAACTGCTGTTGGTAGCTGTGTATGTGCTCAGATACCTTCTTGCTTGTTCAGTCATGATAAGCTGGTCTTCTGTTTTTCCATAAACAACTGCCTCCCAGTCATGATTTGGCTGCATAAAATAAACTTCTGTTAACAAAGGTTCTTCTAACAAACTAAAATATTTGAGCAATTATCATACAAAGTTTTAGAGTTTATATTCATTCATTTATTCATTCTGAGAACAAATTCATAAATTCAGAGTAAATATTCAGAGAATAAGTTATTAAAGTCTAGAAATAGTATATTTTACTGAGAAGAATCCAGTTCTACAGTACAATACCTAAAACTTGTGCCAAAACTCCCTCACCACCCCTCAGTCCAGGTCCCCAGCAGTGCATCTGGGTTATGCTACAAGTTCTAACACACAAAATGAAAAATACTCTTCAATAGAGTCTAACCAGTTCAACAATTAATACATGAAAGGGAAGCTAATAAAGTTATCTCTTTGAGTATCTTACTCTTTAAATGTACTAAATTCAACAGGCAGAAAAAACACATTACTGACAGCTGTCTGGAGACATCAAGGAAAGTAAAATTATTTGGGAGCTAGAAAAGAAGATTGTGAAGAACTTTACTGAACCAAGTGACAGCTGTAGAAGAATGGTCAGATTTTTGGGGAATATATTAGAAATGGCAAAGGAATTGGGAATAACGATGAATGAAGAATAATTAAGCTACTAGTTCTACTTTTTCCAAGAAGCAAAGCCTACATCTTTACATGATGCACTGGATCTAGAGCTGGTTTGTTTCAGCTCGAAATTGGACCTGACACTGGCTGATTGTTGCATGATGAAGAATGCAAGATCCTCTCCCTCCCACATTGAACTAGAAACTGATCCAAAGGATCAGTTCTGCATATTGATTGACAAAGAAAATTAGCTGTTTGAGTTTCTCTGTAAATTTAGCAGAACTGGATTCATGGAAGGGACTTGGGGTTAGAGAGACCACAAAACTGAGAGGGAATTTCTCTGGGGAAAGACAAAAAGGAAAAAAGATGATTCAATGAAAGTATTTGTGAGTATACTATGACTAAGCTTCCTTTTTAAGTATTCTAAAGACCATACTTCTGGGCCAGATAGATGTATTCACCTTTGCTGCAATTCACAGCAAAAGAAATTTTTTTTCTTTTTTTTTAATATCACAGTTAAATGAACTTTGTTCTTCTTCCTCGTAAGAAAAAAATCAGAAAGTAATTCTCTTGTCTCTCTACTTAAAAATGTCATTGCTAAAGCAATTAAGTAGAATATGGAAGATCAGACTCCAGGAGTCCTGTCTTTTGGGGCTTTTTAGAATTTTTTTCATTAATACAAAGCTGTAGATATTCTGAGAAGACAAAAATACTTTATAGATTAACTCCCTATGGGACAAACTGGAATTGGTACAAAGTCAGGTTAAAGAATCTCTTCTTAAAGCCGGTGATCAGGACAGAGGGAAAACTAGGTTCCATGGTTTTACCAGAATGGAAAAGATATAGATGTAAAAGAACAGGCCTGTTACAAGAATAATTACCAAACAGAAACTGTGGATCGTCTCTGCTTAATGAATCCCATTGGGCTTACTATGAAGAGTAAGCACCAGACAAATCTGAGAAACTAAAGTCCAAAACAAGTTTAGTTTGCACCAGGTCAAGTTTTCTAACTCCTAGTCTTGGCATCCAAACCTGTTTCGTAGGTCTCCCCTACACTGTTTTTTAACCCCTGCCCCTGCTCCCAATCTAAATCTTAGTGAAACATCAGTTTGTTTCACTAAAACAAAGTGTGAAACATCAGGATTGTATTTAAAGAACTTAGCTATTAATAAACATTGCAGAAAAATGACCGATTTACAAGAAATAAGAACCATGGAAACACTGAAACTGGATCACTGGTTTCAACAATTCCAGACATTAGTGCAAGACAAACAAAACAATACAAATTTTTTTTTGTTAACCCACTAACAGAATTCTTTGCATCCAGACCTGAAGAGCTTTCTCCATTTTGACATTTTTTGTAGCACATGCATTCAGTTTCTTCTTAATTACTGCATTTGCTTTGTTTGCTGGATTTGTATCCTGTTTTTCTGATGTCAGGTTACATCTGTTGTCCTGTATTTCCAACAACGGTGTCATTAACAAAGATGTGGTATATGCATTTTTTGACTATTGACAAAAAAGAGAGTAGGGAACAGGAATAATCATTAGTAATTAATACAAAAGACTTCAACTGCTGTGTTCAGAGAAGCCAAAATGTAAATAAAGCAAATACTATCAGAAAGACCCTAGGAATGAATCTGAAAAGAAAATTAATGTAATGAATAGTGTATGAAGAACTAGCCTGGTCCATTCTGGGATCCACAGTCAATACTAAGCACAGTACAACAAGCAGCTGCTAGCATGGTTTAGGTATCACTGAGTAGACAGTTTCTTTACTCTAAAGCCACATCATTCTGATATATTTTGTTAAGAATCAGATTTGATAAAGTGGTAACTACAGAATAGTTTTAAAGAAAAAAAAATCACTTTCACTTCTAGGACAACCCTTGTGAAAGTAAGGGCAAGCAGACTAGAGTCAAAAAAGTAATACCACATCAGTTTAATGGGGAGGAACTGCCTTAAGAACTGAAATAAGCACTGGATGGATCATTCCAGAAGAATTTTATATATTGGTAATGTCTATGGAAATAAAAATAAATTAATTCAGCTTCAGTATACAAAAGTGGAAGACAAATATATATCAATCTTAAAGACCAAAAAATTAGATCACAGTAACAGTGGCAAAAGTATTTACTTGCTTACAAAAACACCCCTTTAAAGTCCATTAAACCACGTTTTAAGTATCTATTCTACCTCAACCTTACTCCTAAATTATCATCACATAGACACACAATTTCTGCTTAAACATTGGTATATTTTTCATTTTTACCACTATCTCTCTTGCTAGGAGTGAATGTTCTTGTTGCATCAGCATTCCTTATGAAAATGAAGGAAAACCAACTTTTCCTCAGCTCCCAGCCTTTAAAGACCAAGCCATCATGGTTTCTTAACCTGGACTCAGTGATACACAATGATGTGTCATAACAAGACATCACTAAGAGAACAGCAGGCATTTTGGTCACGACTGGAATGGCTGCAGCACTGCTGCTCCTCCCAAGAGATGTTCCAGGGGAAGCTGGCAATTCCCACTAGGTGGCAGAGCACCCAATACCCAGCAGGAAGATATCAAGGCTTGGCACAGAGTAGAAGAGGCACTTCAGAAGGGAATTTAGAAAACCAGCTAGAAAGGAGTGTGACCTTAAGCACCTTACATAGTCTTTTTAAGGACCTTGGCTCCTACATCCTGTGTATAGCCTTAAACCTAACCAAGAATCACAGACATTTACTCTTTAAGCATTAAACACATACATGCATTAAGAACTCATTAGAAAAAAGCTTTCCTACAAGACTAAAGAATAAGCTATTCAACTACTCAATGAAAACATTAAAAAAACATTGAAAAAACATTAAGCTTCTTTATAAAGGAAAGGACCAAAATAGCCCCATATCTGATTTCTTCATCTCTTGGTTGTTGAGGCAGAAGTATTCAAATTCCTTTAGGCAGCGGAAGCACACCAACTTCATTTTTACATGCTTTATATTTCTTAAAAGTATTCCCCTACTATGTGAAGCAGGAAAAACATGCTGCCTAATATGCAATTAGGCATTTTCAGAACACGTTTGCCAGACTGTCAAGTATGCACAGCACAGGAGCAAATATCAGCTTCCTGGTATGTTACAGAAAGCTTCAGCATGCTGTGTATGCTAAAGTTTATAGGTAACCAGCTTGGAAACAGCCTTGCTACAAACCTGCAAAGCATTCAGATTATTTATCGTACTCTGAAGGACTGAAAGGAAAAATTCCTGCATGAATTCAAGACCAATGCTCACCTATCTTTTAAGTATTTAAAACAGTATTTCAAACTGAAAGTATTTTTCACTTTCTAGATGTATTAATCTAGCAACTTCAATCAAAAAAAATTTTGTGGGCAGAACAAAAGATAAACAATCCATATTAATATTTCTGCCAATGATGCCCTCCAGTTAGTTTAATTTACTTCTTACCTGTACATCTAAACTATTATCTTCTGTCAAGCGCTGGGCCCCAACTTCTTCCTTTTCCTGGGAATCTAGGATCAGTGATTTTCTGACTTTTTTAGAAAAGTTGTGCTGAAACAAACATTTTGCAGAGAAAAATTGTAAGATACTATTTGAAAGCAGTTATTCCCAATTTGAAATTACTATTGTCATATTACCTCCTGCTTGCAGTTTTTATACAAAGTGTCATCTTCCTCCTTGGGAAATATATCTGTTCCAGTTTCCTCTTTCAGAACTTCCCTAATGTCCTCCTCCGAGAAGGCAAGTGGTTGTGACTAAACATTCATTAAAATTGAAGAAGAAAATACAGGAAGTCTATTAGTGGCCAGTTCTCACAACATCCTACTCTCAGCTAATGTAAGCCAGAAAAAGAGATCTTGCAAAACATAGCAAGAAAGGACCTAAGGTACTGTAGTTAAAAACCACAGGGCTACATTTCAAGGGTATGAAGATTATTTTAAGTTCATTTTACTCCACATTATTTTTAGCCCAATAAAATGTATATATGCACACAATGCCTCAAAAATGCAAGGTAGCATTGAAGAACATAAGCTACTTGTTAGCAAATGGTTATCCACTGATAAAAGGGATACAAATCATATATACTAAATACTTATATAAACATATGTATATGTATATATACACACATCAAAACATACTAAAAACTGTACTAGAAATTTATAACTTGTTGTGAAAAGAATTTATACCAATTTTAACACAAATCTTTGAATAAGACATTGATAGTTCTAAGTACAGTACAGAATTTCACAGAAGCCATGCAGATGGCTCCTTTGTGTACCAACAGGAGAAGAATTCCCTTAAGCCCTCAAAATTTGATTTTGAACAGGAGGTTAATAGTGGACAGAAACAGGAATGCCAAACCACTCCATTTGCATAGTGAGGGACTGTGAATCTATAGGGTAACACAGATGGTGCCAAGCCCTGTGGCAAAGTCTGAGCTACCTTCTGTGTTTGCAGAAAAGAAGCAGTCAATATATATTGGCTGGAATCTTTTCAGAATTTGAAAAAGCATATGTCTCCTGAATTCCAAAAGTTATTATGCATTAACATACCTTAGCTAGGTTAGGAAGAGAACAAAAATTGAATTCACTTGGAACAAACTAACAAAAAAAGGTAACATTATCCATAGTCAACAAAACCAAAATAAGCAGAATCAGAGATCATGGACTGCTATACTACAAAATTTTGGAATTTAGGACGAAGAAAACTGCAAACATCACTCAAGATTATCACCCTGTGGTAAACATCTAGTTTCAGTTCTAGTGCTGTAAAAGAACCAAAACCAAAGAACAACTCAGTTCTTACATAGTCCAGAGGATTCAAAGATAATGCAGTTTTTCAAGTGCAATGTTAAAGTTGTTTAAAATAATGAGGTCAGTCACACTCATCTACAGCAGCCTGCTCTTACCAGCTTACCCAGCTGGAGGACCCATCCCCATTCATTCTCTGACTTACAATTTTTCTTTTGAAAAAACAGAATCCTAAAGTATTAAAATTAAAATTTCAGGCAATTATGTACCCACCTTGTAAGAGATACAGTGCTAGCAAGGATAAATTTCAAACAACTCACAAACATTAAACCAATGCATTTAAGATTACTGTGGATCAAATGATTATATGTACCAAATTACTGTTCAAGAAGAAAATGCCTTCATTGTACACTGAAGGATACAATTCTAACAACCACATCCAAAGAGGTTTTGATTCACATTCTCGTTGTTCTCTAGGACAAGAAAATGCTTTCACACTGAAAACTAATTTTCACAAAGAAGATGCTAAGGTCACACCGAGGCTTTCAGTACATCAAAACCAAGAGGGCATTTAGACTTCAACAAAGAAAAGAAACAGTATCATCACATACCATAAGTCTGAGAGGACCATACTTTTTTTCCTGAGCAGCCAAAGCATTTTTAAAAGGAGTTGGTGTCCTTGGTGTTGAACCCAAAAGAGATCTTCTCATTGTGGGACTTCTAAAACTATTCAAGCACAGAAAAGCATTCACACATGTATTTTAATATTTTAATATTTTATCATTAGCAATGTAATAAAATTAACCTAAGAAATATTTTTTAATACCTTCAATTTACACAACAGATAATACCACCATTAATCTGAAAGTACATAGCATTACCCCAATGTGTATTAAACTTTAATTAAATAACACCACCAGATGTTTAAAGTTATAAACCTACCCCACATTTTCCTTTTGATCTTGTGGCGTCATTTCCTTGTGTAGAGGAGTCGTAATAAGGACTTTCTGCCCACAAATTGGAGTCGATGTAAATGCAGGATTTTCAAAGTTAAATTGTTCATTTCCAGAGCAAGTATTGAAAAACTAAGCACAAGAAGGAAAAAAAAAGCAACCTTATAGGACAAAATTTCACCATTGCACTAAACAGCAAAAACCCCCAAATTATATACATATATCTGATTTTTACTGACAAATCTCAACACTCTATTCTTTACTTACACTTATGGCTGAAACCTTGATTTTCTTCTTAAAATCCCTACTACTTAATTAGGTCACAGAGACAAAAGGTCTCTAACAATTATTTGCCTGAGAAAGTGTGAGCTGAGACACAAGCTGCCACTGCTGCTGCCACCCTCCCCATCAGTCTCCAAAACAGAGGCTGTTTAATGATATATTTTTAATATATTTACCATTATACCAATGTTTTAAGAAGTTTTTTGACTTTATTTAGGCTACTTCTAGGGAAGAAACTATTTACAATTTATAACTCAGCCACCACAGTCTTCATGTTTAGCCATATTTAAAAATAAACTCACCTGTGATGGAGAAAATGGTAGTGTTTTCACTGGCGTCCGCTTTAGTGCAACATTGACAGCATCGTTACACAAGCCATCGTTCAGATCAGTAACCGGGGACTGCCCAACACGCAATCTCTTCTTCTTTCTCAGGATAGCAGGTGGATTACTGAACTTAGTTATGTTTGAGGTTGCTGAAAACACTGTTTCCTCATCCCCACTGATGCTGCTGTGGTTTTTACCATCAAGCATAACACCAACATTATACTGGCACTCAGCAGCCCCTTCGTTGTGTTGAAGCCGCATTAGTTTTACTGGAGCTGGCTTGACAGGGGATACAACAGCCTCAGAAAGCTCAAAACAGGTATCACTCCATGCTACGGGATCCTATGGGGCAAGATGCAAAACACAAGCAGGCTTATCCAAGATTACTTCAGAATATCCAAGCCAATCTAGTCAGCCCTCTACCTCCACAAGCCATATACTGAATTGTTCTCCCTGTGTCTTTCATACAATCATAAAGCACTGGATATTTTAAAACACAATTCTTTTGAAACAGGCAATGAGTCACTTTATAAGGCAGAAATACAAAATAAGGTAATTTTAAGAGTATTTTACACATATGGTGTAAGTTGACATTCCTAATTAAACACTTCTTTTTAACAAGGAATACAAACTTACGATTTCCATAAGATCTAGTGTCTCTGCAAATTCTGGAATGGTTTGTAGAGGTGTTAACATTCTATTTGCTTCTACACCCAAATACTTAGGTGGTGAATTCTGCTGAACAGGTGTGATGCGAGTCTCGTCCATGCTGTAGAAATTACTTGTTTGTTCCTCAAGGCTACTTAGAGTATTAGGCATACAATCCTCCATGATAAAATTTCCAGACCAACAAGACATGCTTCCACCTTGCTAAAAAGTTATGAAGAAACATGTTAATCTTATTTAACTTAGAGGTTGAAAAGAGTCAATTATGTGACTGCAAGGTGGAAAAAAAAGTAGTGTGTGGAAACACTAAGCATAACTATTAATTTTGGCATTTTCAAATACTAATTATCTGTTTCAATTAAAGAAGTTAGTCTTCTCTTTACATTAATATGCTCAACATTCTCAAATTGTTTAAGATTTTTATCTTACCTCACATTCATATCTTATACACACAACTTAGGTAATTATGGGCTGTATTGGAAGCCATCTCTGATGCAAGTTTCCTGCGTACCTGAACACCAGTATATTATTAAGTCATCTTCAGTACAGAACACTGAACTTCTAATTTTAAAATTAGAAAATGTTTCTAGAGTGTGAAATACTTGTTTGATTTGGATTTTTTTCATGCAGATTTTAATATTTAAGTAAACTTTTAAAAAGTTATCCCATTTCAGTAGACTGCTTAGTACCCAAGAAACAAATTTTAATTTTTGCTGGAACTTTAGAAGCAAACCAGATTCTACTAGATAAGTAGAATTGTTGTGTTTCAATAGAATGCCAGGGATAAACCACCAATCTGAAGTTCCACCTGTAACCTAAACTAGTGATCAGTATGGCTGGGTTAGTTAGGTGTCTGATATGCACAGCCCTCTGAGGAAATCAGTGACTGTCATCTACAAGTCACTCTAATTCTACAGAATTAGGGAAATTCCAGGACTGGATTTACACACAAATTATGCACAGTACATATTTATTTAGTGTTTGTCATGTCCAAATGTGGATATTAAGTATTGCAAGCACTCACACAGAAATTTGAGGAAAATATAATCTACAGGACATTTTGAAATCAAATGGTGCAAAACCCATGTATTTTTCACCTTTCTTTACTGAGCAGATGATCAACATTGCTGATCCACAAATCTGAATGGCAATGATATCAAATGTGTCACCTCCTGAAGAGGATTAAAATACAGGGTCTTAGGAACTGCCAAGTTGCTGTTCATATTTCTGCTGTATTCAGTTTAGAAAACTGCACTAAAAATAAGTTGTCTCAGTTTTAATACATAGATTTTTGTTTTTCAATGCAACAGTCATAGATTTGGTTTTAGAGGGTCAGGTGAAAAAAACACCACACTAAACCACACAACCGTGACTGAATTTCTGAGGATTAACCTCAGTAATGCATACTCAAATATTTAGAGAAATTTACAATCCTTACAGAAGACATTTGTTTTCTTCTGATTTCATTCTCTGCTGACATAAGAAGCAATTCAAGTTCCTTTATTTTCTTTTCTTTATCAGGATCATCATCAATAAATGGCTGCTGAAAAATTTAAGAAAGAAGCCATTACTATTTTTCACTTCCATCACCTCTTCACGGTAAAGATTTGGTATTATAACACAGCTGTATTTTTAACAGGAATCCACACAGAGAAGGAACAGAACTGTTCAGGTTGTATCATATTTTGTAGTACAGAAGTCACCCACAAGTGAAACAACTCCAATTACCAGGAGATGGATCTGATGTCAAAGTGGTGTGTAAAGTGTTATTTTAACTGGATTCTAATATGGCCTGTAAGTTATCTGTGTGCTAGAGCACTTTCTAAACTCAAGTCACTACATTCTATCTTTAACAGAACCAAGTGCTGGCACACCGGTTTATGTGCTTGTGTTTTCACATGCCTTCTACAATTTTGTGCTATTTATCCTCTCTAAGTGTGCAAGAAAGTGTTTCAAATCTGCATTTGCTGACACAGTATTTATACAAGCAATCCCACCACTACTATCAGAAAAGAAAATTAATTGGTTTTGATAAGTTTGCTTGTTTTTAACCTCCTCAACACATTCCATTATTGCTATAATGTACATGAGGATATATGCTATCACCAGTTTAGAGAGTACTTCAAGGAGCAGAAAGTATCTTATACTTTTCTGTGTAGGGCAATCCAGACTGTCAAAAGCCATTTCAGGCTTTGTTGTGACTTGTATTCTTATACCATTATCAGGGAAGAAAATGCAACATGAAACAGATGACCTGCACAGGGTAACTTCAGGTTAAGTAGAAAGTTCTACAGAATTCCTCTAATACAAACAAAACACATATGATTTCCTATGTCAAAATACTTCTTTTACTAATTCCAAATTCACAAGAATTCTTCCAAGGCATCATATTAGAAACCAAAATCTATATTCATTCTGCACCACATGAGGAATTTCAGATATATTCCAAGTGAGCCCAAAAAAGCAAAAGGAAATAATATATCCCATTTCTATTTGTTTTAAAGTTTCTTAATTTTTCAGTATTTAGAATTCTACAGAAGAGCATCTTCAACTGACTGAAAGATGTTTATCAGTGAGAAAGAAATAAAACCTAATAAGAACAAAAATGCAGTGTCAGAAGTGTAAGTCACAGTAAATTGAGTTCTTCAGACAGTGTTATATTTAGCACATATATGTAAACAGTAAAGTCTTGCCTTTAAATCTGTCATAAGATAGGTAATACTAATGTAGGTCACAATTTAGCCTCGAGATTTAACAAGTAGCCTACATTTTAAGCCGTATTTCTATCAGAAATAAGCACAAACATGTTTCTGGGATACAGAAAGAGAGCTTCATTTTTCCTACCTAAAACTACCGACTACACTAGCAAGCTTACTTACAGAGGAATCTATATAAATTTAGGTGAATGATAAAGACTAACAGACATTTTGTAGACACACATCTTTTCACTTTACTGAATAATATTATGCAGTAAATTCTCTTTAATTTATGAAGGCTGTTAACAATTTACCTGAACTATGTTGGAAGAAGATGGAGCATGCTCTAGACAGCTGCTTTCTGGTGAGGCATATTGATATGCTGGAATCTAAGAAGACATAAAAAATTTTAGAAACCCTCAAGAAAAGGAGGCTATAAAATTATCTCTAGTTTATTATACATAAACTATTTATGGTTTACAAAGCCCGAGTTGCCATAAAAATCACAAAAATACTCAACAGATCTTCAATCTTTCAGATCTGTTTCTTGTTTAAAACCAAATCAATTATTTGAAACTGGGAAATACTTATTATTCTAAATTTTGAACTTACATGTGTCTGAACAGGCACATAAAATTGATTCTGAGTGTGCAAGTGTTCCATAGTCAGACAAGGCTGGGGTTGAAGTTCAGCAGAACTAGCGCTTTCAGACTTTATAACACTTTGCAAATATCCTTCCTGTTCCACCTTTCTTCGCATTGTTGAATTCCAGTGATTTTTAATTGAATTATCAGTCCTAAAACGAAAGTATAAAACAATGACTAGTTTCCAGATCTCAAAATCTAATATATGACACAATTTACAGGGTTTGTAGAGTAGGTTAATCTGAAGCCACAAATCCAGAAAGCTCCAGCAGCTTAGACTGGAAGTTCTGTTACCAGTAGGGTTTTGGCATAACGACTAGAAAGCTACTCTTTTTAGAATCTACTACTACTAAACTTCAAGTGTGCCAGAAATTAAAAGAAGAAAAGGAGAAAGCCTTGGTTCTGACGGTAATCATCAGGGCAAACCTTTTCTTAAGTACTTGGAATAATGTAGTGAACACAGTTACTTACCCTTCCGCTATAAATTTGCAGTACATGTAGCTAAGACAATCACCTCACTGTCCCACAACATAATAAAGGCACTTGGCTGGTGTTTGCCACTCGAAGACATCTCTTCTAAAACTGACAGCCTGCAACCCTCACTCTGCGTTTTATGTGCAGCTTTGTGGAACAACATCCTACTACCTCTTCATGCCCTTGATCATGGATAGGATAAAACAGGCATGGCATTTTGACAAGCAGGCTGAAATCACTCTTAACACTAAACAAACATTAAGGTAAGAGTAGACTATAACTGCATTACTGTCTAAAATACTAGCATTATTATTATTTCTAGCCTTAGGTAGAGGTACATAGTAAAAAAAATGGTTAAAGCCCCATTCTTCATTTAAGGTGACTCCAGGAAGTATTCTCCATTTTCATCCCAATAGTGTTGGACTCTGCAAATCTTCTAGGTCTGTGATCTTTAGCAGTCTTTAGCTAATAGTGTCAGATTTATTGACAACAAACAGCTAGTAAATAGGAATTCTTCTGTCAAACTCATCTTCCCTCTCCAAAATTCTATTTAGATGCAGCCCATTCTCTTGTCATTCCTCCAAAGGATTTAATGTGAGCCATGGATTGTGCACTTATCAAAACACAAAATTTTTAAGCACACATCCCTCATTACACGAAGATAACAAATGCTGACATGTCTTAGGCACAGCTAGACAGTCACCTCTTGAATACAAAATGAATTCAGAAAGGGACAGCTTAACACTGAATTTCAATTAGCAGTACAAGGTAAAAGAATTATTTAATTAAACTCTTCACACAATAAAATTTTGTTTTTCACAACCACAGAAACTGGCAACAGAACTTGAAAGAAATATAAGGCAAACAATGCATACAATTCATTCTTAACTTAGAGATTTCATGATAATCAACTAACTTTGCAATGCATGACTCCTAAGCCTGGAATTTTGAAGGTTACTAAGATTTTCCTTTACAAGTGTCCAGTTCAACATGTGCTATCCAAAAAAAAAAAAAAGAAAATCAGATCTTAAATTAGGAAAGTCACCTTCAAATGCATATTAATGAAGGCACTTTGAGATCAAGTTTGATATCAAATACTTTTTCTACTACTACTTGCAGTTAATTCAGTTCAGATCCATTACAGAAGTTTTTTAAGTGATCAGGAAGAATTTGAAGATACCTTCAAATTGTTACAGCTCTTTCTATGGGTTTTACATCTTTTTAAGAATAAAGATCAAATGTGAAAGATTTTTAGCATCTATCAAGATAACTATGTTTTGATGTAAGTCTTAACAGATGCTCTCTGACTAACAAGTTAAGATTTGAAAGGGTACTGAGATGAGCATTTTTCATATTCCAACACTTAACACAAAGAGTTGAAAAGCACCTTCCAGGAAGAAGTTTCGCTATTTCAGCCCATCGGTTTCCCAAACGCTTGTGAGCTTCATAGATTATTCTGTCCTCTTCTTCTGTCCACGAAGACTTTTTTACCTCAGGATTGAGATGGTTATGCCATCTTTCTCTGCACTGCTTGCCTATTCTTCCTTTCAGGTGTTTTGCAATTAGAGACCAGCGCTTTGGACCATACTTCTGAACTAATTCAATAACCTGGAATACAGATGAAAGTACACTATAATTTCAAAACCTAATTTACCCAAGCAAAGGCTGAAAACACTGATAAACTCACATTTTAGAATAGCATTATAATAGTCAATAGATATTAGGCCTAAAGAGGCAGACAGTGACTTGGGGGTTTAAAAATGATTTTTCAAGAAATCAAAAAATTACTAACTCCAAATTCTCTCTGTTTAGAATATAAGTGTATACTGATGAAAGCATTCATTTGGAATTCTCCTTTCTATCACAGACTGTCTAAGCTGACATTAGGAAAAACCAAAAAAGAAACTGGTAAAGACATTTCATTTGACTGTTTTCAACAATATTCATATGAGGAGAGAACCACACCTTTATGCCTGGAATGGAAGGGAGGTTGGGAGTTTTTACAAAGTAAAAGCCTTTTCTTAAAAGACTAATTAGAACTGTAAAAAAATAGATTAGGAAGACCATATTCATAAATTGACAAACAGTAGTTTAACAGCAGAGTAATTCAGCCAGCAATCTCACTAATGGGAAATTAAATACTTGAGCAGACCCAACATTCCATCTACTTAAGACAGAATTTTTTTCTTCTCATACATCATAATGTAACAAAAGTATCCATGTCACAAGATGCATCAGATATCAACTATATGGGAATGGAACTTAAAACTTAGCAGTCATATGCTAATTTTATTAAAGAGCAGAGTATCAATTATTTTTTGTTACCCTCTGATCTTCTTCTTTTGTCCAGGGACCTTTAATCAATTCTGGGTTTAGTACCTTCTGCCATCGATGTTGGCACTGAAAATCTGAACGATTCTGAAACAGTTGTAGAAGACCAGTGTAGCTGTTAAACTCTTGAATACATAAATCTGTAAATACATTCTAGCATGAATTATTAGCTTATTTCAAATTAAAAGACTTATTTAGAAGTTTGTTCTAAGCATAATCGTTAAATTTTCCCTTATTATTTCTTATTTCATTTGCTTATAAAAAACTCTTCTCCGGAAAAAAAAAAAAAACAACCTTGCATGAAGCTCTAATCGAATTACTTCAGTGTACTAACTTGATAATCAAATTCAGAACTTACTCTTCTTTAAAGAAAAATTTATATTATTTTTGTCCTCATTACTCCACACTTTCTCTGAACTTTGTGGTTGATCTATTTTTGACATTATCTATAACTTAGATAAGTGAGAAATCTTTTAAGGAAATAATTTTTCTTTCAAATAAAAGAATATACTTTTTGCTAAATCCCAAATGAATGTATTCTCAGGTCTTTACTAGAGTGTTAAGGAAAACAGATTTAGATCAAATTTAGTTAACACATACTAATTAAACAACATTGCTTTTTCTGGTCAGAACAGATGGTGCTTTTCTGTAGCTTCACTAAGGATCTTTTGAAATATTGTTCCCAGTTATGAAAGAGAAATAACCTTCACTTAGCTTCCTAAAAACTGTCTATATGAAAGGGTTGGTCCAATGCTTAGAAATATGCAGGTAAGAGCCTGCCCCAGGACAGCACACTTTTTTAACAATGGGACATGATTATTTGCTTCCTTCAGTGCAAGCTGTTGGATAGCAAATATCCATTGCAAGGTTTTGCTGGTCTTGTCTGCCAAGTAAAGGTGTTACCATGCTAAGATGAAGTTAACGAAGTAGCAGTCTGCAAGACCAGAAACAACACTCAGAACACTAACATCTGAAATTACACTGTGCACAGTGCCTTCAAGCCAATCACAAGTAATAACTGTATGATTAAAAGCACACTGGTTTTTACAAAACATCATCATTTCCTGTCGGAAGACAAGCTGTAAAAGACAGACTCAGTATAGAATAGCTGTTACCATTTTTATGAAAAAAAAAATTTAAATTGTGGCCTTCTAGTGCTTTTATCTTCCAGAAATTTCTGAAACCATAATATGATTTGGAGAGAAGAGCAAAAGAAATGGTGGAATGAAACAATATAATCATTTCAGTCTTAACCGCAAAAAAGAAATCAAAAGCAATTACAAGCTACATTCTCTCTTGAGAATGACCTTGAAGCCATCTTCACTTATTTCAGGCAGAATGGAGGGAAGGTTTACCTGTGCCTAGTCCAGCAAAGAAATGAGAGTTTGAAAGCACAGCAGTTTGGGAGCCTTTACAATTCACAGACCATCAGTAGCAAGGTAAGTGTGAATTATGCCAGCCTCTATTATTCGGCTCTTGCAATAGGTTGCCTAAAAAGGCTGTGAAGGCTCCATCCGTGGAGATAATCAAACCCAAACACTGTCTTGGCCATCCCGCTCCAGCTGACCTTGCTTGAGCAGGGGCTGTGAACCAGATGATCTGCAGAAATTCCTTCCAACATCACTGATTCTGCAGTAGGCACCTGATTATGCCCATTTCCTATGATAACCGGGGAATGTTTTTTCAATCTCACTTGGGCCCAGTTGGACAACAGGATTTTTGTTACCAGAACCATTTGTTTTTAGCTGAAGAATTTTTTACTAAACTGCTAGACCTGTTAAATGCAACTCCATACTACACCTGCATATCAGTATCATCAAATGTATTTTCAAACAGCTTAATATAAAAGCCTTCTGATTCTCCTCTGCCATCCTCTCATTTCACTCATTTTTATAAGGGAATAATGTATATGTATGGAATATGGATTTGCTTATGAATGACTTAAATTTAGAAGCTTTGAGTTTATTACCTGATAGCTATATTTTGCCCCTTGGAAAAAAATCAGAAGCATCACAGTTGCACAAAAATATGATGAGTACAACGCAAAGTTATAGTTGTTCAGCATTTAGAATTCAAGTCCTTTTCTACCTTACAATGGAATTTCATACAATCATATCATCCCACACAATATTGTAAGAACCTCAAAAGGTAGGAGGAGGTGTAATTTTTTGATTTCTAATATTTAAATATCCAATAGCACTTCTAGGAAATTATTTCAGCCTTATTTTCTACCATGTTTTTACAGCAGGTATTTTATAACATTTGTTCAGAAGAGAAACAAACACCATCAATTCTAGTTGTAGGTACTTTCTACTGTTACCTCAAGGAAGCAGCCATCATCGTAAAAAAAAAAATCTCAAACAAACCCAAACAACCAACAAACACACAAATAAATAAATAAAACACACATGCCCCCTTGCCTATGGTTAAGAAATTCATCCCTCTCCTCTCAAGCAATCCTTCAGATGCAACCCACTCTCTTAACTGCTTCAGAAGCAACCTGTGAACTGTGGATATAGCTACCATGAGTAATGGAATCCAGTAAGACACAGAAAAATATTCCATAATGAAAACAAATAGCAAGTGTGAACATAATGTATTCTTGATCATTTCAGACTTTCACTGAAGACTGAGCCAATAAGGTTTTTCAAGGTCTGAGCTAGATTTCAAGTCTATTTTAGAAGCATCCTCTATAATAGCTTTTATTATGTGCTTCTGATTCTATTTCACTTCATTTCCAAACTAGACATATGACCAAAGTAAATAAACATTAAAAGAACTTAACTGAAACAGAGATTCAACTTACTTGTAGATGACTAGCAATGAAAGCCCAATCATCTGTACCATTTTGTTCCACCAGCTTCTTTAGCCTTTCATCCTGTTAAGACATAACCTCAGCCAATAAATTTTTCATGCTACCCCAATATAATACTAAATAGTAACATATTTCATGACCTAAAATGATCAGGTAGGGATCAGACTAAAGGAAAAAAAAAAAAAGTTACCTCTTCACGGGTCCATTTCACCTTGCTACATATCTTCTTCAAACCTTTTTGCTGTGGTACTTCATAGTCATGATCCATATATTGAAAGTCATCGTCTTCCTCACTGCAAAGTACAACAGAAGAGTGAAGAAGATCAAAATAGAGTTTAAAATACCTCTGAATAGCCTTTTTTCCCAATTACTTGTAGTTTTTCCGATCTGCACATATTGTTCTAGAATGACATATGGGATTTGCAGGATCACAAGGTCTGCCTTCAGCAATTCACCATGCTAAAGTACCAAACTAATTTTAATTTCAAGGCCACACACTGGACAGATAACTCATTCCAAGTCAAGATTTAAATTTGAAGTAAAAACTACTTTTAAAGATTCGTGTATTTCTAATACATTTTTTTCATCTTTATTTTATATGAATGAGCTTATAGAGTGGTTTGCTAGACTGCAAAATACATTCACGATCCACCTCCATAACTGAAACAACAAACACAAGAATGTCAAATAAGTAAATCTCAGCTTGAGATTTTAAATGGTCTCCTGACTTGCCTAAAAGCGTTGCCTCAGTGTTACAGGAATTAGATACAAATCTTTGAAGACAGATACGTTCCAGAAGCAGTAACTTTGGCTTCGGTGCTGAGCCTCAAAGCGCAGACCCGGAGGGGCAGGGCAGCCAGGTACTTCTGCGGCTCCGCGTAGATCACGCTCCATCTACTGGAGAAATGCGGAACTCCAGAGCCTGGATAAACAAAGCCTTCCAAACAGGCGGCACAGGGAAGTGTTTCATGGAATCATCGCTTAAACTTCTGTGTCAGTGACTCACGTTAGCATAAATTCAAACACATGTGGAAACCTAGGTCTAACAACAAGAGCTGCACTGCCCCTGCATTAATTATACCAAGGCACAAAGAAAGGACTCCCATCCACATACACTGCTTAAATTAAAAGCAGTTTCACAGTGCAATTTTTTCTCTATTTTATTACTGGTACAAAGCACGATAAAAATATCAAAAATTCAGGTTCAAAACAAAAATTATGTCTGCTCATCCTTGACAATTACTTCAATTTTTCAATCAAAAGTATAAAAAACCCCTTCCCCAATAACGAAATTAACCTGTGCTGGTGTCAAGAACAGATTTGATGGACGAACTCTCCAGAACATGCAATGCATAATTTTCCAGAACATGCAATGATCAGCACAGCATGCTGATAAACCACTTACACATTATTTATTATTTCCCATTAAGTCTATTCCTGTTAGCTACCAAGAATACACTTAATTCAAAAGCATTACCATAGGATAGTAAGTGCCCAACTCCTGCAGACTTCCTTCTACATCCTACACCACGTCTGCATTTGCCCTACTTAGCTTCATGATGCAGCAGTAAAATAAATTAAAACTTTACTGAGTTGCTGAAAGACAAGGCAACAAACATGACTTTAAGAGCTTTGCATTAAGTGGCTTAAGACATAAAAAAGAGAACTTAAACTCAGAAGTAACAGGTTTTTCTGGCCTCCTACCAACTCCTCTTTTTTCTTTTGTCCACAGGTATTTGACAAATTTCAGGGATCTATCCCTGGGATAGTGATTCAGGGATTTCAGGGATTGTAATACCAAAATACACTTCTCATAATACCATTTCATACCAAGCAGGCCATACAGTTCACTTAACTAAAATCAGGCCTTCTTGTAAAGTCCTTTGTCAACACCTCCTTATACTGCACAGCAAACTAGTTTGTGAGCAAGCGGTCTCCAGTTACATGAAAAGTCACGGGGATCCAAAGGAAGAGAAGGGCTCCATGTACACAGCAGTGAAGCTGATGAGAGCAGCAGTGCCAGACAAGGTGGGGGCCCCGCGGGCAGCTGCAGTTCAGAGCCCTGCGCTGGGATTCTCCGGCTGCACACGTCCCACACCACACCGGTGACTCTATCAGCCAAGCAGGCATTAACCTCTCCTGCACCTCGATTCCACCTGAACAACCACTAGTCCTGAGTCTTGTTTAGACTAGTGCTATGATCAACTATAAATCAAACTCAGATTAATGGTTGGGACCACTACTTTAAGTTTTCAATTCAAAAGACAAGATATTTAGACACACGGGGTTGTTACAGCTCATTTGACAATTCTTTTGCAGTTATAAAACTGCTAAAATACTGCACCAAAGTGGAAGGCAGCCACCAAGTTTCATCAAATAAGACATCTGGGACAGTAAAGTACATGTTTTCTGAGATCTGTGTTAGCTGTCCTTGCAATTCTGAGTTGAGGACCATTAAAAGAAAAGAATCAAGTTTGCAAATGCAACAACCAAGAGCAGTTTAACACTAAATGAATATAAGATTAAACTTAATACCATTTGGTGCAAAACAACTGCACTTTCTCCTTACTCCACACCTAGCTAAAAAACCTTTAAGTCACTTTCATGTAAACTCATAGCTTCAATGATTTAGTTTTGGAGATACCATCATCAGACACTAACACAACATCCGCCTTGGGCTACCGATCTCTAACCAAACCTTCCTCTGCTATCCACAACTTACTGTACTTTCAATTATTAAATCAAAGCACTCCACAGCCATGGGAGATAATACAAGCTAAAGCTTGACAAGAATGAAACTACTACGTGTAATACCACAGGTGAAAGTCCCTTAAACTACAAAATGCCGATTAGGAGTGCCGAGAAACACGCTGTCTCTGAGCTATTCTTGGAGACAGCCAAGCACAGACAGCTTCAGCCTCTGCAAGCAAAATCCTTTGTGGCTTACACAACTAGAACACCAAAGCATTGCTTTCTTGTTTTAGCTACAGTTTTGCAGAAAAAAATCTTCTAATTTTTTCCATGTCAAAGGAAAACGCAGAAACAGTTTTAATATGTGTAATTTTGAAACCACCCCAAATTCCATGAAAAGTATGCATCACAACAAACCCCACATGCCATAGATAACTCAGCAAGTATCCTTTCCTTTCTCAGTCCTAATTTTTCTCTTACAGCTCTTTATAACTTTCCAGAAACTGATTTAAGACAAGAATAACCATAGCGACAAAACAGTTCTCCAAGACCCACCTTCTGAATACAAAGCAAAGACACACCCATTTTCATATCAATATAACAAAAGATGTATGAAAGCCATCTAGGGCAGCTGCTGGAGCTCTAGTGCAAAACGTCATCTCTCAAGAATATTTCAGGCTAGATTGTGATATCTTCAATCAAAGAATATGTCAGATGAGAAAAAGTAGGTGCACTGAACATACTGGAAGAATCAACAGGCCCAAACTTTACATCAAGGCTGTGCCAAAGCCACTTGGGAGGTGAAAAGAAAAAGGGTAACTCCACCAGAAGGAAAATAACCAGCACGGAAAGCTACTGCGGAGACAACGCAGTTATTACTGACAAACTCAGCTGCACAGGTGAGCTACAACAAAGACGACCTGAGCGAAAGCACAGAAGTGACAGCAGCTGCCAGGGGAAAGGCGGGATTCGTATCCGAGAGGTGGTGCCCAGGAGTCCGGGAAAAGAGATACCTGCAAAGGTGCCGGAGGGGGGAGGGAGATGGGCAGTGACAGCCGAGGCCAGGGCGGTGGAAGGAGGCCGAGAGCAGCGCTGAGGGGCGGGGCGGCACCTGGCTGGGATCCCGGGGCGCGGAGAGAGCACCTGGCCGGGATCCCGGGGCGCGGGGGGGCACCTGGGCTCGGGGCGGCGGCGTGGAAGGCAGCACTGCCCGGGAGGGGATGGGGGGCAGAAAGCGCAGAGCGCGCCGGTCCCTTACTCACCTGCGCCGTCTCTCCGCCATCCTCGGCGCG
>VXBI01002060.1:134827-181022 GCA_013397375.1 Toxostoma redivivum | reverse complement strand
GGGGGGGGGCTGAACCAGCTTCACAAGCCCGGGGGATACAGGGCAAACCATTTTCTCAGTGCCGTACAAAAACACAACAGTGCAATATAGAACCAAGCAGTGTAATACAACAGCTGGAGAGCTGCATATTCATAGAAGGATACGGAGATATATAAGAAGAAAAAGACATTTACTGAATAAAGGTTAAAAGAGGAGAAAAATAAATCATTAAATGGATTAGAAACAACCTGATGCTTCCTAATTTATAATTACAAAAACTAGATTGTTTTTAAAAGCTTAAACTGTACCAAAAACTTCTTTTTGTAGATTCCTTTAGTATTTAAGCATTTTACATTTCTCACATACCTTATCTTAGGGGTAGAGCCTCACATTTACCCATGCCTCTAATATGAGAGTTACCATGCCGCCTTTTACACTCCTTCGGGGTAGTATACAGTAAGTGTTTGGAAAATGTTCTGACATTCAGCTTTAGGAATGCCACACCAAAGCAATGAAGTTCTCTCTTAATTACTTATCCTGACAACTATTTAGAACTATAAAGAAAAGAGAAAAGAAGAAAAGAAAAGAAAAGAAAAGAAAAGAAAAGAAATAAAAGAAAAAGAAACCAACCAAACAAAACCCTTAACTCCTAAGTATCCTTGATCTGCTTACATTTAAAAATCTTAAAGATCATTTTAGGCTGACAACCATAGTAGGGAAGTCATTGCCAGTTTTTGGTATTTTCCTATTATATATGTTGTTTTCATGTATATATAAATATACCTTACTAGTAACAGTTTCTAGTCATTTATTCTACTGCAAACACCTCCCTCCAGGACCACTAGCCCTAACTTACCCAAGAAGTTTTGACCATTTCTTTTTGGTCAAGATATTATTGCAATTACTATAGTGTCTTTCCAAATATGAGAAGATATTTCTTGAGATTTATTCAAATACTAAGTCGTTAATCTATGCAAAATGCAATATAACCTCATAACTATTATGGTAACTGTCAGAAAACTTTCCCTATTACAAGTTTTAATTTTAGGTACATATGCCAACCATACTTCAAGCAAACACAGGAAACATACCTGCTGCTTAGTACTGATTTGCAAATAAGGCAAGACAAAACACCATGAATTTCTACATAGATACCAGTCTTTTTGGTAAAGAAAGGAATCAAAGCCACAACATTTTTTTCTCTGTACTAAACATTTTAAAGAAAACCTGAGAGGATTTTGCACCTGAAATAATCAGCTGATACTGATTATTTACTGATACTCAGTAAATATAACTGAGAATATTCCATGTATTTCACAAGTTAATTTGAAAAAAATTTGCAAGACAGAGCAGGTAAAAGTGCTTAATCTTCTATCCTTCCAAGGACATCCTTTTTTATCAAGGCCTAATTCGGTTAATTTTTAAACTTTCTGAATTTCAGAAAATTGCTCAGAATTCTCTTTCTTCTTTCCATCATAACTGAGGCTCATATCTCTGCTGGAGTGTTGTCATAGCAAGGATGCTGCATAAACTTAGGGATTCCAGTTCTGTACTGTGCCATACTGTGGTAGTTTGACATGGGAAGGACAAACTCAGAGGTCTTCCTCTATGAGAAAACTTCCTCTGTGAGTTGATTGGGACCAATTGGAGGCTGGCTTGGTTATTGACAACCTGAAAATCCAATTGGAGAAAGTTAGTTCGCTCGGTAAACACACATTTTGAAGAAGGTTACCCGGGAATAAAGCTCTATTTCCGGTGACTGCTCAGGTAACATCAGCTCGGCTTGGGCTCCCTCTGTGCCGGGGGGGCCCGGGAGGCTGCCTGGGCCCCGATTACAAACCGGGGCAGCCGATGGCCGGGAGGAGGAAAGGCTACATTTCCCGTGGGCCCACGGCTCGGTGGGCCCCAGCTCCTGCTGCTGGCTCGGAGCAGCTTCGGAGGAGCTGGGCCCGGCCGTCCCCCANGCTGTGAAGATGGGAGGAACTTCACGACTTTGCAAGTTTTTCCCGGGTGGATGTAAATATTGTGAAAATGAAACCACAAGAAAACTGTTTCCATCCTCCTTGTGGAAAAATCCCTATGGCTTTACAAAAAGAGACCTCTCTCCGAAGTGAACTGAAAAACAGACTATTTAAGTTGGGAACTGACTAAAGTAGTTTTTGTATGTTTGTTTTGTTGTTATGAAGGTTGGGAGAGGGATGGAAGGAGTGGTCTGAAAATCTTATTCTGAATTTGTTTTTTTTCCTTCTTTGCTTCTGCTCCTGGTTCTGTCTCACAACAGAAAATGAGTATATTTAAGTTGGCAAATCTAAACCATGACACACACCCATACCTATCCATATTTTGAACCTTTTCTTTCCAAGCATATATAACTGCAGTCATGTGAAATTTCTCACTTTTCCATTTGACCAAACAACTCTCTTGCTCTTCTTATTATTCTCTCATAAATAATAATAATAATTTAAAAAATCTAACTGGTAGGAAAATTCACAACACAGGCATACATGAAATCGCTGTATCACACAGCTAATCTATTTTCAGACCTATGTATTCTGCATCTAAAGGGAATACAGTACTGTATTGCAGAAATGGAAGATAAAAAAAATTGTTTTTCTACACTGAAACAATATTTCCCCCCTTTTGTAGCTCAGCATATGAAATGTTACGTTGTTTAGAAGATATGTATTGGGAAGTGTGAGTTTTATTTTAATTTTTAAGAGACTTTGCCTTAACACAATTCAAACAAAGAATGTTTAAGTAGCACATGTAAAGAAAGAAGCCGTGAATGGAATGGCACACCGGATGATTCAAAAAGTTTTTGGAACCAGATGGTCTTTGCATTGCCAATATAATGAGTGTTGGTTGCAAGAATTTCTATGAAAATATCTGTTCCACAAGAAATATATAGCTCTATAACCACTCTGCATTACACAAGAAAGAGACAGGATGTATTGTTCTTAGAAATACCTATTCATCCTTGCATTTCCTTCTTACAGAAGTCTTGCCTTCATTTTCTATACTCAAAATATAAACAAAAAATTGTATTTTTCTATTCTGTGGAAAATATTCAATCTGTGCAGTCACCTACTGTGTACAATCACTGGCAATTTCATGTGTTGTTATTATTTATAACTGTGTGGTAGTATAGAGCTACCCAAAGTTTTTCAGCCAGCAGAACATGCTTAGCACAAAATACAAAACTTACTGTGAACAATTCATTTGTGAGTTTAGAATTCCATACTTTGGACTTGATGGCTTCCTAATGCCTTAATACTAATTTTTAGAATTACTTCTCTGCAAACCTGCTACTGAGGAATGTTACTAGTTCTTATCAAACTCTGGGCATAGACACAGAGGAGTTTTATAGTTCAAGGCAATATAAAATTATGTTTTGAAGATACCTTGTGCATATATAGCTGGACTGTCATGGCAGCTATCACTCAGCTCATGTACAGAGGTGAAATGTCATTCCTAACCTCTTCCAGTAATATCTGTTCCTGAATAATCTTTAACAGGATATCCCAAACGGTGCTAGTATTCAAATGTAAAGATAATGAATGTAAGAACCTACGCTGAGATAACTATTGTAATGATTACCTCAACATAATTTCATAGTACTTTTTGCTATAATTGCATTTGTGAAGTCAGGAAGCACAAGGATGTGTATTCATATAGATGAATTCTGAAATGCATCAACAGTCTGTCTTCTGCTGTTTTGAGAGATGTCATGTAAGCCAAGAAAGAAGCTATTTTGTAATAGCTCACAAATAGCATATTTAAAATGTATGGTGTAGCCAAGGCATTGCATTCATTAATGCATAGTAATCTAGTAAATGAAAATCCATGCTTTAGACAGTTCTGTCATGTTGGAGCCAAAGTGTTGTGCTTCCTCATGACTTTTAAAATCTTAGTTAGATTGTTTCCTCATTTAGATTTATGTCTCTCTGGATCGTCAAAGCAATGGAAGCACCAACACCTGTGTCTATCTCAGGTTTAGAAGCTTTTTCTTTAAGTCCATGCTTGGAGTCATAGTTTAGAAGTAACAAATTTTCCTTGTCTCCTTCTTTCTTAGTCCTGGATGATCTGATCTGAAATAATTTTTCTTTTCAAACAGCTACTGAATTTCAAATTAGGTTGTTGTGAAACACATGAAGGCAGATTAATTTTGTAGTTATGCAACTACAAAATGTATGTAGAGGTTTCCAATACTAGATTGCATATTGTTACACAGATAATTAGAAAAATAAGGTCTTATTACATTTAAAGACCAAAGAAACAAAACACATATAGGGATATGCTGATAAAATTAGGTAATGCTGAAAAATCTAAAAAACATAAGTTTGAACAGAATAGAGTCTTCATGACTGTAATCTTCATTCATTACAATGCTAGGATTTTAAGGCCACATTAACTGAACTCATTGATCAATGATAGAGGAAAACAACTACACTAAGTCATGTTCTATAACTGCCGACGTGAAATTGTATATCTACATCAAAAACTCTTTAAAGGTGAATAAATATATTTTATTCCCTATTGCCCTCTCTTTTACTCAAAAAATTCACTCCATAGGAGCATATTCAAAGAAGTGCATTCAAAGGATATAAAAGTCAAAATTTCTGTGTCTAGGAACTGTAATTAACTTAAAACAAAGAAAAGAGTAAATGTATAATACCTAGGAACTCAAGATGCAATGAGCTCAGCTATGACAGATAGACTTTTTTGAAAGGCTTTTCCATCTGAAAAAAAAGCATCTCGTTTTTAATAGAAGCATGCCAGATGCTTTAGCAGAAGCTCCATTTGTCAATCTGATAGAAGACAGTGTAATTTACTGCCTGTGATGCTAATGATAGTGCCTAAATCTATGAAAAAGGTCTGAATCATTTTTTTTACAGAAGCTTGGTGGGCACTGAATTACTACAGAAAGAGGAGAGGATGTCTTGAGATTGATGGTGTGTATCATTCTGTTCTTTCAAGAAATATATGACCACTGTGGTTCTTTGTACTAGACTCAATGAACCAATTTATGAATTAACAAGTGGCAGTGTGAAGTAGCAGTTGCTAAAAACAGCGTGTGTTAATCAATGATTTAAGAAAACATTTGTGCATGTGTAGAGTTCCATTCATAAAAAAGCAAATAATTGAGACTGAGTTTTTTTGAAAAAAAATAAATCAATATCTGTATTTAGATCTGAGTATTTTTTTTCTCTAAGATCCAGGGGGGAAGAAAGGAAAAAGGAATATGGGTACAATCTGCCAATCAAATGATATTGAAATGTCAAATTATGTAGAGTCTTGTCCTAGTAACCTCACAATGTGACATAATAAACATACCTACATACTAGAGTTATTAAAGCTACAAGCCCCGCTCTTCTTACTTTCATCATTCCAACCTCAAGGCTAAACAGAAACAGAAGAGAGGGACGGTATAGACAGGTTTCATCCCCATTTGCAAAAGCTCCTGACCACCATCACTTGGGATTTGGTTAGTGCCATGTCTGTTCTACAGCCGTACAATAGTAGCTATAAGAATATCTGGGGGGTAAAAATAATAATGGATTATTCTATTGAGTAATTCTGAGACAGTGACATTTACGCATATGAATATATACCTTGTGCTACTCTCTGAAAAATTAGGAATCTGTCCTGCCTTAAATATTACAAATAATGAAATAGAACCAAATCTAAACTGTGCTTTAAAAAATTTTACTTCTTTTCAAAGTTGGCATATCATTGCAAAAACATCCCAAATATTTTCTCCTACACATCAGTATTAAGTCAAAGCTACTTTTTTTCACAAAAGCTTAGTTCAACAATTAAGATAGCCATACAATGACAAATGAAAATTAAAGCGCCATGTCATCCATCTATTTCTATATATGTGACTTCTGCTGAAGTGAATAAGCATTATATTACATAACTGATGAGATAATTAAGATCACGCTTTTTTGTTTCCTATGCCTGCTGGTTAATTCTACGATTATTGTTTGGCTTTATGTTGAGCTTCATACAATATTTCAGTATCATGCTGTAGATAAATTGTGAGAGTCCTGAGCATTAAATGAATAAGTCTTCTGTCTTGTTCAAATAACCAAGTTTTACTTAGGCAAACCCCATGCTGGCGTCCTAGTGTCAAACCTATTAAGTTTCTTGTGGACTAAAGTATGACATGTTATCTAACAAATAATTAATATCACATGTTATAATTATCAAAAGAAATTTACATAATGAAGGAAGAGTTTGATTTTCCACTAGAATTCAGTTTAGAGTAAATACTAACTTGGAACAACATAAGCAATTTATATTAAAAAATAAAATAAAAGTAAATTTAGAAAGACTATAATGGAAAGCTACTTCCATATATATATATGTAAAAAGTTAGATGTCAAGATAGTTGCACATGTAGATTAAAATATTTCTGTAAGAAAGGCAGGAAGGGGAGAGAAAGAAAAATGGAAGGAATTATATAGCTAGAGGCAAGCTCTCATGCTAAATACAAAATCTAGCAAAGACTGTCATAAGAAGGGCTTATTGCAAGCAACAACTTTTGAAAAAGCAGGCCTTAGCAGAGTAAATGAATGCCTAAAATATCAACAGTACTGTTTGCTCTGAACTCTAATAAAATTGCTTTATCACCCTTCAAATTTTGTTTTATTTCTGGAAAGTCAGAAGTTAATAAGTTAAAATATGATGGAGAGAAGTGAGTACAGAAGAGAAGCTACTCATGAAAAAACAGGAAAATGGTTTGAGAAGTGCTGCAGAAAGGTTATTGTCAATCAGAAAAAAAATACTGAAAATAAAGAAGATTTTTCACCATGGAGACATATATGAAAGCTGATTTGGTGTGGAAATGATCCTCTTCAAAAAATCTAGAGACCAGTCATAATCAAAATCTATTATATCATTTTGTGATCTATTTAAGAAGTAAATTGCAGAACATATAATATTATCCATAAGGAATTATTGCTTCCCACAGGAAAGGATACACATTCTTAGCAAAAACAAATATAAAGATAAAAGGAATGAGGCATAGGAGGAGGTTCTAGCAATAGGAGACAATGTCTTGTCATTTTACCACTTAGTTGCTCAAATTTCTCATGCACCTTACAAAAAGATGTTCTGTCAGTGCTCAGTTCTTAAACATGTTTTATTCAAACAAAATGCTGTGTTCAAAACACCCAAGGAGCTTGAGGAATATCTGTTATTTCATTAAATTAAAGTATATGAAAGGAAAACAAAATATTGTGTTAGCTAAAACCAAAGCTCTTAAGAGGTTGGTTACTCTCAGAGAAAATAGCCTTTAATAGGCACTTAAAAGAACACTGATTTTTTCAGTGCTTTTTCATTTGTCTCCATCTACCAATCAACTGTAAAGCCACTGTTTGGACTGGCCTAACAGCTATGACCTTCACAGTCTCTGACATGAAATTGGTTATAACCCATTCTCTCATACAAGGAGCCATGCAGAATGGATTTAAAGTGTACTGTACGATTTTTAGTAGAAGCAAGTCCCGCAAACTCTTTGCTTCCAGCTTCTCTCCTGTTAAGTTACAGACAACAGTATTCAAAGTCTTGACTGATTTTTCCAGTTAAATAGAATTATTTTATATGACCTTTAAAAATTATGTTATTTGCTACCACTGTATGTTACACAGTCCACAATTCTTTTCAAACTTTTTTTCCTTATTTACATTTTGAACAAAAGTGAATGTAGTGTACAGAGTTTTGCTATCAGAGAAATGAATGCAATATTCTGCATATTATGTGAGTCCCAATATCATGAATTCTTGGCTACATTATAGATTTAATAATAAAACTCAATTCTGGCAATTGTATGCATGAACAACCAACACACTAGAGTCAATGCAATCATTTAGATTGAATTTATACATAAATATTTGAAGAATGACTACAAGTCTTACTGTACAGAAATCTCATGAAGGTTTGCTTTTGGGCTGTTTTATTTGACCAATATCAGCTTAAAATTCAAGCTGGTAATGCCTACAACCATATTTCAAGTAATTAAAAAAATAATTTATTATTAGGCATTTTTATTTTTCCTCCAAGAACACAGCTCTAAAGGACATGGGGTTCTACCATAAGATTTCCACTTTTTGCTTAAAATGAAACATAAAATGTCTAAGCTGACTATGAAGGTCACTTTTGCAAACTGATGGAGATCTTTAAAGTGGGAAAAATACGCTGAGCTGAAATGCTGACTTCCACTTCTTGTGGTTGAATGCTTTTTTCCATCTGCACTGCTGATGTGTGATTTCTAATTGTTTTCTGTCCATTCTGTGAAATACCAAACCATTACATAGAGATGTAGGTGGACATAACCAGGTGTCAACACCCTAAAGGCAGGTACTTGGTTGATGAGCTGCTTTTTGCCCACTCTGCTGACAGTGAAGGCTGCTACTATCCCAATAAAATCTCATGTACATTCTCACAGCCTATTGCCATCAGGACTTTGATGGAGAAGCAAAGATATTTGATATCAAAAAAATGCATACAAAATAAAAGCTGCAGTCACAGAGTCCCATTAGAGTATCTGTTAGTGACAAGCAAAACCAAGTGGATAATTTACGGCCAGAACACACAAAAAAAGTATTTTTCTTCATATTTAAAGATTTATTTTATTGAAAATTTTTATATTATTTTTCTATATAATGAAATTTTGCTTTATCTTAAAATGGCAATATTTCTTCATACCTTGATGTCTCTTTATAGCTTTTATTCTGGTTTAATAGAGTGTTTGGATGCCTAGCAGCTACATTCTGTTCAGGATTACATAAAATCAATAGAAACATTTTGAAAAATAAAAAAAGTTACACAATTTTAATTCATAACCTCATGAAATACTTCATAAAAATCTACCTGTGCACTTTGATCTTTTTTTATTGTTTATATTATTTCAATTTCTTCACAAAAGCCATCTTTTAATATCAAGGTATCTTTAATTGGCTTTAAAAGTGCATTCTAATGGAATTTTCTCAGATAACCTTTAACAGTTTAAACAGGTTAAAATTTAATCTCATTTATGTTGGAAAGGTGTTCAAAATATTATACTATTAAATATTGAATGACATCATTATGGAAGATTTAGTTATTTTCAAACTAGACTCAGGAGGCCAGAGATATCATTCCACACTACTTCTTGAATCGTTAAACAGGTCTATTGAGATTTGTAATCTCTTCCAAAATTTAATAATATGGTTTAGGTTGCTGCTAGCTTTGCAAAATATAGTATTCTTATGCAGATGTGACTGCTAATTAAAAAGTCTCTTGTGACTTCACATGGGTTTCAGGGTGCTGCTTTTATTCGTGTTTGTATCATTTAGGAAAACTTGGACCAATCAAGTATTTGTGTATTCATAATTATAATGTACATAAAAGACTACACTCAGTCCTGGCTACTTCATAGAACTATAAGAAAATCATATTTTGTGCAAGTGCTTTCAGCGGCTTATAGCTACAATTGTGTTGCCACTTAAAAGGTTTAATCTCTGATTCTTGCCAATCAAACAGCTCAGTATCAGACTTGTACTGTCTCTTCTGAAGCAGTCGTTTGTTGAAATATCTGCAGATCATGCGTGCCAGGTATTACAAGGGAGGAAAAAAAAAAACAGTTTATTTTGAGAGTCCTTTAAACAAACCTTCAATTTTCAATGGGGGATGGAAATTGACAGGCTTTGAGTAGAAATAAAATAAGATTGTTATAAATTGGCCTTCACATCTTTTGAAATAAAGAAATAGCAAAACATTTAAAATCATAATAATAGGTATGTGAGTTTAAAATGCATTGTCACCTAAGTAATATTAATTATAATAGAACACAGAAACAGAAGGCATTATAGTGATTGTTAAAGACAGATATGCTGTAAATTCATTCTCTCTCATTCTGTATTTCCCATAAAACTATGATAAAGCATCACTCAAATTTGATATTTGTAAGGCATATTACAGTTAACTTCTTTCTTGCTTCCTTCAAAATTTACAGAGAAAAAACCATGATAATAATATACTGTTTAAATTTACCTAGGTATGTTTTATTTATTGATTTTTTTATGATTAATCCCCCACTAAAATTTGTGAGGTTTATTACACTACTCTAAAAAAAATCTAAACAATGTTTTAATACCATTTGGGGAATTATTAAAGTATCATTATAAAAACAATACAGAAGGAAATATTGGGGTCATGGTAATAGGAAGCTTTTACTTTTTGACAAACATTTCTATTTCTTTTCTATTTTTTTCTCTCCCAAATTAACTTTGGATTTTAGAACACTTATGTGTAAACAAAGTTCACAGATTTAAAGAAATAAGTAATTAAATCAATAAAATAGCTGTGCTTAATATGCTGCCAAGTAATATATCCTAAAAAGTAACACTTTCACTGCAAGTGCAAATAGAAGTCTAATCAATGTAAAAAGTCAATTTCTGTCTGAGAAAATCTACAATAAGGAAAATGAAACTAATTCTGTATATTTTGTGCTAAGCACCAGAGTGATATTCCTATTTCTTATACTTTAGCATGGCTTAAATTACTACTTTAAAAATAATTTTATTCACTTCTCCATATAATCTTTGTGAGTACAGAAATGAAACAACTCAACCCCTTCAGGAGAAAATGGAATTGAGAATGTGTTGCTAATATTAATTTCATTTTGCTAACTGTCAGTGTGTCTGTGTATGTGGAAGTATATATAATTCAGAAATTTATGGCATGTGGAAAAAAAATCATATACCTATATATATATATATATATTTAGTGCACCATTTTCAGTGCTTTAGATCTGACACCCACATACAAATGGCCAAGGTCATTGAAAGAGTATGTGGCATATAAAAGGAAGAAATGTATTGTCAAAACTCATGGCTTTATCAGATGTATCTCTCAGCTAAAGCTGAAGTCCCGTGTTGAAGAACAGATAAGCTGATGACAATCTGCAGAATTTTTCCCTCTTTTTCGATTCCCTCACAAGAGTTCCACCTGCAGCACAGCTTTCTCTTCCTTGCTTTAGGACAATGCTGTGCAGATGAGAATTTTTGCCTGAAAAGTTCAGTACCAAGACAAAAAAAGATGAAAACATTAGATCTCTGACTACAACAGCTGGATCTGAAATCTTGCTTCTGTTGGAATGCATTACTAGTGGCAGAAATATTTTTTTCTTGCAAGTGTATTATATGTTTGCTAAATTATTAGGAATCTCTAAACCAGAAAACTCTGCAAGTAAAATATGTAATCATGCCTTAGTCAAGGGCAAAGATTTATCAAAGACAATAATGATGTGGATTTTCAAGTAATTAGGTATATTATGGGGTGGAATGTTGTTTTTTTCTTTCTATATGTAGTCAACACAAATGCCCATATTACTTAATGCATTTTATACCAAAATATACCAAAGTCTAATGACAGAAAATAAGAATGCAGAATTGAAAGCAGGGAGAATGAATAAATAAGTAAACACAGGCCATGCTATTTTGGAGAACCAAACTGTGCCAATCTAGACAGCTACCAACATCCATGAGAACAAACAGCTGGCACTGCTGATACACAAAGATGAAATATGGCTTTTTGATTTGTAGTGCCTACTTTTACTACAATTAAATTAAATTAAATATTAAGTGAATGACCAAAGTTATTCTTCTGGACATATAAGGACAGATGTTAGACTGTAAGTTTGAACATGTAGCAAACACAGAAATAAATAGGATTCCAGCTCATCTAGCATATTGAAAGCTAGGGAGGAAAACAAAGCCATGGAGTCTCCTGACAATAAACATAAAAGTATAGGTGAAACCGGGGAAAACCTGGGAAGAAGTTTAAGATCGGGCAGGAGACTAGTTTCTGAAAAAATTCTACTTGTCTTGTTTGCCCTGCTGTCCAAGAAGTAACACAGTAAAATAAAAATTTCTGCAGAACAGTGTAAACAGAGTACGTTAGACTGAGTTCACTGTATGATGGCATTAAAGTTTCAGTATTCTGCTACAGTTTTTGTTTTATTTATAAAAAAATATTTCTGAGATTTAAATTATTAAAAGCAAGAGAAACAAATTCAAAGATATTTCCTTTTGACATTTTGGATAGACAGAAAAATTCTGCAGATGTAAAGAAAGGTAATATAGTTTTTTGGGTAGTCATTCTCAGTTTTTTATCAAGTCCACAGGGAAAACTGCAATTGCTCCCAGACTGTTCTTCAGATGTTGATATACTGTAATTACTGCACAACTCTAGGCTAAAAAATAGGAAGTGTAGCATAAGACTATCTTATCAGAACCCTTAAGCAAACAGTTTCACCAAGCTTTTACAATAATACAGCACAATCCTTTAAAGTTACTAAATAAATGTATGTATTCATTTTGACATATTTTTAGTTTAGTGAACTAGAAAATTCCATTTTCTATGAGTAATAGTGGCATAAAACAGCAAATTCAGCCATTTTTCATATACATTATATTGTTTTAGCAGTGGTCTTCCAGTTAGGGAGCATAAATGACAGGACTGAGTCCTAAATTCAGTTCTGTTATGTAAAAGAATCAAATGGTGTATCACGACATAAAACGCCCATGTTAATACATGTGACTCAACACATAGGGCAGTACTGTTCTAGGAGAAATATCTCTAATGATTTGACCTAAACCAGACCAACAAAAACATGCCATTTGCTCATTGGATAACCTGTGCTGATGGTATTTCCCAACACACATGCTACATTTCATGGAGCAGCTTACACTTCACCATGTGTCTGCACAGCACCTAGGATAAGTACTATGGGGTTTTCCTGCTTCTGTTTTATCAGCTTGAGACATTTTTCCTTCAAGAGTTAATAATCATCATCTCAAAAGGGCTAAAAGCCACTTCCTCCAACATAGCTCACTAAGAAGTCTAGCTTTCTGACCCCAATTCTTTTCGATTTAATACTCGTCATTATTAAATGTATCATTGATTAAAGCCTAGAAGAATTTTTCTTTTAAACCTTCTTTCAAGAATTTTATAGAAATGTCAATTTGCCATAATTATTTCTCTAAAGTAATGGAATTGTCATTTCCTGTACCATTAAATTTGATATTCAAACTTTCTTAGATATTTCAGATAAAGTCCCAGCATCATATGCTAGAACCAAGTAAGTAATTCTGAGCCTCATTTAGTGAACTGTACTTCAAATTCAACATCTTATTCCCTCATAGCACAAATTATTAGTGTATATTAGAAAATAAAATTACAGAGCAAGCCAAGATACCTTCCCATATTGTAAAGAGGCAGATGTTCCTAATATGCTCTCAAATGTGGGCAGACATTTCCCCAATAACTGTGAGGGAGGGGAAAAAAAGCATTTCTATGTGTATATGGGGAAGGCCACATACACACTGTTGCTTTGTCTCCTTGGTATTCAGCCAGATGTAAAGATTTACTTAAAAGAATATTTCTCACACATTTTTAGCATTTTACAGATAACCTTATAATTTGAAATCCGTTAATTCAAAGAAAATAGGGGAACTCTTCTCCCATGAACATTGATAATTTCAGCTACACTGCTGTTGTGGAATTCATCTGCTATCACTCACCAGTGTTTAGTTATTCCTGCTTTAAGGTCATTGTCTTTCACTCAGCTCTCCCCATAACTCAGTAATATATTACAGTCCTTTCTTCCAGTATTGATCTTTCTGTTGCCATTCTTGCATCAAGGTTACAAGGCTGCACTGCATATCCACACCGAGTCTAAAATTAGAGGTAAATAGAACGAACATGTTAAATAGCTTTGTAGTATATTACATTCATTTTTTAAATTACTACTGAGTTTTTTGTCTTCTGTGTATTCAGTGTAGATTTAGGATGCTGTTTGAAGTTACACAAATGTATATGGCTTGAGAGTTGTCTCTCTGACTTGTGTCTTTCCCAGCATGGTGCTGCTGGAGCTAGCATAACCCGAGTTGTCTGAAATATTTTTGTAAGAAAAGAAAGACTTGAGCCATTTTTTAGTAAAATTATTTTCTATAGTATCATACCACTAAATAAATTAAGAAGGTCAGTTTTGGTGACTAGATGTTGCAAATTTCAAGTACCAGCCTCACTGGATAGAGTATTTTATAATGACAGTTTCTGCTGCCCTGTTCTCACACACTTCTGGGATGGCTGGATAAACTCCAGCATGTTAGCTTAGAATTTCATCATGTTGCATTACTTTGGCCCTGCCAAGAATTGACAAAATAACAAAAATAAATACTGCAAAGCAAGCCCAGTTTCCAGAATGCAGCAGTGTCTCCCAGCCAACCAGAACTGATAGAATATAATGCTTTGGAATTCAGCTTTGCTTTATGTAAAGCTTAAACTAAATTAATGAGCTGCTCTTTGTACTTTCCAAACAGGGTATTAGAACATTTCTGCAATATTTCTTTCCTTTGTTTTCCACTATAATCACCATCTTGCTGTGGTAGTGCTTCAGTCTGCCATTCTTCATCAAGAACAGCTTTTCAAGCACTTTTACCCATTCTTGTGGTAGTGGCAGTCTTCTGTGAGATAAAGACAAAGCAGAGCTATATGTTATCATTATAATGTGGGCACTTGCCTGTATGTCACTGAAACAGTTCTAATATTGCCTGCATGCAGACTTTCAATACAGCAGCCTAAAATCATAGATCTCACTTCAGAGTCCTACAGAAGAGTCTAGTGGTAGGTATGCAATTTCTCATACTTGCACTGCCTTCCTCTAGGGAAGCAAGGCTCATACTGCTCTGCAATATTTTCCTTTCAAACATGTCAAGTGTATAATTTGAACAAAATTCTGAAGTTTAAATCATCTGTGATAACCTAAAATTGTGACATTATAGCTTATTGTATGTTCTTATAGCAGTTTACTCTTACAAAAAATTTAAAATTGATATCTTGTGGCAATTAACCAAAAGTAAATAGCACATCCTTGTTGTATATATTAATTTGTGTTGAAAAGAGAAAAATTAAAAACACCACCCTTTTGGGTTAAAAGTTTGAAGCTATCTATTTGATTGCTAGTTTAGGGAACTGAAATAACCATTTGACAAACCTTTCCAGATTGATCAGTGAAGTAGAAAGATTGGCACCAAAGATTCAGTTGCCACCAAAAACTGACAGAACAGTTTAACTCTATAGTTTACTGGCAGCTTGCTGACGGAAATATTTTTAAGGCCTTAAAAAGTCATAGCCAAGGAATGTGGATGATTTCTTCATGTTTCCTTCGTTCTGTATCAACTTTCATTTTCTATCAACTCAAATCCAAATATTACCCTTCTCTATTCTAGAAGCGTAGACAGCTGCGTTCTTGCATTTAACACTCAACGTACAGAAAAATATTTGATAATTACATAAAAATATTTTTAATTTGCAGAGTTGCATTTCTGAAACTGCTCATAGTTATCATAATACAGTTCTTTGCTCACCATATATTTTGGAATAGAAATCTGTTCCTCCTATAATAAGCAGAGGATCACTTGTTGCGGGTTTTTTGGTCTCATTTAGTTTATAATTTTCTTTGTAAAATCAGGAACGAGAAGGGCTAATTTTAAATCCTTCCAAAATTAACAAGAATTATCTATTCCTAGTTTCAGATGTTCTATATTAGATACCTGCAGCAATATAAAAAGTAGATGAAAAATGAAGTCTGAGCAACAGCGTCTAAAATATTTGAAGATATGGATTGCATATGTTAAGCAAGATAAAAAGTAATTCCAGTATATCGTTGTGCAGTACTTTAAGTACCTACTTGCATTTAAATTCTTTAAATTTTACTGGAAGCATCTATATTCACAAATTGCAAACCCAAATGTACTAAATCTGGTTAACACACATCATACAGAGCACTTGTCAGTTTAAGGTTTGAAGCCAATTTGAAGCACGTAATGAATTTATGTTGGGGGTACAAAGGAGATATCTAAAGTGACATCTTGAGGCACAGTTAATGAGATTGTCTTATTTAAGTCTATCTGGTAATATGATCATCTCTAATGAGATTATTCTGGAGTAATCCCTTTACAAATTAAATTAATGAATTATATACATTCACAATGCAAGAATACAGAACTAAAGTGGTTTTAAGGTATTTTAAGGTTAATACTAAAGCATTTCTCTATCCCTCTTAGGACCAAGTTATTATGAATATAATAAAGTATTGCATTGAGCCAGAGGAGGCAAAGAAGAAAGAGACACACAGGAAATAAAATGTTGCCAAGTATGTTGTATTATCTTTGTATCACATTTCTTTTGAAAATAATAATCAAATAATTAAAAAGAAAACAGTCCCTTGCTGGACCCCCCTGTCAGATACTACAGGTACAGGAATCAAAGAGAGTACTTACATTCAGTATTGGATCTACTGAGTTGGGGAGGAAGGGCAAGGGAAAATGATTTCTCATCCTGAAAGACACATAAGGAGAAGAGAAAGTATTAAAAAAGCTCACTGCAATGAGAAGTCACATTCAGCTCTGTCAATCAGAAGCAGAGGTAGTTGGGAGCTTTAAAATGGAAGTGTAAATTGGAGGTAAGGGGGAGCAGATATAAGTCATAGCTGGTTTAAACCTTTTATCTGTGTCCTGTTTCCTGTTAGGAAAAATGAACCTGGCTATAAGAAACTTCTTTCAGCCACTTGATTGTCGTGCTATTAGAGACAATCAGGCACATTGTGGTAGGGATGTTGTGAAGATCTTGTACTTATCTCATTGATAAGCCAAAATAATCATTTTGCAGGAGACACAGCATAAGGCATATCTCTTGCAAATTTTCCGTAACAGAATTCAATGATGCATTTAATTGCTATATAGGCAGAAGCCAGCTTACTGTGAATATCTTTACTCACCTCCAGTTTTGCCTTACTGAAAAATGTTTGATAGCAGTGTTATTTTTCATGAAATAGCTACACAACAGCATTTCTTCCTTGTTGGTTAAAGCTTATTCTCTCTCTATTCTATTTCTGTCAGAGTGATCTAGAAGTGCTTGGTACTGGCAACCTTTTTTCCACTGATAATAGAGACATTTACCCAACAAGTGAGAGAATTTCTCCTCCATTTGAAGCATTTGAAATATCATTTAATCTGGTTTTGAAGAAATTAAGCCTAAGTATTGAAGAAGAAATTAAACCTAAGCATTGAAGCAATCTGTATCATATAGATGGCCTGTATCATGTAGCCAAAGTCCAAATATCTAAAAAAAATATTTTGATTCTTAGGATGCACAATTCCATTTCTTGTTCTTGTCTGCCTCCCAGTTACCACAGATGCCGTTCTTGTCCCAGTGCAGGTAGAAGCAGCATTGGCAAGCAGGACCCCTGATATTTGACATCCCATTCAAAAGCCTCTCTGTTATGGTTGTCACCCCACCTTTGCAATAATTTCACGTGGTGTCTACTTGATCAGACAACATTTTTGTTGCTACATAAAAATTGAAAGTTTTAAAAATCCCCAAACAAAAGAAAAAGTAGTTAATAAAAGCAACCCAGGGTGGCAATAGAAAATAATATAGAGGATAGAGTACCTTTTTTATATGCCAAATTCCATAGAATTTAATGTCTTCAGTCACTCTAAAGGGCAGCCACAAAAGCCTGAAATTTAGAGTGCTGAGGACATTGTTCACACAAACTGAAAGATTATGTGGAAGTTGTGACATTTGATGGTGATTCTGTGATCAGACTTGTCCAATTGGGCAAGGGATTTAAGTTTTGTCATCATGGCATACCATATGAAAAAAGGCAATAGGGAAAGACAATGTTTTCACACAATGGAATTTCATAAAGGCATGCCAAAAAGATGCTAAAGTAACAGATTTTACCTTGTGGCTGTGATACCATAGGAGAAATTTAAGTCAGTAAAGACATTATAATGACAAATGCAATCAAATCAATCACTTCAGACTAATGCCAGCCTGGTCCTGTATACAGACTGCCAGTCAAAAGCATTAGGCGTGTTCCTGGAACATTGTCTTCCAGTTTAGTTTCTTCCCAGAAGGATTCTGTGCATGTGCTCTGCAGCTGCAAGGTAATGTGAGACCAAGTACAGTAAGTGGGATGGTGGGAACAGTTTCTTCATAACTGCATTACTAGTTTCAGCTAAAGCACTTGTGTAGATACACTACCAGGACTGCTGAAGTACTACCACTTAGGTTAGCTCCTTTTCTGATTTTAATACATCTGTAGAAAAGGGGGGGAAAAAAAAAAAGTGTTCCTTCTAGTACAGGGAACTGATGGACTCTATCCTCCCCTGTAATTACAGGACTATTCCAAAGACAGTTGGGCCTAAATGCTACATTAAGCAATTTTCAGATCTTTAAAGCTGACTTGTAAGTATAATTTTGCATAGGATTCTTAAAGAGAATCAGTCAACAGTATTAATTTAAATTAAAGCAGAAAGATTATGAGAACCAAGGCAGAATTTTTCATGCCTATAAAAGGGTGTTTAACATGACTCAGTAGAATTTTCTCCTTGAATAGCAGGGGAAGGAACTAGGCACACACTACACACTCTGTTTCTAGAGGTTTATGGTATTAACAGTACTTGTCACTTATGATTCTGCAGGTGGTACTTGTATCAAGTAAACTCAGTAGTCTGTTGATGATGTTATTCAGTTATAGGCAAGAGGCTGCAGAAGTAGTGGATTCTTTAGGATGTCGTAGAAAATGTTAAGGCCTCTCTGCTTGTCTTCCTTATTTACTGCCATCTATAACAGCAAAATCATAGCAGACGTTGCAGGTAACATGCCTTCAGCAAGAGATTTCTCTATCCAGTCTAATTCAGCTTGCCACAAAGCAAAGTAGCTGCTTAAACAATCACATTTTGGGTTAATTTATATCCCTTTGAAACTACTCAAAAATTTAATACAAACTGATTGTAAAACATGAACCATATTTACAAATAGCAAAACCAGAAATAAATGGTTTTTCTATTTGTCTGAAAAAATCCGTATCGAATCTGTAATGTAGGGATGCCCTCGAAATCTGGTCCACCCTGGATTTGTACTGAGTTAAATAATTGCAGGTACCTTTGGTCATGTTTGTGGCTAGAAATCATTGCCTTAGAAGTTCCTGCAGTGGTCAGAAACAAGATCGTGTCTCAGTTCCCATGGACTGCTACAATTAAACAGGCATCGTTATAGATCAAATGCCTGTCCTGTAGCAACTGGATAGCCATTCCAGAAAGCTAGATCTCTTGTGAAGAAACAGAAAGGAAATAATATACCTAGTTCTTTAGAATTAATTCATGATGGCATTATAAGTGGTATTAGCACTTGCAGATATTTCTTGGTGGAAACTGAAATCGGAAAAGAGGGGTTCTCTTACAGTGTTCTATTTGACAAGTAGTGTCCCCAGTTTTTTTTAATATTAGAATGGTACAGAAGTCATCTAAATAGGCATGCTACTAGCTCTCAACCCGCTAGGTTTTTATATCTACAATAAATTTTTCCATTGTTGTGCACAGAATAATATTTACTTTCACAGTTTCAGCCAAAATATTATTTACCAATAAATTGCATATCATGTACGCTGAGTGTGCCAAAAAATGACATCTTAAATCCAAAATGAAATAATAACAATATTTTCCACTACAGTCAGAGGTAGCATTCATGCCACTAATGCATGTTTAGCTAAATACTTGCAATTGCAGCATGACACTTATCTCATTCAATGTCTGAGGACAGAAACTTTCAAGCTGTTTTTTTGAACTGCTGTCCCCAAAATGTTGCAAAAAAGCAGAACTGAACTAGAAAGGTCCACAGCACACTCATCAGAGTGGAAGGTGCCAAGCTTTTCTCTAGGAAGTTGGTCATGAATTGTGTTACCTAAAGAGGTCACTCCACTACAATTCTACTTGTTCTCTGAATTGCAAAATCCCTTCCATGCTGAATTATTCTGCTCATTGCTCCTGGGGCAGGCTCTGCCTCCCGCTGTAACAAGATTAAGCTCATTCCATAACTGTCTGGACACTACCTTGGGATCTTGGCAGGCTTCCTGCCTTGCTGAAACCAAGATGAAGCATCTGCTGTGCCATTATAAAGTCTTGGCATATGCATCCCTTAAGAAAGGATATTGTGACATAACCAGTGGAGCACAAAAGCCCTTACTGACTTAAAGACCCACAGGGCTATTGCCATCTGTTTATTAATTAGGTGCACTAGGTCCTGACTGTTACATATGGAATGAACCAGGTGCTGGCTCTGTCCACTGGAATGCTCTGGTTATAAGGAAAGGATTTTTAAGAAATACAAAAGAAGTGTCCTTGTTTGAATTGCCCAGTCAATGTCTCTCAGTGTTATAAATCCAAGTAAGTATTCCACTCCTCTACTAAAAGGTTTGGATGAGCCTTCTGTTCTGTTTACTGGAAGCATCTATATTCACAAATTGCAAACCCAAATGTACTAAATCTGGTTAACACACATCATACAGAGCACTTGTCAGTTTAAGGTTTGAAGCCAATTTGAAGCATGTAATGAATTTATGTTGGGGGTACAAAAATTAAATCTGTATTACATTAGGGCACACCACTATAGGGTAGAATGATAGTTTCAACTTTCTTCCTCATCTCTTTACAGTTTTCTTACCATGACATGTCAGTGGGTTTTTCTGTTTTAATCAGTCAAGACCATTGTCAGTTACCCTGTGTGTAGAATCTCCTACTGAAACCAGTCATTCAGCAGGCAAAAACTCCCTGGATATTTTAACATATATTCTTATATATTCTATGTTGTTTGAAATACATGCCCACCAAAGCTGCAAAAAATCTGCATGTCTTTTCTGGAGACAACTGGCAGTGTGTTCTTAGTTAGACTGATTATTATTATTAAGTTTCAATTCCTTATATAAGCATATAATTCACAGAATTCACTATATACCCTCTTTGTAGCTTACACCTTTTGTCTCTTGGAAAAGAAGATCTTCTAATCATGATTCTTGAGTCATTTTAGCACCCTCCTTCAGTGGAACAAGAAGGTAGTGGGAATTTCAAGTTGGCCCTTCCTCTCTGCATCCTTCCAAGTCAGGCAAAACTTCTGCATGGCCAGAAGGCAGATCACAGAATCACAGAATGGTCCGGCTTGAAATGGACTTTTAAAGATAGTCTATCCCACCTGCCTTGGGCAGAGTCATCTTTCACTCGTTATGGGGTATACACCCATTACACAGGTAAGAGCCTATAAATTGTCAGGTTTCTTTTCTAACACTTGAAATAGTAGCGTACTTCCTTACAGCACCTCACAAGATAAATAGATATGATTCTGCATGAGAGTTGAATAATTCCCAAGTATAAGCCCTTCCAGTAAAAATATTTCTACATCTGACAAAATATCAGTAATATAGCAAATATTGCAGAAAATATATATGTTACTGCAGAAAACCCTAGACAATTCCTTCAGAATTAAACCAATACTATTTCAATGTAACTGCATCCTGACCTCTAGAAATGGGGTTGTTTAAGATTCTTAAAGGTGTTTCTTGATGGCCATATTGTACCGTTTCAGGTAGGACTGATTATTGATTAAACTGATCCATACTTCTATCTACAGAGTATTTTTATTTTCAAGATCTAAAACAGTTTTATGGAGCCTGGAGCAAAACAGAAGGAATCTTGCAATACAGCAAGCTTGAACTTTAAACCTCTGTGGAAATGAATTATGCATATGGATTGTATGCACAGTTTTGAGCTTTAGAAATAATTTTGTTTATGGCTATTGATGATATAGATGCAGCTCCAGAGCATCAATGTGAGTTAACACAAGCCTGTGGGAGCTAAGATTGCTAAGAAAAGGAATGAGACAAAAGAAGTAAAACTGTTAATTGGCAGGCAAAGTGGATTTTTCCTTGTGATTGAAATAGGTGAAAAAAAGGGAACTTTAAGTAAGAAAAAAAGATATCCTGCTAATTTATCAACTTTCCAACATTAGAATGAAAAACTGAACTAGTCAATCAAAACAGTCAGCAGGTACTTTAATTTTAAAGAAGTAAATAATCAATAAAGAATACGAATATAAGATTTTGGTTTTTCCAGCAAATTTTTGCACTGGAGGAGATAACAGGCCACAGAATATTCTGATTTGGAAGGGACCCACAAGGATCACCAAATCCAACTCTTAAGTGAATTGCCCATATGTGGATATAACACCTACCTTTGCTGTTATTAGCATCATGGTCCAACCAACTAAGTAATTAAGTAATGAAATACTTAATTTCTATTCAAATATGAAAGCCTGTATACTGTTGTCAATACGTTTCTTAATATAGATATAATTAAAATAATAAATCCTCTCAGAATTAATCCTAAGGTTTTTCATTACTCTATTTAGCAGGTGAAAAGGATTTTCTTGCAGAGAAATGGTGCTATACAATCTGCTTTTTCAATATCTTCTTTGTAGTATACATTTGGGTAAAATATTAATTACTTTGATGTGAATCAATACCTCTTTTATTCAATGCAAAACTTTTTTATTTTCTAAAATAAAGTTTGTTTAGGCACCATGATTGTGTACGTGGAACAAGGGATCAGTGGTTTTAGTGTACAAAAACACTGTCTCAGGACTGTGCATTTCAGTAAGAACATGGCACAGATTTATTTCTTTATGATGGAGTTATCAACCTGTAGGAGATGTTTTCACTTGTCATATTTGATCTCACACTTCTCATCTGTAGCCCAACTTCAAAAATACGTTATTGTTTAAGACTTATCCACCACCTTAGAACTTTCCAGGTAACTGAAGGTTGTTCTCTGTCAAAAGTCAACATTTCTGGTCTTTGAAATATTTGAAGAAACAACTTTAACATCCAGTAATGATAGCAAGTTAAACAAAATAGCTTTATATGGCGATATCATGATACGTCTGAGAACAATGTTGTAGAGGCTTATTCTACATTACAGCTTGCTTTAGGCAAGTTTAAATTATTAATTTTTCTTGTAACTATTTATGCATTTGTTCATATGTATATATATATATATATATAACCCCTGTTAGTCTTAAAATAGATTATATATAAAACGTCATCCCCCTATAGCAGATGAATGAGTCCAAAAGAGTACGTGTAAATCTTCTGAATAAGGAAAGAAATTTCTAAGTGTATTGATTTGTCTAAAGTGTTAAATTACATAATAGCCGTATACTAGAGCATTGAATAATTTAAGTAAATCAATGGTTTCTGAATTTCATACAAGTACAAACTTATTAGGCAATAAAATAAATCAATATAATAAAAAATGAGTAGTATGTAATGATGAATGTATGAGCTGATATTAACCAGAGGCAAAACTCTATCATTGTAAAAAACAACTTTCAGTCATTTTTTCTCTATTATTGCGATCAGAAAACATGGTACTCTGTAGCCAATTGATTTTAGCCTTTAAGTAACTTTTCATTTGAAAGGCACCTCACAGAAGTAAAAGTATAACCTTTTTCAAATTAACATCCCGGGTACAGAATAGTAATGCCTGTTAACTTCTGTTAAACCTATTTCATGCAGTTTATGGTTCCTAAACAATGACATATTCTGAAGATCTAAAGGAAGCATCACTTCCATTCCTCAATGACTGCCACAATGTCTTCTTTAATTTATGTCTCCTGGGCAGAAAGCCCAGGTTTCAGACGTTAAAACTTTTTAAATGTTAAATTTCATTTTTTTGTTAACAATACTTGTGGCTACCTTCCAGAAAGTTAAGAATTAAAAAAAAAAAAAATTAACTTTTAAAGTGAAAAAAATAGTGTATGTATCTACAGAGGACAATTGACAATGTTTTTTATAGTGATATTTGTGAAACCAAATTAATTCTTGCTTGCTGGTAAAAATATTTAATGGAAACTTCTCATTATTATTATTGCATAATACTGTATTCATTCAGAGATTGTAGACTTAAAAATTTTCTACAAACACTATGAAGAACTTACATAACTCTAAATACAGGTGGTTATACTACCAGATTAACCAGTATCTTGCCTTCAAGACTCACATCTGAAGCCACAATAAAAACAGAATAATTTTTTCTGCAAAGCCATATGAAGAAGTATGATTGGTTGGTTATTGTTTCTTTTAAAAATAGACTAAGTGAAGAAGTCTTCAGTACTAATACTGACAGACATATACAGACATAAATATTATATCTACATGAGTCATATTTTATATATTTTTAGCCCACATATGTAAGAGGCTTTCAAAACAAGGTATAGGGTTTTTTCCTCAGAAAATTTTGTTACACAAAAGCTAAGTCAGTCATAATAATTGAAAGGTACTTTTAAATATAAATCATACTTTCTGTACCTCTCTCCGTTGATCTTACAGGATTCAGCCGTAACTGGTCACATCACTTTGAGGAAAGAGAGCTCTATTTTGGATTTGTTCAAAAGGAGGGAAAATAACTGCAGAAACATGAACCCTCTACTTTTTATTCTAATTCGGTGTTTCTTCGTACAAGCAAATTTACATCATTAATGATTCTATGTAAGAGGTGTGACTCTGACTCAGGGATTTGAAATCCATCTTATATAAAATCCATTGTTTATGAAAATTCAATATATGCACCTACTGTTATGCTTTTTAAGAAAATATGAAGAAAGGTTATGCTAACCTTGTATGACAAAATAGTCTTCAAAATTTTCACTAGCTTCTAAATAAGGAACTAACTCTATGTTTAAAGTTGTTGATAGTCAAAATACTGTTACAATCTTTTAACTGAGAAATATGAACAAAGAAGTATCAGCTACTTCTTTGATGAAAATCCTTCTTTAACCAAATACATTACATTATCTACAATTTTGAAAGGTAGATGAAGTCTTTTTCTACAGATATGTAATTACAAATTTATTGCAGAAATAATTCATTATCTTTTTTTCCCTGAATGTCATTATATTTACTTGCTTCTCTACATATTCAGTTCTGAAACATACTTCTTGTTAGTTTTGGATTACTGACAGCAAATTGCCATTTTTTCCATTGTCTTAGCTACTTCTGTAGCAGGAGTTACAGTAATTATATGGTGAATTTGATGCAGTTATCTCCCAACAGTTTAATATATAAATATATGCCAATATGGAACTCCATATAAGAAAAGGCAGAAAGCCTGTTTATTTGCAACAGAAAGAATATTACACTTTTCAAAAATATTATGCAGCTTTTCTAAAAAGGTACCAGAATATTCAGGTGTTACAGAATGGAGACGTTCTAGACCCTACTTTCAGCACATAATCCTTCATAATCCATTGTTTCACAATCAATTTTTGGCATAGCTCCAGCTGAACTGTTTCAAATAAAAATTTTAGAAGACGTAAAAAAAACAAACATCAGTATTTCCAAATTAGCACAGACAAATATCTTCCTTGGAGATCTACTACTCTAGTCTTCAAAATATGTTTGTCCTCAGTAGGATAGAGAATTGTGAATCATAGAATGGTTTGGATTGGAAAGGATCTTAATAACTTAGACCTCCACCATGGGCACCACAGGCAGGGGCACTTTTACTTGATCAGCTTGCTCAGAGATCCTATACAACCTCTCTCTGCACACCTCCAAGGATGATGAACCCACAGATTTTCTGGGCAATGGGTTGAGGTACTTCACTACCCTCACAGTAAAGAATTTCTTACTAACACTTAATCTCCTTTTAATTTAAAACCATTCTGTCTTGTCCTAGCACTCTCTGGTTGTGTAAAAACTCAGTCTCCTTTTTGTAAGCCCCCTTTAAACATGGCAAGGCCTCAATGAGCTCTCTGCACAAACTCTTCTTCAGACTGAGCAACTCCAGTTCTCTCAGCGTGCCTTCATTGCAAAGGATCTCCAGCCCTCTGAGACTCTTCATGGACCTCCTCTGAACCCAGTCTAATAGATCTGCATCTTTCTTGTGCTGAGGATCCCAGAGCTGGACAAAGTACTCCAGGTGGAGTCACACAAGAGCAGAATAAAGAGGAAGAATCACCTTCCTCAACCTGCTGGCCGCCACTCTTTTGATACAGCCCAGGATGTGGCTGGCCTTCTAGGCTGTGAGCACATGGTGTTGACTCATGTCCAGTTTTTCATCCCCAAGTCCTTCTTGGCAGGGCTGTTCTCAGGGAGTCCTTCTCCCAGTCTATATTCGTGTCTGGAATTGCCATCATCCAGGAACAGCACCTTGGACTTGGACTTGTTGAACTTCATGAGGTTCTCAATGGGCCCATTTCTCATGTTTGTCCACATGTCCTGGATGTCCTGTCCTTCAGGCCTCTGAACTTCATCACTCACTTTGATGTCATCTGCTCTCAATCTCACCATGTCATTGATAAAGATATTAAAGAGTACCAATCCCCAGACAGAGACCTGAGGGACACTACTTGTCACTGGCATCTGGATGAGTCCATCCAGCCAGTAGTTTGTCCACTGAAAAGTCCACCCTTCAAATCCATGTCTCTCCAATTTGGAGATAAGAATATCATATGTTACTGTCTTTCAGATGACGAGGTAGATGACATCAGTTTGTTTCCCCTTGTTGACTGCTGTGTTATTGTAGAAGGCCAGCAGATTGGTCAGATGTGATTTTCCTTTGTGAAGTTGTTCTGGCTGTCTCAGATCACCTCCTTCATTTGAATGTGCCTTAATATTGCTTCCATGAGGATCTGCTCTGTGATCTTCTCAAGTAGAGAAATGAAAGAATGAGCACGGTGAAGAGTGTCTTGATGGGAAAATGGACTTTATTCCTTAGTTATCAATTTCCACACATTGTAATGCATGTAGATTTTTGCTTTAACTTTGTGTATATTTGAAATACAGTTTTAAAATGGAATTTCAGTTTATCTTTTTTGAAGAAATATCTGGATTAATCACCCACAAATAGTGAGAAAGCTCATCACAAACATCAGTTGGGAATAGTCAAGAACTCCATACAATGGCAGAAATTTACTTATGATATTTTTTTGAGAAATTTTCTATTTGAATATAAGTACTTATTAGTAGCAGTAAAAGACATGGAAATTCACTGTCAATAAGAGACTATATATACCATTGTATCTATTTTTATATGCCCTATTACTATTTTTATATGCCCAGCCACACAGACAAGAGTCAACACTTCTAATAATTTTAATGAATAAAACACAATTGTGACTACAAAATTTAAAATTTATGTTGTATGGGTAAATAACAGAATAAGAATCTTTCTGTTCTAGATGAAAATTATTATGCAGGTTTGCTTGTCTTTATAGTCCAGCTTGTATTACAGCTACTGAGGAAAACCATATACCTTGCACAAAACAGGAAAAGTACATTCTGGCAAATATTTGGAATAACCTGGCTTCCTTCTTTATTTAAAATTATTCTTTGGGTTGGTTGGTTAGCTGGTTTGGTTTGATTTGGTTTGGTGATTTTTGTCACTGGTTTTGGTGTTGATTTGGTTCTGTTGGTGCTTTCTCAGTCCTTGATATATGTATTATTTTCCTAAGACTACTGTATAAGATCCTCATACTGAGCAAAACATACTCCACCAGGAGATATCCAAATGATGTTGATTGCAGAAAATCCTCTGGAAATGTAAGACAAAGTTTTCAATGCACTGTACAAAGGGAGAAGTATTCAAACAGGAATGAACCTTTCTTGTTCACTTCCACTTAATGAAGTATCTGAATGCACAGAATAACAGCCCTAATTTGTTACTTTAATGCAATTGCTTGATTTCATGAATATGCGTTAGAACTTTTTGCTCTAAGAGTAAATCTGTAGAGGGTAGTTAGTATTTCCCATAATTAATTTTCTATGTTGAGGTTGAAGATGTATCACACCATGTATATAATCTTGTTCTAGGGAAAATTGCCCCTTTGCACTTTCCTTCCCTGTTCTAGCTGAAATGCATTTGCCCCATATTTCACTTTGGCTTCAACTACACGCCTTGCTCCCCTGCATATGTATCCTGAGCAGATCAGTGTAGAAACAATTATCTTGGTAAGAGGATACTGCTCTAATTCTGTCTCGTTTCAGTCTCTTTCCTTGATTCATGTTGGTACCTACTGGAACACAGACAGTGTAAAGGACAGTCAAAAACTGACCAGAGCAAATGGAACAAGCAATACTTGGTTAGGGTACAAATACTTTGAAACTACAAAAATGTGAGTAAAACTCGTGGTTCGTATCAAGTTGTCTCGATGCAGAACCTTCCTACTGGGAATACAGGTTCCAAGAGTATATTTTGAAAAATTATATGCTGGCATATTTTAAAATGCAACCCTTAATGAATACTCATTGTCGTAGACTTCAGTGAAAACAATGACATATATAAGCATATATAACTGCAAAATTTTCACTACTTTGTCATTTAGTTAAAATACCACTGGATTTTAACAATTTCATCTGACATGCAGACTTCCACTAGAAACATCCAAGTTGCATTGGTGTCTTCTCATATTTGACCCCTAATCTTCATACATACAGTCTGAAACTAGAAATTATATTGTACAATAATACTCTTTCAGTCTTAAGCTGCACATAATTTATTTATTGATGTTAGAGTTATTTCTGAAGCAGGTAATATGTATCCTTTAGGTGGGGAGATCATAAGTCTCCACTGCTGCAGGAAACTCAGAATGTGTTGGATTCCTCAGTTTATGAAGTCATTATAAAAATGAGGATTAATTAATGATCAGACTCTAAATCATTCATAGTGCTAAACCACACACACACAAAAAAAAAAAAGAAAAAAATTATCATGTTTTTCCACCAAGGTTAGCCCAGTTTTCAGATCCTGGTTTTGGATCTCACAATAGAATATGATTTACAGCCACAAATTTTCTGTGGAACAGATCTGTTTGTTATATTCATTCAGGTGTGTCTTACAGAGTTAGTCTGTGAATGTGTTCACGTGGTTGGGACTTAATCTAGGGAGTGATTAGTTCAACTTCTCAGAGTCACTGCAGCATTGGAGACTGACAGTAATAGAAGTGCTAAGTAGAAATTTTTTATCTTCTAACAATTATAAAAGAGACAAGCTATCAGAATTTGCATTAATAGAGAAAACATTCTAAACCATCTAAAACTAGAATTGAGAACACTTTAAACAAAAAGCAAACATACAGGTCTATGAATGAAAGAGAAACTTGTGGATGGCAAAATATAGATTTTAATTTTTTTAGCCTCTTCCTAATCCTCAGTTATCAACGCAAGTTGTGTATATAGCATATTAAACTGCTGTAAGTTAAGAATTGTGAGAATTGTTAAAAAGGAGTTTCACTAAACTGAACCTTGGTAAAGCCAAACTACGAGCAGATGACAAAGACAATGAGAGGAGCAGATGTTGTTAGCAGTAAATGTTCAAGAGGAAGTAGGCAGGAAATTTATATTCAAATATATAATCAATAAATTACAGAAATGAAAAGCATTTTCCCATTTCTAAATGTCTTTATTTAACACTGACTGCAATTATCCATAATATTTATAATAATTTTCTATTCTCAGGAGTGTTGATGACATTAAATACTATCACACATCGAATTTCCAAAATCCTGAACTAAAATTTGGTGCATGAAAATAATAGAAAAGTAAAAGGAAGAGGAAAAGCTCTAAAGAAAGTATAACAATTACAAACGATTGCCAGTAATTAATTTGCTCATATTATTCTGGTATTTAGATTAGGTTTAATGAGAAACTGTAGGAAAAAAGATTAATATTAAATTGATGTCTAAAGACTTTTAGCTTTTTATACATTCTTTATATCTTTGTAGCTTTGTAGGTTTTTAATATATGGCTGTATAGTTGTAAACACTTTCTCACACTTTGGAACAGTAGATTACCTGTTCTTGCACTTTGTGCCATCTTCTTAAAATTCTGTTGAGTCTTATTTCAAAAAAGTGATGTCTAACAAGGACACCCTGTTTTGCACTAGCAGTTGAAACATAAAAATATAAGATTAAGAGTCCTTGCAGAGACTCCAAGGCGCAGCCCAGGCCTCAGCTACCAGGAAAACCAGTTTGCTATTGGATGTACTTGCTAGATAGGCTAATTAATTAAATTTGTAAAAATTGTAATAATCCAATGCCATGCATACACATACTCGTATTTTGTGCACCTGAAAACTTTTACTAAAGAATAACTCTATATTACCATCTTTAATATTGTTTGGAAAGTTTGTCTTTTGATTCCAGTCAAGAAAAATCATCATTGAATCAAGGAAGACTTATATCAATTCCCAAGCAAATGATGAATAAGTATTTTTATGATTATTTTTCAATTAATGAAAAAGGACCAATTTAGGATGGATCCTTTGATACTGCAAAGAAATTTTACAAACTATTCTTTGAATTTATATGATAGGAAAAAAGTGTATGAGAACACATTTACTCTGTCAAAAGGCTTGTGTGCACATATATAGATGTTAATATAGTTTTTCTCAGATTAATCAATGATATTATAATCTTCAAGAAAGGGATTCTGATTTTTGTTTAGGTCAAATAGTCACCAGAAAAAAAATAAATTATACAATTCATAGTTATTTTCTAACCAAATCCATCAATATAATACTTAAAATTTAAATATTTGACTGTATTTCATTACAGTAAAAAAATACATGCAGCATTTTCTTCCACGAACCTCCAAAGTATTTAAAATATATATTGTTTAAAATATGATTACCAAGTTGTGCAGAAGATGCCACAACAAATTGAAACCTAGGTATTTGTCCCAAACTTTGCTCAAAAAGAGAGGCCAAAATCTGCTCAACTTCTGCATTAGAAATATTGAAGACATGCCAGGTCATATTTAATTTTCCCATCTTTTGATTCTTAAAAACATTATTATTTGTCAACAATTCTTCAATGACTAAGATATGAAAATGTTAGCAGCCCATTTAATGTATGAAATATTACAAAATTAAGAATATTAATAATGTATTAAAATTACATTGATTCCTTTCTCAATTTTCCTTTTTTATCATGTGGCACATTCATTTTATATTTTGTATTTTGTACCTACTCTGTAGGTATCACTGGCGTTGTCATATGAATTCTACCATTATTTGTTTTTTCAGATGTTAAGTTCTAGTGTTCCTTTTTTATACTATATAAATTTGATATATTCAATTCTGGCAGGAAATACCTGTTTTCAAATGTAATCATGTGTTCTTATAGCTAGTCATTCATGTTACTTTTGTTTAGGCATTATTCACAGGTCTTGATCTGGTCACTGTGAAAGGTAGCACATGACCATTTTATAATAATTAAAGCCAAATAAAAGAAAATCGCTGAGCAATGTGTCCAACAATGTAACATTTCACATACAAGTAGGAAAATGTATTTATGAACCAATGTGCACCTATGATGAATCCAGTATCTATTGCCTTTTAGAGATTTAGGGATTTCTTTTTCAAAATCCCTTTGCTTTTATTTTTTTTATACAGAATCATCCTTCCATGTTATTACCTTGACTCTACCATTCAGTAAACAATCCAAATATTATCATAGTTTATTTTTTAAACAGCCATCGTAACACAAATACTACCAAAAGCTTTTGGCTTTGTTTTCCAAATAAAATCCCCGTAAATGCTTATGATGTGTTGTAGTGCATATCTAAGGTCTTTCTGCAGGTGATCACAGAAACAAAAAATGCACCATTTTACCAGCATAAAAACTTTCTGCCTTGCTTTTTGTTTATTCTCTTACACCTTCACTACTTATTTCTTGATTCATTATTGAAGTATTTTATGGTTTAACATAATGAATATTTATTATGAGCTAGAAAAATGAATTGTAAATTATGTTCATTTACTTAATATATTTTCACTTCTCAGTATTTTTACATAAAAAGTTGAATGTGTCCTTTACAGCCTTCTTTTCAAAGATATTATTATCAAGAGTATAAATATGCAAGAGCATACCTGGCTGCTTTTTAGTTGCCTTTATGTTTATAGATTCCTATCTGTTGGTAGTCAAACGATAAAGACAAGCTAGGTGATTAATTTTTCCACTGTGGTAATCACATTGATTTAGTTCATATTCATGACATTTCATATTGTTAACAGTCAATGACCCCAAATTAATATAGGAACAGTTTTGGCAAACCAAAGCACAATCTGACAATGCATTTACAACTATGATTGTGTTCTTACTGTGCTGAGACTGAAATGTCAATTATATTGGGAATGAGGGAATAGTGCATGTATATAAGAAAAAAATTAACATATATGATTATACTTGAAAGTTAAACTATTGTTACTGAGTATCAGCACACTAAACATAGTGCATATGACCACTGAGAACAAATAAAAACTAAACGTATATATTTTAGAAATATGAGAGCATAGTAAAAGTACAGAACACCTATGGAAAGCCATAAAATGAACCTTAAAGAATTAATGAAGAAGAAAGCTATCACTTATCTGATGATTTGCAATCATAAATCCCACTAATGATGGTGACACCTCTATTGCTGAGAAATAAACTTTCTAATTGAGCTTTTGGAAGATGAAAACCAAAATACTAATGTTAGGAATTTTGTTTTGAGGCAAAGGGTCAATTCCTTTGCAGCCAACAACTGTAGAGTAGCTACACCTGATTTTTGTACATTTCAGTGTGGCTGCTGGTTGAGAGCTGAGATCGTGTACTTAGATTTTGTGTGCATTACACATCCATCTGTTCCTCCGTCTGGCAAAGAAAAAAAAAAAAAGAAAATTAAGAAAAAGATGCGTAGGAATGCTTTATAAACTCTTTTCACCAATACACCAGTTGTTAGCTTCCTGCTGGTAGCCCTGGTATAAGCTTCATTGGGTAATTATTTCAAGCTGGAAACAACCAACCCACATGTTCAAAAGTAATTACTAGTTCAATTAACCATCCAGAAGCAGATAATTTTTTCTTAAGATGCAGAAACAGAAGAATTATAATATTTATGTGTTTTTAATATAAGCATTTAGAAAGCATCTGTGTTATTTTATACCTCCATATATTTTTTAACTGAACCAAAAATTTCATACTAATAGAAGTGGTCTATATAGATAATAAATCATGAAGGCTCACATGAAATTTCCAAGGTATTTTTTGTGTTAGGTGCAATATTAGGTCTGTTGTTATTTAACATTTTCTCTAACCATTTGAAGATAAGCAGAACTAAATTCACACATAGTATTAAATTGGGAAGTACTATATACTCATCTGAGGACAACAGCAGGGACATGAGAAGTCAGAGAAGAAAAAGCAGGAAATAACAAAATAGACAAAGAAAATAACAGGCTAATGCATCTGGGGAAAAAAATAAACCAGAACCAGGACAGTACAACTGGGAGAAGCTATGAAAGCTGGCACACTGAAAGAGATTTAGGGGTAGTAGTGAACAACAAACATGAAAACAAATCTGAGTCAGACAGAAATAACAAAGATGTACCTTACCAACAGTTTCAGAAATCTACTTTCCTTCTTTGAACAATGAATCCCCAGCAGATACCATGTTTTTCTCCATCTACTTATTTCTGTTTTTTGCACATTACTATGAAAGAAAAAGTTTCATTATTATCAGAATATATGTCCCCATAAGGTGTTGTCTTGACTGATTCATAAAGTTTTCAGTGGTTTAAGCTTCATTTTGTATGGTCTGCCCCAAATATCAGCAAAATTAGCCACCTAATTAACGCTAAGGAAGAAGGTGATATAGATAGAGAGATGGTCTTAGTAGCCTATCTGTGAAATCTACATTTCTTAGTTCAGCATGTTCTTACTTCAGAAATGTGAAAATACAGTTAAGCTGCAATTATTTTGCTCAGCTTTAAAAATTCTTTCAGATTCTTAACCTCAGAAAAGCTTTTCTATCTGCTATTTTTTTCTTTTGGCAGCATAAACATAGAGACACTGACATGATGTGATATGTGGCGCAAAGTGAAAGAAGTTTTGAGAGAATATCCCTTTTTAAATGAATGTCCCCATTTCATTACAATTACTATGAAATTACTTAAGCCTGACTATTCCACACTAGTCATCAAGCAGTCAGCATTTCCTAATACATTTTCACACTTTGGTATTTTTTAAGTATTTAACTTCTGTATCATTATATGTAATATATTAATTGGTCTTGTCTTCCTTTATTGCATATGGTAAGAAACAGGTGATCCAATTACATAATGCTTTTATCACAGAATCACTAGGTTGGAAGAGACCTCCAAGATCATCAAGTCCAACCCACACCCTAACACCTCAACTAAACCATAGCACCACGTGCCACATCCAGTCTTTTTTCAAATGCATCCAGGGATGGTGACTCCACCACCTCCTCAGGCAAAGCATTCCAATACTTTATTACTGTTTGTGTGAAAAACTTTTTCCTAATATCCAACTGATATCTCCCTTGATGCAGCCTGAGACTGTGTCCTCTGGTTCTGTCAGTTGCTGCCTGGAGAAAGAGACCAACCCCACCTGCCTACAGCCACCTTTCAGGGAGTTGTAGAGAGTGATAAGGTCACCCCTGAGTCTCCTTTTCTCCAGCTTAAACAACCCCAGCTCCCTCAGCCATTTCTCACAGGGCTTGTGTTCCAAGCCCCTCACCAGCCTTGTTGCCTCCTCTGGACACGCTCAAACGTCTCAACGTCCTTCCTATTTCCAACCTAATTTATGGTACATCAATATTGAATTAATTTCTTCTATGTGCTCTATCATGTAGACAGATGCAACAGCTGATGCTCATAAAACGAAACACTGTTCCATAAATAAATATTTTTTTTTTTAATTTGACAAAAAACATAGCTCCAGAACATAAGTTCAATGAGATTTGTTCTATGACATTAGATGGTAATTTCCTCATACATCTACCAGTAAGAGAGAAAACTAGGAATTGTCTGAATAATGGATCTAGTGCAAGCTGCCAGTCATCTTATATATTCTAAACCCTTCAAATGCAAGTAACCTCTCATCCAGAAGTTAATTAGATTTACAAGCATGTAACCAAATTGGTAAATAGCATCTCTCTATAAATGAAGAAAGATAGCTTACAACAAACTAAAATTAACTTCTGAGACATTTATTAGACTTGATTCACACCTATCTACTGAGAATAAGGAATTTTATAGATAATTGTACTAATGCTTCACTGAGCTGGATGAGTATCAGAAATCTCAGTGCAGACATGTCTGTATATTTTGCTGCAATGTGGTGTTAGAAAATCCAATAAGTTTCTAGTATTGCTATTAAACTAGTTTAAGCACTAGATGAAGTTTAGCTATAGGACTGCACAGATTCATGTCAGACAGTCCTGTGAAAAAGAATGGAATTTCAACTCTTATGTCAAAAAACTTTAACCAGAAGTGAAGAGGTGAAGGTGAAAATCTTTTCTCAATTTACAATAAATTCCATGGTGGAATGAGATTGTCATTATTATTAAATTGGGATTTTTAACTCAGCTATAAAATTGACTCCAGACTAATATTCATCCTGAACCTAAAAGAAACCCAGTAATTCATTGATACACCTTTCTTGCAATCTAAAGCTTTCTAAAATGTGTATGCATGTGTTTCTAAAAGACACGATCTTACTTATATATTCATTATTTTCCACATATTTCTTATTCTGGAAAAAAAATGTAGGGAGGGGAAGAAGGCATCAAATAAAAAACAAATTTCAAAGCATAAGTACAGAAATATATTTCATTGGCTTTTTACAAGAGAATTTATCAACCCTTGTTAGTATACATGCTTTGTTGTGATGCCTGAAGCGTTAAATATTATATCTGGCAATATGAGAATATTTAAGAAGGTATGAAAGACTAACTGCATTTAAAACACCATTTTTCCTTGACACCACAAGTAAGACATCTTGACTGAGATAATATTTTTTCTCCACTTTACAAATCATTTATGAATTCTATTTAGCTGTAATACTTTGTGCCTACCTTACAGAGAAAAATTATATTCTTTCTCACCGGCTTACAGTTATCAGCAATATGTGAGTGAATTGACAACCTTCTGCACATTGCAATGGACACAGTTTCTGTTCCAAAGGACAAGAAGCCTCAGCAATGTACTATGGCTTTCCAATAATCTCTCAGTGAAAAATTGCCTGACTGTTGTGGTCAGGATTTTCGTTGAGTTGAAGCAGTTAAAGAAACAGGAATGGCCTTTGCAAGGGTTTCTCAGAGATGTTTATTTCAGCCACACGTGTGCACAGTCCAGGACTTCAAAGGCAAAGGCAAAGGCAATGGTCTAGGGCTTTAGGTTAAGTACTTGGGGGTTTTACAAGGGTGGGGTTAGGGCATAGGGGCCAACAGGGAACCAGGATGGGAGTGACCAAAAGGCTGACAGACAGAGAGAGGGCAGGGGGCTGTCCTAAGGAACAGAACAAGGGTTATCTTGACCTGATAGAACAGGAGTTGTTATCAAAAGGAGATAGCTGAGAGGCTTCTCCTGTCTTTCTAACTAGGAGTGCCTTTTAAGGTCTCCACACCTGACTGTTCATAGAGGTGAAGCAATCTACCCATTGAGATGGCTATGAGGTTCTGTAGGAGCAGCTCAGCTGGAGCAGGGTCCATCAGTTGGAAAAAGTGTGCTTTAGATTTCTTCAAATCATGTGGAATGCTTCAAATTAACAAGAGGGGAGAATACCTCAGGCAGTTCTTCCACTGTTGAGTCTAATTTTTAAAGTTCCCATAGGACTGGGTGCCATAAAACAGGACATGTTGATGCCTGCAGTTAAGGAGTCAATCCTGCTGTTGGCTTGATCTTTGCTAACCATTTGGAATGTACTTTTCACTTCAAGGGTACTGCAGCAAGGCCAGGCTTCCCAGACAATCTGTGAAACCTCCACTCCTGGAGTTTTTCAATAGCCATGTACGTGAAGCTCCAGCTGACCTGCCACTGCCCCCACTTCAGGACGTAGTCAGAAACAGGAGACCCTCTAGATGTCCCTTCCAAACTTTTATGGGATTCCATAACTCATAATTACCTCCTTTCAGGGAGTCACTCATGTAAGTGTGATGTTCTAAAAAGACTGAACTATATGAACCATGATTTTTTTCTTTTTCTTTTAAATTGAAAGGAAAAGAAAAAAGAGTAGAACTAAGTGTTTTTCAAAAAATAATGGATAAGTACTGATTGTTTTTAGTGAAGTGGCTTTATGAAAGTCCAAAACAGTATAGAAGACAGAATTCTGAAACAAATTAACAAAAAAAAAATTGAATCAGCTAATTTTTTTTTGTAAAACAGCATAGATAACACTTTCATTAGTGATAGCACTGTTTTATACAGTTTTATACAGTTTATTACTGTGAAAGAGATACATACATATTTTAATAGTACTTTCTCTTTTTCACAACAGAGTGGTAAGATTTAGAAAGAATCATACTCTTTCTGCTTATAAAGATGTTTTCTAAACACAGATAAATGCAGTATCTCCCAGGCTGGACAGATGAACATATTGAAGATATAGTTAAAAAAACTCTTTGAGCTGTATGAAAGGATTATTGACTTCATTACCCTAAACTATTATAGTCATTTTGAACTCACATTGGCTGAAGCACACTCAATTAGGAGCAGATTCCATGCCTACCACAGTTGTAGTTATGTGATCCATACACTCTTTACTTTATGAAAAGAAAAAATATACTTTGACAACAAAGATTATAGCTACAACTCTAATTTTATTCTAGATTAAAAGTGTAGCCTTAAGAGGAGCTAATTCCTCCCACTCTGTTATTCAAAACAGATAAATGTATACTAAATTTTATGAAGAATTATCTGCATCTAGATGACAGTCATAACATCATTATGCCAATGAAGGCCTTAAGCAACTTTTTGAAAAGCAGCTGTCACATATATGATTTAAAAAGAACACCAGAAAAAAGTTTTCCCCCCTTGATTTTCTGCTCTTGTAAATTGATGGATCTATCTGGGTACATTAGGATTTCACTGGACATTTAAAAGAAACTGCTCTGGATGAACCTGAAAGTTTTGCATCATGTTATGAATTTCATTGATAATGTGCAAGTTTAGGAAATAATTAACTCTACTTCTAGCCTAATCTGTCATACAGTTTTGGTTTTTACAGTGTATTAATTTAATTTCATCTAATTAACTAGATTAAATATGAAATTTAAACTAGGACAATAGCATTCAAACAAGTGACCTACTGAATCTATTAACTAACTGTTTCTAACTAAAAATGCTGTCAAAATTATACTAGCAACATGTTCTTTGTTTTTAATTATTGTACAATAATTGAGTGAAGAAACACCTTCTCATTTATAATTCTGATGGGGCAGTATTTATTGGGTTTGCCTGACAAATTTTTGGTAACAAAGGGGCTACCAGGGCAGTTTGAGAAGCTGCTTGAAGCTTCCCCTGTGTCTGATGGAGTGAATGCCAGATGCCTCAGACTCACCACTGGCCAAGGCTGAGCCATCAGCAATGGTGCTAATGCCTCTAGGACAACAGAGGTAAAGGAGGGGGAAAATTTACAGTGCTAGAGGAAATTGCAGCTGGAGAGGGGAGAGAGAATGTGTGAGAGCAACAGCTCATGGTTTGTGAAAAAGGAGGAGGAGGAGATGCTCCTGGTGCTGAAACAGATTCCTCTAAAATCCATGATGAAGACATCCCTGCAGCACATGGAGGTCCACTATGGAACAGATATCCACCTGCAGCCCATGGAGGACCCAGTGCTGGAGCAGATGGATGCCAAAAGGAGGCTATGACTCCATGGGAAGCCACGCTGGAGCAGTCTCCTGGCAGTGGCCCTGTGGCGAGAGGAGCCTACCCTGGAGCAGGTTTGCTGCCAGGATTTGTGACCCTGCAAGGGACCTGCACTGGGAGCAGTCTGCTTCTCAAGAACTAAAGCCTCCAGAAGGGACCCACATGGACCAGGGGAGGAGTCCGAGGAGTCGTCCCCCTGAGGAGGAAGGAGCTGAGTGACTGCTGAGTGATCTCTCCTTGGTCTTTTTTCAATCCACAAGCCTTTAGTTCTGTTTTCTATCCCCTGTCCAGCTGAGGAGAGGAGTGATAGAGTGGTTTTGGTGAGCACCTGTTTGGACAGCCCAACCCACCACAGGCAGTATATAAAATCAGTATGTTATTTAAAGTGTAGAATACAATTGCCAACATATGGTAAATTAATGCAGCTTGATATGATACTGCCAATAAGGTTATAGATTTTTACATAAGGGCTTTACAGAGAATAAAAAAAAAATATTGTTTAATCTATGGTTATAATTTACTGTATCTTAGTATCTTTTGAACTTTGCAAGCCTACTACCATGACACAACAGTGACATTAAAACTAATTTTGTCCAAAGTTGTCATGGCATTGCAGACTTAACATTGTCTCATATTATTTATTGCAACTTGTCTTTAGATGTAGGTGTATTCTTTTCTTAAGAAAAATAAAGTCATCTAGACTTTTATCCAGAATAATTAAAATTCATAAAATGACAAGCTAGTAAATTTAATGTATTATGATTGACTTAACATTTGGCATACACTAGTAAGGTTTATAAATAGTACTTGGTGAATTAGAAGGAAAAGAAGGTAATGAATTCACAGACATAAATATATTTTTTCCAATAAACAAGAGCTTGTGTTTGACTGATTGTGAGGTTCAAACCCACAGTTTTGTGACAGCACAACTTACCATTTTATGATCATGTTTCCCCATCAAATTAGAGGAAGAAAAAAGCAAACACTTAATTTACACCCTGCTGAGATTAATGCTTCCCTAACAAGAAACAAGCATAGCTAAAAATAAAATTCTTCTACCTTTTCAAAGCTTTGTTATTTTAAAAAGTTAATTTTCAAGAAAAAAAAATATTCAACAAGTAGGAATACATGCAGCTGTGCTCATTAGATGTATACTGTCACTTTTTTGAGTAAACTTCTCAATAGGTAGTCCCTTCTCCCAGAGATCATTATCAGCACTGTTAGTGCTTTTAGTGTAAGGCTAAAATAATCCTTAACCTTAAAAAAAAATTAATGAACATACTTGTACCAAAACCTAGAAAATGTGCCATTCTTTTATGTTTCTATCCATCTGTTTACAAGATACCTAGGGGTTTCAATATTTTCACTGTAGTCTTATGAGTAATGGTGGAGCATATGACTTTTAAATGATTTATTAGGAATCCATAGAGATGGGAAAAACAAAGGATGCAATTAGAGGTGGCAACTATCGATTAAAAATCCTAATATAGTTCACTTAAAGAAAGGAAATGATAAATGAGATGATTTTATCATTGGACAGAATGTCAAATAAAACACTGTTGTTTCTCATATATCTCTAGTGTGAACTTCTCTGGAGAAGCTCAGTATGCTTTTTGATGTTTGAAAAAGAGGGAAAATAATGTTATTAGTGTTTCATAAGAGAGATGTGGGATTGCTACATCAGGTGGGAAAAGAAAAAGAAAGTGAAGGCACAGGTGAAAAATCCAGCTGATTCTATTACCTTCTCTGTAATGGCCCCTTAAATAGTAGTTTAAAGAAACAATAATGCTGAAAGAATCTATTTTGCAAAGTTATAACTAAATATTCATTTTTTCCCTATTTCACTAAGAAACAGTTCCAGGAATATAGATCTTAATAATTTATTTTCATTGCCAAAATAAGAACTCAGGAGGCTAAATTAATTTCTGGCATAGAACTAATGAATGCAATGAAATCACACAAGGGGTGATGTTAAATTATAATGTTTGATGGACTTCAAATTCCACCAAAAGTTTCCCCCAAACCTCATTATATAAAATGTGTAGTGGGAAAAAATCACAACAAAATAAAACAAAACAAATAAAAAATCCCCAAAAAACCACCAAGCAAACAAACAAACAAAAAAACCCCACAAATCAACAACTTAAAAAAATAAAAGGCAAAAAAAAATGAAGTAATTAGGAAATTACCCAGCATTTGGGGGTTTGGACCATATCTAAGAAAAATAAACAGAACAAAATATGAAGTAAACTACCCAAACCTGTTTTCTAAATAACAATAGAAAAATTTCAAATGAAAAGGAAATTATGTGTTCCAGGTAACTGAAATAGAAGCCTGGATATAGAGATCCTTTTCTCTAGACCACTTTTCTAGCTTCCAACAGCCTGGCAGCCAAGCAACGAAAACAGTGTAGTGGGCCAAAAATCCATAGAAGAGGTGAACAGTGAACTATTTCCACATAAGTGAATCATCTCCAGATGAAAGGACAGTCAAAATATTTCTCTGGCTTATTAATAGTGACTCTTTGGGGTTTTTTTACCTAATAAAATAATCTTTTCTGCATGATGAGAAACAAAATAATCTTTTCTGCATGATGAGAAACAGCACCAAGGGCTTAGCAAAATCTGGCTCTAGTGCCACAAACTAGGCACTTCCTGGAAAGGACCAGGACAATCCATTCTTCCTTGAAACTGCACAGTTTGTAAACCCCAAAAAACAATACAGAAATATCCTAGTCCACACTTACATGGAATTAAGTAGGTTTTTTTGACTGCATTAGCAGTGCACTGGTAAGTTTGGATTTTTATTTGCAGCTCAGCAGAGGAAACAGTTCTTCCATACTCTGCATCAAGTTTGTGATTCTTTACAGATCGTATAACTACTTTTTTTTTTTTTTGGCTCCTGATTTTGATTCTGGAGACAATGTAATCTGACACTAAAATCAATGTAACTCAGCATACTGCTTTGAAAAGGAGTTCCTAGTGGCACTACAGGAGCTAATGGAGAATGCAAAAGACTTAATTTTTGTTTTATATTACATCTGGGCTTTATTAATACTTTCAGTGAAGCGTCAGTTTTTCTGTTACCCAGTTATAAAATGCGGATAATAATACGTCTCTGCATCTTTAGAGAAATATGTGCTACCAGCCTAAGGAAAAATACCTTATATATATTTGAATTTCTTGGATTTGTTTGTGGTATTTTTGGTTTTGTTTTGTTGTTGTTGTTTTTTGTTAGGTTTGGTTTTTTTTGTTTGGTTGAGGGTTTTTTTGGGAGGGGCAGTTTGTGGGAATTGCTGTTAAGCAAATAGTATGAGAATCTGGATATTTCCATCTGGGATAAGCTTTCATCCTCCTTCCATCAGCATTCAGACAAAGGCAGAAACTTTGGGTTTCATCTGCTTAACTACAGCCTTTAAGAAATGCACCCATTTTTTTACCCAAATCTGATAAAATAGCCTCCTGGCATTTCTGTCTGTCTAAATTTGGGCTTCAAGTGTCCATAAAGTACAGTGTCCACCAGAGCACATGAGACAAATTTATAAATTATTTCCAGTATACCATGCTCAAATGCATTATTTTCTTTTAACTCATTCATAAACTACCTCTTTCCCTACTGACAGGGAGCAGAAAACCATCCTATTCTTTTTCTCAGAGAGACACTTGTATGGTACTCCAGCAGGCCCTAGAAAGAGACAATGTCAGAAAGCAGTGTCCATTTTGTTCCCCAGAAAAAAAAAATCAGTGTAATCTAGTCAGTAATTTTAAGTGTATGTAAGTGGTTTTCAGTGCATATATGGGAAATGCTTATAGCACAGTGAAAGTTAATGTTTTGGCCCTGCATTTTCCCCATTTAGTTTTCATAGTGCTTTCAGGGGAAGCCTCCAGCAACAGAAGAAAGAAATGTAAATATTTCAAAAAGGAACAAGTTCCTATATTGAAACCTTGAAAAATATTTCCTCCTTGTTGTTACTTTAGCACTTAACTAGGAAGAGTTTTCAATAACTTAAGAAAGGCTAAAACTAAGCTCTTTTAATTATGGTAAGAAAAAATATTGGAACCCAATGCGTTTTACCTCTAAAAATTAGGTTTTTTAAAGTACTAGGTTATATCTTAAAATAATTGATAAAATATACCATGTGTGACATAATCATATATTTATGACATCAGTTATGCTGCTCAGTGTGGTTTACAAGATCAGATCTTTGAGCAATTGTTAAGCTAACAACATCAAAGCAGCAGCACACCTTATAAGCCAAAACTTTATTGTCAGAATAACTGAAACCTAGTCTAATAATCATTAGTCCAAATATAATTGTAACAGAAAAAGAAAGAATAGTAATGCAGCTAAAACTGATATACACACTTTATTGATTTCTACTCTTTTTCCTGCTGTTATGTCCCAGGTGCCAGTACTGTTCTATGCCAAACTCTGGGTCCCCTCAATAGCCCTGATATGATATGGGGCTTGTATATCTCTGCACTGCATCACTGTGTTAGAGTGGTAAATACTTCATTCTTCCTACAGCAACCACTCATTATTGCTACCTGAAAAACACTAACTGTAGGCAGTGCTAGCTCAATAAAACTGTGTATGGCTGTAACATAAACAGCTAAAAAGTAAAAGAAGTTAGCCTTAGGCATCTGGTCAATTAAAGAAATTGCTGTCACAGCTAAAGCAAGGAAAACAAAGCTGCAGGCAGGTCAAAAAAAAGTTCACAATGAGCAAGAATGACAAACCCAGTCCTGAAGCCTTACAAACTCTGTGCAAACCTCGTGACCTGTATCAAACCATGGCAGCACTGTGTAACAGAATTACATGGTTATGCACTTATAAGGCCCCAAACTGACTACCAGCTGAAGTGACTGAAGTCATTCCTCACAGAACTCTGGAAAATTTGGTGAGAGTTTAATTTCTAAGAATAGGAATTTCACAACAGCAAGACTTCTGCTAAGTTTTCAATACAAAATATGATCTAAATTTAACTTTTCCCTCTTTTTTCACATCTTTATTCTTTTTATTATGAATTCATTATAAATAATAATTTTCATTACTATTTTATAAATGGGATTTTTACAATGTCAGGAACATGTAGTTTACTATGTTATCCTTTTCTCCACCTAATCAAAACTCTTCTCTGTGCTCATTCTTCTTCAAATCTAGAAGAAAAGCAAACTATTGAAAACCACCGTTTTACTGTCTAGAAAAGCTTCTATTATAATCTCCCACAAAACCTAATAAATTTTACTTTGGTCACCTTCCTCTCTTGCACTCTGTCATGTGATTATCCGCTCTATCTGTGGGTAGACTTTGTTTCAGAAATACAAGCTAAGCAAAAGGAAATAACTGCTATTAAATTGAATTTATTTTTAATTTCAAAATATATACACAAGATAATCTCAATATGTGCTTTTTTTTGGTTCAATGATAAAAAGCAAAAAACATCTTGGAACACAGAGCTTAACCTGGAGTCCTTGCAGTCCAATTTTTAAAGTTATTAGCCTCTGTCTGAATTAAGGAGCAAATGTGACCATATGCCAGAGTCAACAGTATGGCTTTTATTTAATAATGAATAAGAGAGAGAGAGAAAGCAAGAGAAAGAAATAGAAAATAGTTGGGGCAACAGAAAGAGAGTGACAGAGACAGATCAAAGAAAATATCACCACTCCATGGGTCTCACTGGCATCTCGATGATTCTCTCCAGCTGCTCTTCTTGTTGGTGAGGGTCCCCCCAAAAAGCATAGAATCCAATGAATTAATATACACTCAGGCCAGCTGGGAATACCCAGGTACCTCACCAGGCCACAGAGAGTTTGACAGTCTCTTGCAGCACTCTCTGGATCTGTTGCATCACTTTGTATCATGTGTGATGCTGTGGTGCAAGGCTCCAGGAATGAGTCTGGGAAGCACTTCAGGGGGTCTTTGATGGATTATGACACCCCCTCAGCTTCCTGCTACATGAATGTCCCATGAATGTGGCCTGTGGGGTTGGGCCAGCTGGGCCAGTTTGTGTGAGGGACGATGGGGGTGCACGTCCAGTGCTTCTGGCCAGAGGCTCCACCACACACCCAAAACTTCCTCCTCCCACCTTGCTTGGGGGGAGTCTGTGCAAGCCTGGCCTGTGAGAGCTGTGGTCTCCTCCCACCCAAACCCAGTCAGGGATGATTTTCTGCTGCGTTTGGCTTTCTTATGGATACATTATTTTTCTTCAGCCCTGTTTACTTCTCCCTAGACCTAAGATGATTGAACAATAGTGTCCCCTTTATCTTACCTAGGTGGCTTCACTCACAGTCCAGTTTCAGTCAGGCATCTTCAAGGAGGGATAGGCTTCTTTGGTTGTAGCTTCTTCATATAGTTTTTGCTATAATGGGCAAAAGTCCTTCATAACAATGTTTATGGCATGAACCATTTCAGTCTCTGACACCTAGGAATGCAGCTTAATATTGAATCTTACTATATCCCAGGTGTATTTTGCCTCTTTCACCTCTAAAATAGTGACAGACCTCTGTCATGCAGAAGTTGCACTCTAAATTAAATATGGTAAAATTTATACTGCATATTTGTATAGAGAGAATCTATTGAGAGAGAAGGAACATGAAGCTTCAAGCACTCAGAAATTGCAGGCTAAGAATTTAAAATTATTCTTGCAACAATATTGAAAAAAGTTTGGGAGAAAAGAGATCCTTCTTTTTTATAACACAATATAGAAAAATAGTAAAATGCCCTAGGTGTTAAAGAAGAGTAGAGATCTCAAAGGACATTATGTAAATATGACATTGACAGCTCTTCAGTAGTACTACCATTAACTTCTTGTTTTGTATACTTGCCGATTTTCTTTCAATGTAGGGAGGTAAAGAGTGGCAAAACTGGATGGGATTAAGTACAGGGGGCTGAGGTATGTAATACCATGACATCTTTACCTTTCTCATAGAGAATCCCCCTCAAGTCAAAAAGATTTTCCATCATGAACACAGACTATATAAATTTTCTAAAGAACACAAGTTCAGACCAGCACCCATTCGGAACAGGATCTGTAATACTGCTGTGCCAATTAAATTAAGCATTCAATTTATAGTGGGTATCATGGCAGTATAATAGGATTTCCTATAACAGGGCATCATTAAAGATTATAAACTGGTATCTGCAATAATTGACTGCCTTTTTAGAAGTCTACAAGTAATTAATAAAACATAGTTTAATTAATGCAGTTCAGTGTTAGCAATTTGCGTGTTTGCATTAAGGACTCATCTAAGATAATATATTAATGGCCCAAATTATCGTCTCAGGAGTGTATGCAGTTATGTTGGCATAAACCTGGAAGACCTTGATTGACCTGTCAATTTAATAACTAACACTTGCTGAAGTATATTATACTCAGTTGTAATTTTTGTTAATATTTTCCTGTGTCTACTTACAGAATACCTATTCTCTTAGAAAATTCCCTCAGGATTCTTAATTCCTCCTCTTAGCTCTCTTTCACATAAATTCAAATGCTGTCCACAGAGTTATTGAATGACTGGGGGCAGAGGCCACAACTGCATATGAATTGAGAAGAGTACTGTTACTCCAAAGATGAAAAGATGACTTTCCTCCAATTCCTCCATAAAAAAAAAAAA
>VXBI01002060.1:106120-134822 GCA_013397375.1 Toxostoma redivivum | reverse complement strand
AAAGAAAAAAAAATTACTTTCCCCCAATCCCCCCAAAAAAAAAAAAAAAAAAAAAAAAAAGGCAAGCCTTGTGAGACCTAGCAATCTATATAAACTCCTATTTTCTGAGTCTTTTTGCAAAATCTGTGCAATATTTCCTCTACTGTGATGGGAAGAGAGTTCTTACTAGAATGGTCTCACCCTCATTTTTATAAGGATTGTCATGAATTACAGTGAAAGAGAAAGAATGTCTTTATCTCTACAGATAAAAGTTGCTTTGGCCCATGTTTTTTTCTGAAAGATACAAGCAGCAAATACCCATTCCTCTGTCTCACTCAGCATCCTTTTTCATAATACTTTGCAGGCATCGTACAAATAGTCCTTCATCTCTATTGATTGTAAACTAAACAGCTTTATTAACTGAATATAAGGCAACAGAATTTTTAAAAGGCATTATCTAGAGCCCATCTGACCAGTAGCTTCATAAACAAAACCCTCATTTGTATTGATCTGAAACTCAGAAGAGGGGAAAATAAAAGTGAATGTATCTGAGATTTCTGGTAAAAATATGAGCAGAAAGGCTGGCTAACAATTGGAGAAATAGTATTTGTATGCATACAACCTAGGCCCTTCCACAAGCAGACTTGTAGCTTTGTCCAGCCTTGACTAACAGAGGAGGAACAAAACACTAGACCATACTGAAAAACAACTTGTAATCTCTGGAAATGGGATCACTTATTCTTTTAAGTTTAGTAATATCTCTACTACAAACTCTTCCACTTTACAAAGAGATTCTTAAAGCTTGGCTAGCTTGACTTGCTGTTAAATTACTATCTAGCTTGAATTCAACAATTTGGAAACTAGATTTAAAAATCCAGAGTATGAAAACTATTTTGACCAAATCTCCAATCTCCTCAGAATAAATAAGAATATTTCAGTCATTTTTATTTTGTTCCATGCTTTTTTTCAGTTATGCTTGTGATTAAAAAGAGGAAAGAAAAAAGCAAAGAAAAACCATATCAGCATTGTTTAATTTCTTTTTTTAATTTTTCCAAAATTCATTAAATGGAAAAATAATGTATTTTGAGATCATTGTCAAAAATAATGAAATTAAATGAAAAAAATGAAGTAATATACAAGAACAATACAATACAAAATTAAAATTATTAAATATAAAGTAAAAATTTTTATGATAATTAAAAAAAAACCTAAGTTGGCTTTATAAAGTATTTGCTTCTGCTACAAGTAGATTATTTTACTTAAGGGGAAAAAAAAAGCAAAACCAAAAAAAAAAAAAAACAAACCAAAGGAAAGTAATTTATTTATCCTGAAAGAAATATTTTAAAACATCATGAGTACAGTGACCTGAGTTGCACAGTACACAGTAATACAAATCTATCTTTAGGACAGGTACTGTTCTCATTGAAACAGGAGAGATACAGGAAGTACTCTTTCCCCATTCTATTAGAGAATTAACTATACTCTCAATTAATTTTCTAACTTTGTATTTAAATTTGTCTGACTTCATCCTTCTGCCAGCTTTTTTTGTTATGCCCTTTTCTGCTATATTAATTAATCTTATATTTTGAACCCATGAACATATTTATGGATTATAAGCAAATCACCTCTTCATTTTGACAATATAAATAGATGGTGTCCTTTCAGTTTCTCCAAATCCAAGAAACTAATGTCTGTATGCCTCCTTATTTAGCTTATTCATTGATTTAATGGCAATCACAAATAGACTCCAATACTTGCCTGATCTGTACTATAAATGTATAGTAAGCCAATATATGCCAAATATTTACGTATGAATATTTGGGGATAAGATCAGATGATTGCCTTCATAGTGCCATCCCATGTTTTTACATCCAGGGATTGCATTAGGCTATATCTATGTGATGTGACACACAGAGTGCCACACAAAAAACTTGGATGTCCTTGCTGCCCCCTAATGTTTATGTATGTTGTCTTCCTCTCTGAAAGTAGGACCACTATTTCTCTGCATGGGATATAGTTCTGCATACAGCTACTTTAGCACTACACTTGGTTATATTTGTTTTTTTGATCAAAATACTGTTGCATGGGATGGTCATTGACATTTTTGTGAATAGCATGTCCCAAAAAAAGTCTTGGCCAACAGGCAGTCACAGACCAAAATTGCCAAACTTAAAAATTTCATAAACTGCTTCTCAGCCAATTCTCCTCAGATTCTGAGAATGGTGTTTATCCCTGAAATGCCATGTTTGATAACCCAATGGAATTACAGATGAATACTTATACATACTTCTATTCATAGGGAACTTTCAATTAATAATGCAAATGCCCTTCTGAAGGTTGCTTACTGACATAATTTGCTGACATTTAAAATTACAAGCCTAATGCAGAATTGCCACTTTTTCCCACAAAAATGTTCCAATTAGGAAATGCAGTAGGAGGGAGAGTGGATCTCAGTAGGAAAAGATAATATGTGCTGCAATGTCTCGGAACAATAGAGTTCAATCTCAATAGGAAACCTTTATTTAGAATATCCTCTCTTTTGTGAGGCTGTCTGAAGAATGTTATTTAAATGTTTCCCTACAAAGAAAAAGAAAATTAAAAACCATGCTTGATTGGGCTAAAATCTGCTTATTCTATTCACACAAGAAGACATTTCTTCGGAAGTCAATCAGACTTCTTAGATATGAATGTCAAATGCAATATAACCCATAATTAACTGATTTTTTTTTTCTGTGGTCATCTTAGTTTGCAAAGAAGTATATTTTGGATTTATTAATGAATTAAAATTCAGTGTTGCTGCATATACTGCTGTAGATGCAGAAGCTCCATGGAAGTCAAGGATCTCCTCTGGATTAATCTCGACAGTTCCCGACTAGTAAAACTGGCCTCTCATTTCCAAAAACATGTGGTAGAAAATTGAAAGCAGCTATGGTATAAATAGTGGAAGAATCAAACAGAGAAACTGAGTAGATTTAACCAGTAAATTGGCACCACATGAGAACCTCTTTTTCATCAACCAGAACATATAAAAGGTTAAAATTTTTAAAATAATTATACCATTTTTTTGTGCAGGGAAATACGAATTCCTATTTTATGAAGCAGCAATTCAGTTAGGTGAAACAAAATTAACTTGAAATTATTAGCATAAAAGAAATTTTTCCTATTACCTAAAGCTTTATTTATCTCCAAATCCCACTATATAGTCTCTGCACTACTGATTCTTAGATTGGTCTGAAAGGAGAGACAAAAATATGCATTGTTGGGAGCCATGACCCTTGATTTTATTAAATAATCTTAAATTTAAAATATTTGACACTGTTTTCAAATATAATAGTTCATTTGTTTAAATATAACTTCAGTAGGCCCTTCCATGTTTTGTGTTCAGATTTTTTTCCTTATTTTCTCTTTCCAGTGAGAAGTAAAACCACATGTTGAGGTTATTTTCTGATGGTGTTTTGGTTTCTGGGGTTTTTCTCCATTATTTTGGTCCTTTCTTCAGGACAGATGTCTTCTCTCCTTCAGAGAGTTGGAGAGAAGTGTTCTTAAAGTTTATTCTAATTTCTAATTTTTCTTTTAGTTGTATTAATAAAGCTTTCCCTATACCCTTTGAAGTTTTGAGCCTGCTTTTGCTCTTCTCATAATCCTTATCTCACTGCAAAAAATGAGTAAATAATTTTAGTGGGTCCACTGGCATATGGCCAGTGCTCGACCCATTACACTAATTGGTGCATTGGCCAGGGAACCCAGGATTGGCGAACCAAAACCACTACATTTGCCTATTTCTTCAGAAGAAAAAAAAGATAAAGAAGCCACAAAAAAGGTGAGGCATGAGACCAAAGAAGCATGGGACCAAAACCTCACAACTGTTTGGATGAAGAAATACTTTCTGAACTTATGTAAATGGAATATAATTGGGAAGGAAATGCAACACTTCAAAAGTTTTACATGATTTTGGCTGACAGTTGTAAAGCCCTGTACTCACCTGGCAAGTTTCTCGAAAGGGGCTTAGGTACTCTGATTCCCTGAGGTGAGCACAAGGGAGAACGTGGCAAAGTTCTCAGGACGTTAAACAACCTTTTATTAGAAAGCCTTAAAGGATAAGGTACTTGGCAAATTTTAAAGCAACATTCAATCAAAATAAAGAATTTCAAAAAATATTGACTTAGCAAATTCTAACCCACCCAACATTAATTTATCCAGATTCTGAGAAAGAAGGAGGGATGGGAAGAGGGGGAGGGCAGGCAGGTTGAGAGAGAGATAAGTATTAGCTGCTTGAATTCCAGCACAATTTCAGCTACTATAAAATCCATGTGGCCTGTGACCCTCCCTTCCAGGCACCCTTCCCGTGTGCCAGTGGCTACAGCCGCTCGGGCTGGGCTGCAGGTTCAGGGGAGTGGGGTGTAAAGCAGTGCACCATCCCACTCATGTAGGACATGCCCTGCCCTACCACACACACACACTTCAGTTGGGTTGAGCCAGTAATCATTTTCTCCAGTCTTTAAATTAGGAATTAAAGTTTTATGAGCTTTTCAGGGAAGAAGTGTGGTTATGGCCTTTTTGAATGAGTGTATAGAGTTCATTGAATCTATTTTACTGAATTTTACAAACAGGTAAGATCCTGCAGGAACTCAGTTAAAAGCTCATTGAATGATTTTTCTTTTTAAAGACTTGGGCAGTGATAATTACATCTCCGATCAGTAAATCTTTTAAATCAAAAAGACAAGCGTGTCCACCTCAGACTAGAAGTTGACATGGCCCACGATATCATGTTAGCCATTGGGTGATGTGTAAGAAAAAGTAAAACAGGACAAGCATGCAATGATATATCCCCAGAATATTTTCTCAACCTACCACAATTCATATTTTGGTGATTCTGAACAAGTCATTGCTATTTTTTAAAATCTTGATAGATTCTTCTTTCATGATTTTAAACTGTGTAAATGGCTAGCATGCAGATGAAACAGTTTTGCGATTTTAATCACATTTTGTCTGAAGAACTCCTTCCTGTTATTTATTTTGAATTTATCCCTCACAAATTTCATTTGGTGCCACCTAGTTCTATATAGAAGAGTCAATGAACACTTCATTCCTATTCTCTTTCCCCACAGCTTTCATGAGTTTCTAGGTTTCTAACATGCCCACCAATGAATCATCTCTTTCTCCATATTAAATAATCTCAATCTATTTATTCAGTCCTCACAGGTAGCTCTCTGCATTTGATAATGTTTATCTTTTCCTGTTCTTTTGCATTTATTTTTCTTATTATTATTTCTTCTTTGTGTTTCAATACATCAGATATTAGTCAAGCTTCAACTATTAATTTATTTAGTGACATATATGTTTTCTATTCTGCTAGATCTTTCAGTCATCAATATTACCATAAGGTTTTGGCTACTATTAAAAGATTCCAGTTCTTGACTGGAGATTTTTCTGTGAGGTATGATTGAAACCATTAATGTATGTTATTAATAAACTATTTTAAATACACTATAAATCTAATTAAAGCTTTGAATTGCATATCATTCTTATGTTGTGAAGCAAGTATGCAATATTTTCTTACTTTTCTAACATTTGCTCCTCTTTTTCTGTATTTTAATCAATCTCAAAACAACACAGGTCAAAATTTAGATAAATGAAACCAGAAGAGTATATTGCCTCTTTTTAACACTGTATTTCTTACTTTAAAATAATAAATAAATAATTGAATATATTTATATGTTGAATATACATACTTATCTTGACAGATCTACTTTAAGATTTTCCACTGTGATTATTAAATAATGTTAATAGATTTCCTAAATACAAAACTAATTTCTTCTCACCAAAGTTATTTTCAGATGTAATGTTTAGAAGATACACAAATGGTTGTTTATTCAAGATACTTAGCAAAATCAGTCAAAAATACTTTTGAAAATACTTTTAAATTTTCAAAATAATTTAATCAGTACAAAAAGAAATTACAGTTTCTTTTATTTGATATGACAGTTATGGCACCTTAACTTAAAACTGTTGGTTTATTCCCAAGTGCAGCCTTTGCAAAGAAGGCCAGAAGAAAATCCCACACAGAGAATAAACCACAGGCAAAATGTTTCATCTGATACTGCTGGCTTCATTGTTAATTGCCTCTCAAGGGGCTAGGATGTCAATAGATAGTGATCTGGTATCTTGGAGTCTTTGCTGTTAAATGCATGATCAATACTAAATAGAATTTTAACTGCCCATGATTTAATTAGGAGTGGTTCTTTTTATCCTGCATACAATACCAGAATCTCACTCAATAAAGTACGAAGGCAGATTGCTGTGATGGTTGTGCATTCACTACATTCTGGGACTATGCAAAGGAATTGGGAAAGATTGCGCTGGTAAGAATTTTAACATGGCAGGAGTTAGTCTTCATCTCTAAGTCTTATCAGGAGTGGCTGAGGGAGCTGGGGTTGTTTAACCTGCAGAAAAAGAGGCTGGTGGGAAACCTTGTCACTCTACAACAGCCTGAAAGGAGGTTGTAGCCAGGTGGGGGTCGGCATCTTGTCCCAGGCAACCAGGGACAGGACAAAGGGAAATGGTCTCATGCTGTGTCAGGGAAGGTTCAGGTTGGACATGAGGAAGAATTTCTTCATGGAAAGGGTTGTTAAGCATTGGAATAGACTGCCCAGGGAGATGGTGGAGTCACCATCCTGAGAGGTGTTCAAGAAACAGCTGGATGTGGCACTTAGTGTTCTGGTAGAGTTGAAAAGGTGGTGATCAAAGATTGTATTTTATCTTGGAGTTCTTTTCCAACTTAAATGATTCTGTGCTCAGTTTTGTCAGTTTCCGTTCACTCTAAATTAATCCAAATTATTGCAAGGACAGAATACTGAAGACTACAATTTTAATCCTTAATACTTTGCAGCTCCAAAAAAGGAAATTCCAATTTTAAATAAAGACAATTGCTTTTAAAAGGAGGTTATGTGTCTTTTCAACTGGAAATAACTGATCCCTTGAACATTCCTTGAATATGCCACATTCCTGAGCTCAAATGGGCACTGGAAAATAAAATCATATTACTAGCAGTGGAAGGTCAGATCTTTTACCAGGTTTTATACAAAATACATCTAAATAAGACATCTTGTTCATCCTGCCATATGATTTATTTAAATATCCTGTTTCTGTAGAGGGTAAATCCTACAACTAATTAAAAAAGAAACATACAAGAGTTATCATAGAAAATGCAGTTATCACTTCAGAAAATTGATTAAGGAAGCATATACTACCAATGAGAAATCGATGGACTGTAGGACCAGAGAAAACAGAAATAAGTGTGTGAAGAATATGAAAGCAAAAATATATGAAAAAAGACTAAATGCTAGAATGCAATGGTAATGTAGATGGAAGAAGATAGAAGAGGTCAATATATATTTCTATTCTTTACTCAGAAGGAAACAGCATGATGAATCACTTTTATCACACAAGGAAGATAAAGTACTTTCCAATCCATTAGTGAGCAAAGAGGTATAAAACAATATCTACATGTTGTAAACATTTAATGATGATATACATTTTTAATAAATTTTGGAATATGATGGAATGATGTAGCTATATAACCACTTAAAAAATAAAGTGACCCTCATAATTGCAGGCTGCTTCTCTTTCATCAAGTCTGAGGTAAAATGATGAAAAAAAGGAATTGCGATTCAGTTAACTAAGATTTAAGAATGGAAACGTACTTAGTCTTCTTCAACACAGGTTTCTGCAAATAGCTGAAGTGAAAAAAGCCAAATATAGAGAGCTGCTGATTGATGAATCCTACAATTTATTGACAGTAATCTCAATTAATTTTTTTTGCTAATTTTTTTTAAACTAAATATTTATAAGTAAAATAAATAACACAAACTAACTAGGAAAATACCAGGGAAATATCAGGGGAATATTACACAGGAATTTAAGGGTCTTCCTCTAAGAAGGCAGCCCAGCTGAAGTGAACTACAGACAAGTAGAAGCCTGAGGTGTTCAACAATTTTTGCCTCAGTCTTCAGTGGCAACATCATTTTCCACACCTCTTGATTGGATGGACAGCAGGACAGCAAGGACCAGGGTGAGAAAAATGTTCATGAATGTAAAGATCCAGGTTCATGACCACCAGAGGAACCTGAATGTATGTAAGTCTATGGAAACCAATGAGATGCATCCCAGAGTCCTGAGGGAATTGGATGATGTAGTTGCCAAGCCATGGTATTTTAAAAGTCATGGCAGTCAGGTGAAGTCCCAGGTAGCCGGAAAAAGTACCCACATACTTAAAGAGTATTGTACCCATATACTTAAATGGTAGAAAACATGTCTCTGGGAACTACCAACCTGTCAGCCTCACCCCTGTTCTTGGGAAGATCAATGAACAGATTCTCCTAGAAGCTATGCTAAGGAACATGGAGGACAGCGAGGAGATTCTAGACAGCTGTTCTTCACCAAGGGAAAGTTCTGCATAACTAACCCAGCGACCTTCTATTATGAGGTGACTTCATTGACCCAGATTTCCATAGTCTTTGACACGGTTCCTCAAAACATACTTCTCTAAATTGAAGAAAAATGGGTGAACCACTCAGTGGATAAGGAATTGCTTGAATGGTTGCCTCCATGGGGTAGTGATCAACCTTTCAGTCACAAAAAACATCAATGGCAAGTGGTGACCTTCAGGGCTCTGTACTGGGACCAGTGTTATCTAATAATATCTTCATTAATGACATAGACAAATGGATTCAGTTCACTCTAAGCAAATTTGCTGAGTGGTGCTGTTGACACTCTGAAGGATGGGATGTCATCCAAAGGGGCCTGGACAAGCTCCAGAAGTGGACCCTATTGGACTCTCATGAGGTTTAACATGACCAAGTGCAAGATGTTATATCTGGGTTGGGTCAACTCCTGGTATTAGCTCAGGCTAGGGCATGAACAGATCGAGAGCAGCCTGTCAAGAAGGACTTGGGGGTGCTGGTGGAAGAGAGGCTGGACATGACCTGGCAATGTGCACTTGCAGCCCTGAAAGCCAAACGTGTCCTGGGCTGCATTCAAAGAAGTGTGTCCAACAGGGCAAGGGAGGTGATTGCCTCATTCTATTCGGCTCTTATGGCACCCTACCTGGAGAACTGCATCCAGCTTTGGGCTCCTCAGCACAGGAAGGGCAGAGGCCTGTTGGAGCATGTCCAGAGAAAGGTCATGAAAATGCTGTCACAGTGCACTTTATTTTGAATTGAACAAAGAAATTAGTTGCAAGAATCTAAATTTAGGAACATTAAATTTGCAAGTTGCTCTTAAGTTTTTAAGATTTCAAAACTGGTATTTCAGAACTGTATTTTCCTGTATATATTTTATTTTTCTAATTCTGTTCTTGAAAGTATTTGACACCTAATACTGATTGAAACATCATCTGTTTTAGAGATCTAAGAAGCATTGTTTGTTCTGCAAGAAGCAAGCATTACACCGGAATGCCAAGTTATTTCAAGCATGATCTGATCTTGAAAAATATGTCTGTCATGTCCAAGTAGTAACTGTCCCTTGGTATTCAGAAAGTAGAAATTTTAACCATTATGCATCATCAGCATTTTCCTAGCTTTAGTAAATAATTACAGATACAGAAATTTCTCAAATGAATGTTGCCTAGAATAAAAATATTTCCCCCCAATTTTATGTAAATACATATCACATATAAACTTTTGCATAGAAGAAAATCTATATTACTGCTTGTACTTAATTTTAATTTTTTTACTGTTTCTTGTACTCCTTCCAATTTTAACATAACCACGTCAACTGACAATATCTAAAGTCAAGAAATGAGCATCACATTAACAGTGTAGTAATATGTCATTAAAGACTGCATTTCAGAATTTTTTTTTTTTATTATGTATGAATAGTTAGAGTTTGCATTCTCTTAACCTTATAGTAAGATCTAAAAAGGACAATTGACCATGACAGGAGTGACCAGAAGAGAAGCTAGAAAAAAAGCCAAATATTTAAATCATTATTCTTAATTAGAGAAATATAACAACCTGTCAGACTTATTAGGGAATTTCTTCCTCTTTTTATATTGAAAGAGAGTTTATGTTTAGACAAATACATGCCGTGCTTTTTTTCTGATGCATCCTTTCAATACACATACAGACACAAGGATTACTATTATATTTAAGTCCTTATAAACAAGAGAGGTGCCTAAATACACCTAGAAACCTGTCCTTATATTATGATTTTTAATGGGGTATACACATGCAATTAAATAGGTATGAAAATAGGAAATACAGAACTTTGTATTACAAAGGTATCTTAAAATTTTCAATTTCTGGAAGTTAAACAAAAGGAAAGAAAAATAGAGAACAAAAAACGTTAGCCTAAAATGTGCCATTTGAATGCTTTCTAAATGTTTTCCAATGTATGAGAAACCTTTTATTTTTGTATGATCTCTCAAAGGACTAAGAATTGCAACCTCTGATTGCAGTACACAGGGAGTATATTGTATGACTGCTGTGAAGTTAGCCTTAACAGGATTACATTATATATCTATAGGAAATTACTTTTCCAGATATTATTCTGATATATACAGAAAAATATGCAGACCTTTAAAAGGAGTACTGAATTTCTTGACACCTTGCACAAATGGGAGATAGAAAAATCATAGCATAATGTTTTTCTGCTACTCATCAATTACTTCTGTAGTACAAGCGATTTTAAACACCAGTTTCAGAATCAGATAAGTCACTTAAGATGCTGGGTTTTTTCAATTAACTGTAATGGAAGTCTCAGATAATTCACTGTCTGCAGAGGTCAAAAGAGAATTAAGAGGAACCCTACCCACTGTGTCTTCCTGAGGTAGCCATTAGTGCTCCCTTACAACAGAACAGGGATATACTGCCTGGTAGATACATACCCTGCTCTTTAATTCTACATATACTGTCTCTCCAGATGAAATTCTGAAGTTATTTTAATTGGAGACTGTTGAACATTTTTAGAAAATAGCTCAATAATTCTATTTAGATTTTTCAGAATATTGTGTTCCTCACTTCATCAATCATACTCCCAAAGGAGCTGAAATGCTATTAGCAAAGGCTGAGTTCCACCTTTGTGGTTCTCAAGTCCTGGATACTAACTGCTGGTCTGCATCAACAGAAGCATGGCCAGCAGGTCTGCCCCTCTGCTCTGCTCTGGTGAGACCTCATCTGGAGCACTGCAGCCAGCCACAGAGCAATGCTTAGCACCCAACAGTCCTAGGCGGCACCACCTATTTCAAAACAGGAGAGGGAACTCCATCCTTCCAGCATACCTCTATAGAATTCTCATTTATCTTTTTCTTAATTTTTGAGGATCTACGTGACCACTGCCTACAACTTCTGTTATTAAAAAAAAAAATCTGCAAAACCAAAAATTCCTCCTAAATGTTCTTTATTTTACTATGGATGCTAGCAAATAAATCATAATTTTAACTAAATCATTAGTATTGTAGACTTTTAAGAGCAGTAAAATTCTTTGTATCACAGAGAATTATAATATTTTTATTTCATTGATTACAATATCAGGGAACGGAGAAAAATGTTGAAGGAGAAAAATATGTGTAATGCAATAATCTCTACATATGTAAACATGTTATTTCTCAGCATGTCCTGGTATTTATCAGTTTTCAGTAAAATTTGGTTGTTATTTATAAAAAAATAATTTCTTCATATGAAAATTTTGAGAGGACCCTGAGCCTAGAAATCATCTTGTTTTTTTTTTTTTGCAAATTATGCTATCTGCTTCCAGAAGGTCATGCCTGATCATTTTCCTTGCAGATATATGAGCTGCCTGTTAGAAATATTATTCCTGTTAAGAAAATGACATTGCATTCATGTTAACAGCCTGCCCTCTGGGCCACTCTTACCAGATCAATCTCTTGGGCAATTTTAAACACAGTCAAAAGTTTACAGTTAGTCTAAATCTAAGCAGTCTAATCATATGGTTATTAGTATTTCTGGTACAATTGCATTAGCTTTTGCTATTCAAATAATTCCCAATACTGGCTCAATCAATACTGAAATGAAGATACTTTCTAATATTGATGCCTTTCTCCAATGATTTTAGTACTTTTTAGTATTCCAGAGACAGAGTACTAGAAGGAACTGCAACAAATCAAAGTCCTGTGTTCTTCTCTGGAAGGAGTTTGTTGCTAACTATGATTAAGGTCGCCTCTTTTTTCTCTTTGCAGGAGGAATATAGTGTTTATGTCAGTGATAGCTCTTTCTCACTCTTGAAGTCACAGTCACTTGGTCATCTTTTCACAGTTGCTAACTAGAGCTAGCAGAGTTGCTTTGACTTCATTAGTTGATAATGTCATATTGCATCTTAATTGTCTACATGTGATATGGTTTACATTTTCTTCTGGTCTTCTTTATTAAAAAAGAGAATAATCCCTCCCTCCCTGATATCCCCATCCTCAAAAACATCCCCAAAACCTTAAAAACAAAACAGTTTCCAAGGCTGCATTTCTTGATCAATGTTGATCATTTTCGAGTACTTATATCCATGGAGCCTCTGACACCACCCCATGCTTGCATTTTCAATTCATGGTATAATTTCATGTTTCTCCTTTTGGAGATGCTACTTACAATTCCTTGTGTTTCTTCAACAGCTTTTAAGCTGTAATTTCATAACAGCATAAATATTTTTTTATTAGCATGACAAGAAAAACAAACACATGTAGAGAAACTCACAGTGCTCTGATAAAGATTTGGTATCAAAATCTCCCAGCTTAAGTTGTCTCTTATATTATCAAAACTGCTCAACATCAGTAATTACAGCTATACATCTAATATTTCTGACTCCCCATCTAATAATGTGTACATCATAAGATTCTAGATATTATAAATGTTCCTTAAATTTCATAGTTAAAAAGAAGGTGCATACAGGAGGGTACTGACTACAGCAATATAAAAAATTGTACAAGATTCATAGCTACATATGCTTCACTGGCAACCATCTGGAATCAACATACTGAAATAAATCACATTTTCCGTTGGTGGAGCAACTATAAGTAGATTGCAAAGACTGTTTGAGAAAACTTTATTGAATGAAACAGTTTTAATGAAATGAACAAAATGTTAGTTGCACGTAGGAGATAACATTCACTACAACATTTTAAAAGTAAAAACAATTTGAATTGACAAAAACTCATGAACCAGAAATAATTGTATTACGAATAATTCAAAATCATACAATATAGTGTTTTTTGCAAAAAAAATACAATTATGTTTGGGAAAATGAGACAGCTTGGAAGAGAAGTCTGGAAAGAACAAAGTCCTGGAAGGAAAGGCATGAAAATACTTGTTGAGGGAGACAAAAAGAATGCACAAATGAAAGGTAAAACTTCCTGATTTGATACATTTTTTTATTGAAAGTTTAGAAAACAGCTTCTACGTATCAGGTCAGCAAATTCTGTTTGTAACCTTATGAAAAGACAGTCAGAACAATGTTTCGATCCCCATTTCTTCTGGGGAAAGAGAAAAAAAAAAAAGGAAGAGAAAGTGAAGAGGAGAAAGAAGAGAAAGAAAAAGAAAAATAAATAGGAAAAGGAAAAGGAAAAGGAAAAAAGATAAAGAAAAAGAGAAAGAAAAAGAAAAAGAAAAATATATTTATATTGTGGCTTGCCTTGAAAGCTAAATGATTTTATCAGAGAAAAATTATGCTAAGACCAAATAAAATAGAGATGAAGTACATACTAGAAGAAAGAAATATAAGCAGGAAGATTATTGCTGATGTTTATATGACTGTTTATATAAACAATACAATAAGTGCTCTGTAGTAAGTGCCAATACATCTTTAAAAAGTAAATTTTGAATTATGTTAAAAATCTGATTTTTCCATTAAATTCAAAAGACCTTGGTGTTCTTAATGCCATTCATGATATTTGATGAAAATGAGTCATAAAGCACAGACTATTTTTGTAATATGGTTATGAAGTAACCTCACTGCAACTGTAGGGAAAAAAAAAGAACTATTAGTTAATTAGGTAAGAAAGGGTAGGAATCTAAAGTGGAAGCGATGGAGAATTTAATGAGCTTAAGCTGTTTGGGAATTCCATTGCAATTGAAGCAGAAATTTGCTGAATATCTTCCACTTAAACCTGATGAGGAAGCAGAAGTCAATATGTAACAGGTTAACCTGGCTATGACAAAATTATGCTTATTATGGCACTTAGCATTGTTTTTCTTTGTCTTTTCTCAATTTTTTCTTTAAATATCTGTTATTTATACTCCATTTACATTAAAACTATATATGCCAGCTTCCCAAGATTGACAGACCCTGCTGATATTTCAAAATTTTCCTTTAGTTCTATTTCTTAGGATCTAATTATGACTAGTATCTATTTAATTAGTTTCCATTTTTATTACAAAATGAAATATCCACTTGAATTAATTTGTTCCACTCTTAATATATTATCCAGTCCATGATATCACAACTTAACTGCCACTTCTTACTAATCAAAAGTTTAAAAAGTGAAAAATCAAACTTTAGAAAAATATCCTGTGTTTCATTTCATTTCATCTGCAATTGTCAGAAAAAAAAAGATGAAAACTTTTCTGGATAATGCTCTTATGTTTCACTCTATCAGCAACTCAATTCACTTAGGAAATTCCTTAGAAATACAGTATATTGCAAATTTTATATTGCAAATTTTCAAAGTTAGTAGAACTCCATAGTCTAAACATATTAACAATATTTATGCCAATAGATATGCACTCTTCCATTTTTGAGTACAGACAGTTGATAAAACTTTCACAATATTTCAAACACTGCTGATATTTAGAAAATGCTTCTTCTGCTTGAAAGTACATCCTAAGGCAGCTGTCAGTATCCTTCACGTTTTAGTCAGAAGCAACACTTTTCCTCACTGCAGTTGGTTTTGAAAAATACTGATAATTAAAGCTTGCTTTACTTTTAATGGACTGTGTATCTGGTTTAACAGTCTGCCAGACTCTTAATTTTTCAAGACATAAGTAGATTCACTTTTCTCCCTAGCTGGAATTCTTGTACTTCAGTTGTTTTTTCCTGAGATGGCAGCAAAAGAAATTCTTAGAAATAGGATGTATGCTGGTCCAGTATCTACCATTCTAAGAGTGCATTTCATCCAGTATTGAAAAATGGTAAATTGCCAGATGTTAAAAAGTGATGCTCTAAAAAAACCCCTAAATGAAGTTAAAGTATGAAATTTTTTGTCAAGTTACAACCATACATTTAATGTAAAAAAGTATCTTGCTCACAATAAAAAAAAAGACAGCTGTTACTGAATGCAGTGAAAGCAATTAGTCACTGTCACACTGCACAAATAAGTTAAACCTGTGTCCTGGTTCTGGCCAAGACAGGCTTAATTTTTGCTGTAGTGGGGACAGGCACGGCTAGAACCTGGAGATTATTCTATATCATGTCACATCATTGCCAAGGCCACAGGGAAAGGATCCCCTTCCAGAGAGAAGGGCTCCTTTCAGGGCAAGTACGTGGGGTGGAGGAGACAGAGAGCTGTTGTTGGAGAATTTATTGTGAATCTTTACTTCCTTGTATTGTTGCTGTTACTGTTCATTTTCTTATCCTATTGCTCCTTCCAGTAAATTACTCTTATCTCAACCTTTTGTGCCTCCCACTGTCCTCTCCAGCCCTCTCTGGGGGAAGGGAAAGGGGAAAGAGGGGGTGCAAGTGAGCTGCAAATGGTTTGAAGAGTCTCAGTGGGAGCACCCAATTTTGGAGCACCATTCCTAAACCACGACAGCTTGCAAACCCACTTCAGTGTACAATTTATAAAGGCAATAGAAATAAGCAGACCACATAGAAGTGGGAGGAGGTGTCATTAAATAGTATTTTCAGGAAGCATGGAACACTTCAGTATGTTACTTATTGCCTTGCCTAACTTTTCCTTTATTTTTTAATACAGGCCATTATTTGTATAATTACACAAATAAAAGAATTAATGAAAAAAATGTGTTTACAGTGAGTTTAAGTTACAGATTTCAAGAGGTAAAGGGCAATTTAGTTGCAGAGTTCACTGTTAGAGGTCTCTGTAGAAGATAAAAGGTGAGAATGCAAATATTAGAGACAAATTAGATCTATACCACAAAGCAGAATAAAAATTAGTGACAAATTTTAAGAGTTTTAAGATATTCATATTTAACAGAGTTCAAGGTGGCAAAATAGCAGAAAATGATGCATCAGGAAAAAAATTCTATGCTTACCCTCACCAAAGCAGGAGCTTGCAACTCTTCTTTTGCAGATGAAGTGAACAGAGCATTCGGAACATGTGGGGGATTGGACTGTCTCAGAGGGGTATGTAACACTGGGAGAATGGTTATAATTAGCTGGAAAACATGCAAGATTTCAGGCCATCAAAAATACCAACTTTATGTAACATTGTTTTTCCCCCTGTTTTACTTTTTCTCCTCATCACTTTTTTTCCCTAGGTGTACATTTTGCAAGATAAATGCCTGATATATCACTGAGCATAGTGATGTGATTGGAATGGGAAGGGCTGCTATTTAATATCAGAACACATTCTAAAACCTGTTTTGTTCTTAAAAAAGAAAAAAATTAGGTTCCCACAATATAAATTGCATATAGGTATACAGTATTATCATATACAGTAAGATATATTCTGAATAGGGAACAACAGAAAGACATAAAACACATAATTGCTTTATTGCACACATTTGAATATCTGCTGTAAAAAAAAAAATTACACAGCCGTTGTTATGGGAAACTAAATCAAAAACAAACAAAATCTAAACATTAAGTTACAGAATACTTTTTTTTTTTTTGTAGTAAATAATGTTTAGAGATTGCAGGAATTCCAGGCAAGTCTCAACAAGTATAAAAAAAAATTCACTCAAGAAAAAAGTTTGTAGAAGATATGAATGAAGTTCTCTAAAAATACAGTCTTTTTTTGAGATAGAATGACAGCTATTTAAGGAAAACTTGAGAAATTTGTCTGAATGCAAAAGCAAATGAGACTATTTTAATAGAAACTTAAACAGAAGTTGAAAATACACAGAAAATCAGATCTTTCAACTCAGAAAAGAGCAGCATTGACAGAATGGTAAATAGAAAGTTTCAAACATCAAGAAAATTTAGTCTGGGAAATGTAAACATTTATTGGAATTAGTTAATTCACTTCAGATTAAATTAAATCTAGAAGATATTTCAAAATACATAAAAAATATTAAACCCTTTTGTAGTTTTCTCTGATGTTATGCTCACTGTTCCACTGTCTTTTTTGGTCTTAAAGTTGATGGTCTGGGAAGGGAGTACAGTGAGCTGTGAAAATTCCAAGTTCATTCAGAGAATGAACTTCATACCAGAGAAGCATCATGTCAATAGTATCTTCTTCCTCGCTTTATCATTGCTGGGTGTCACTTTCATATGCTTGCTAACATGCTCTATGGCTTGCTCTTCTTTGGTTTGCAAGTCTCTATTTAAGTCTGTAAGTGTGTGGTGTATTTACCTATTTGGAGATGGGGGTTGTGGAATTTTTAAAATTTGTCATCTTTAAATTGGTTTTGCACAGTTCTTAATGATGCATCTCTTTGATGGCTAATAATGTCCATTGGTGAGGCCCTCGGGCTTCCAATATTAGCTGGTGCCCGTGCATTTGAAGTTCCTGCAATCACCCCACACCTGTACTTGCCAATACTGTAGAGTTATTTAGGGTCACATATAGTTTACAAAGAGGAAATACTTGCTATTACTGTCACTTCATTACAAAAGTTATACAACATGACATTTCACCACAAAGCTAAACAGAAGTAAGCAAAAGCTAAAATCTGAGGTGTAATAATCACCTGTCCTTTGATCATTGCTATTACAAGCTAAAACACAGCTCCAAGCTGGTTAAGACCAGTGTATTTGAAGTCTGTGTTGTTAGTTTAACACAAATCCTGTAAGCCTGTTACAGCTATACCTCAATACTCCCTGGGTTACAAGGCTATGCTTGTGCACTTGTCAAAATAGCAAAGGTCATTAACAGTGAAGAAGATAACAAGAACAAGGAAACACCAGCAACCTTCTCCCCTCAGGAATTGGCTCTCAGTACTGAAACTATCACCTAATGCTATATTGCATTGCACTAAGAAGTGTGACTGCAGCTGAATGTGAAGAAATTAATTTCATAGAGAAAATAAGTGGGGAACTAGTGGAAATTTTTATAAAGTTGTTTCTCAGGCCAGCAAAATCTATAAACCAACATAAAATATTTTTTTAAATACGTGCACTGGCACATAGACACAACCATAACAGATGAACACTTGATTATAAGGTTGCTACTTCATACACAGGCCTGAAATTAATATGATGGGCATCACAGTAAACCTACTGTCTTTTCAGTTGAAGTAATTTAAGACTGTGAAGACTTAAAAAATGCACTTGCATTCTCATAGCACAGTGCCCATAAGATAAGTCACCACAATGGAACTTGAGAGAAGTGCAGATGGCACAGCAGGAAGCAGCTAATTCCATTCCTAACTGGAGGTTTGGTTAGCATCTGGACAAAAATTCCCACCACGGGAAACTGGGAGGAGGAGAGCAAGTTCTTATGCACATGCCATTTTCAAATTATGAGAACAGCATCTACACCACATAAGTACCCAGGCCATGGACTGTACAAAAGTGATACCTCCAGAAGAACAACTTGGAACACTAACAACAAGGACCAAGGTGAAGAAGGACCAGCAGGATACTGCAGGAATCCATGTGGTAGTAATATCTTTTCTTTAATCTCTTCTCTGTCTCTGACACTCTCTTTCCCCCACCTTCTCTCTTCCTATTTCTTTCTCTCTCTCTACCTCACATTTCCTGTTCAATAAAATCTGTCCTATTGACTTTGGCACGTGGTCTTGTTTACACCTTAATTTGAGCAGAATCATTTCTTCTGGTTGGATCATGACATTATTTTGGTGTCAGAATGGGAATGCTGTTCTTCTGTATTAACATTTGGAAACCTTCCCATGACTTTGTTCTGAGAAGGTTTTGTTAACTTTTAAAAATGTTGTGACAAATTTCCTCTGAGGGAATTTGTGTGTGGGTTGTGTAGTTCCTTCTGTGGGAATTTCTGGGAAAATGGCTATACTGGGTGGCCAGTGTAAAGAAAATATTTTGTTGTCCTTCCTTGAAAATTTATTACTCTTCCCTCTACCTGGGGCAGAGGGGCAACTAACTCCACCACTCCTCTGGAAGGGAGCTGGCATAAGAAAATCGGGATAAAGAGTGCTTGGCTACCCAGAAACTTGAAAATTAAATAATACTATTTCTACAAGATTTGGTGAAAGAATTGTACTTTCAGTAAAATGAGGAAAATTAAAAATATGCTGCAGGCAGAGCTGCTGCTTGCTGCTGACCATGATTTTAGGTTTTAGGAAACTTTAGATGGAACTTTGGAATGTGTGTGAAAGAATCATAGGGAAAGAATTGCAAGATGTAGAACCTGTGACATTCTCAAAAAATAGTCTTGTGACTCAGTCCTTTTGTGTTTGGTGGAGAAGTTGAGACATAATGAGTGAATCTGTATTTCTGATAAAGAGCAAGACATATTTGCATTGGCATCTGATGACAAGGAAGTAGCATTATGACCCTTAATTAAAAGTCAAACTATAAATAATTGTCTGCTTAAAATGGTGCCCTGTGCAGCTACTGAGATGTCAAAATCTGGCCATAAATAAGCCAAGATTGAAATCCAGTCAGTATTAAAGCAGTGGAATGCCAAGAGGATGGGTAATGCTTCCTGGGCAGCAAAGAGTTAAAATCACTGTAGTAAAGGAAGCAAGGATCACCTGCTGAGGTTAATTTATGGCTCCCATGTAAGAAATGGAAATCAGTAATCTTAACCCTAAAGAAAACCCAGAGACTCTACTTTCAAAATACTGGAGTTTTTCTGCAGCGCAGAATAAAATTTCCAAAGTTATAACTAAATTGGCTTTACTAACAGCTGCAGCATTAAATATTGCAAACCTAAAGTTAGAACTTCTGACACTAGCACACGTGCTTTGGCAGTGGAGGGATGGTTTTACACTTCCCTTCTAACTCTCTAATCTGGCCGCTTTATTACATTATTATATTACTCTTGTAATTGAACCATAACAAAGACTTACTCATATGAAAAGTGGGTCAAAACTTCACTTGTAGAAGTGAATAAAGAATTACAAATGTGCATTGGAAAGATTTAGCCAGAAACTGTTTAATCCTTAGGAGCTGGTTGAGTTGGTAAATTCTGTGACAATTAGTCTAATGGCAAAGAAGGTATAATCTTATAAAAGATGATTTACCTTTGAGAGGCTTATTTCATCGTCTAAATATTAACCTCTTCATATATTTACTCCTTAAGATGTTTATTTTTTGTCTGACAGCTTTAAAATTGACCCTCATGTTTACAGAAAAAAAAAAAATTTCCACATATATACACAGTATTTGTTCCATTTTGAACACACGTTCACTTGGAGGCTGAAAGGCCCACTGCAAAACAGCTTGTCTCTCTCCCCTGGAGGGAGTGCCCTTAGGCATTCCCTCTCATAGTGGTTACACAGAAGTTGCTCCCAACATGCCTTTCTGTTCTATGTAAATCAATTGTACCCCATTGGCCCTTCCCCTCTCGTACTGCCCCTGTGCCCTCAGACGATTCGCTGATGCTCTACCTTGCCCCTGGCTTTCCTATGGGGGTTGAATTTTCCCCTTCTCTTTCTGTGGAATTTTCCCCATTGTTATGCTAAGTATTTGGGGCTACACCCAGAAGCTCAGATCGCTAAGGTAACAGCTTCTCTTGCAGGGGGGAGGAGAGGGGGAGCACCTGGAAAGGAGAGGTGGGGCAGGGGCTGCTCTCTGCGCTCTCTGGCTCGGAGCAGGACGGTCGCTGGAAACTCCGCTCAGCCATCCCGAGAAGGGGATGCTGCCTTCCTTGGCTGTGGGATCCCGCAACCTCCCTGCTCGGACACTCTCTCCTGCATCTCCTGCCGACCTCAGACATCCCTTTGGAGCATCGGGGTCCTTGAGCAGCGTCTCCCCTCCGCCCTTCCCATCTGGGACACAGACGCCATTCCCCGCAGCGCCCCTCCAGCCACGTAGGATCACCGCATCTCCTCCACGTGGGATCACCGCATCTCCTCCACATGGGATCACCGCATCTCCTCCACATGGGATCATGGCATCTCCTCCCCGTGGGATCACCGCATCTCCTCCATGTGGGATCACCGCATCTCCTCCACATGGGATCACTGCGTCTCCTCCACGTGGGATCACCGCATCTCCTCCCCATGGGATCACCGCATTCCCTCCCCGTGGGATCACCGCGTCTCCTCCGCGTGGGATCACTGCGTCTCCTCCCTGCTCACCGGAGCTGGCAGGCAGCGCCAGAACGGGAACTGCACCACAGAGGAAAGGTGTCCACAACCGAGAGAACTGTCCACTGGGATTTCTGCTCTGTTGCTGTTATCTCACAGTTATTGTTGTTGTGTTTTGTTTCCCTTGTTTTATATATATATATAGATATATCTCAATAAAGAACTGTTATTCCTACCCACATATCTTTGCCTGAAAGCCCTTTAATTTCAAAATCATAGTAGAGTGAAGGGGGGGTTATACTCTGCTTTTCAAAAAAAGACGCCCCTGTCTCTTTTGGCAGATACCTGTCTTTCAAACCTTATATCAAGACCCTATATCAACCCTGCTCCCTCAGACCCCTTGAGCCAGTTCGTCCCCGGACCTCTTCGAGGAAGAAGAATAAAATCTTCACCTTGGACCACCACAAGCGGCTCCTGTGTCTTCTTCCTGCGTCGGCTGAAGCAGAGAGCTCACAAAAGAGCTGAAATCACTCTCCACCCAGGAGTGAGCTAGGAGGACATGCCTGTGCCTTGAGGACCTCCTCCCCAGGATGCTTGTTCAGAAGGTCAAGGCACTCCACCACCGCCCCAGGGTTCAATGCGACACATTCATATTCTGTGAAACTTTAATACTAACAGTAGATAAGCATAACTCCTTTTATTTTTTTTCTAGAATCTTATACATCCTTGCAAAGAACTGTTAACCTTGATATGTGACTGGTCAGTCATATTTTGCAGAGAAGTGTCTTGATGCCAGTAACTTCCACAACCTACAATATCTTCTAACTCCTCATGTAAGAGCTATGAACAATGCTTCAGTTCTCTAAATACCCATGAACACTGTTCAGTATGCATAATCGTGAAAAGGGTCACACTGGGATATGACACTTGGGGTTTTTTTCCATCTTTTTCCTTTGGAGTTCATTGCTTTTCTGTCTTTTGTTGCTGTCTTAGCTCTGGTTTTATTTTCTGCTTTGTCTTATCCCTCCTGAGCCCTTATTGTTGTTCAACTTACATTTTAAATTGCTTCATTTGTTAAGATAGTGGAAGCATATTTATCATTTATTCAAATGACTATATGACATTATCATATTCTTATACTCTAGAACATACAACTCCATCATCATCCTCACTAGTATAATACTGAAAGTTATTTCAAATGTATGTGCAATAATTTTCCGCCTACCCCAGGGACTTGGTTATTCATAGAATACCGTACTTTTGAAGACATACAGTGTGATTGAATTTGTTGTGAGTCATTTATAAATCCAAAGTAAAGCAAGAGTTGCAATGCGATACATATGAATGTTATCTCTGCATACACAGGACTCAGGCAATACATAAAAGCAAGAAACACCAAAACAACAAAGACCTTTAGTACTAAATTATGTGGAATTTCTGCCATGGCAACATTAACAATGTTGCCTTGTCAGAGCTGCCAACAGTTTAATCTGGTCATGGATTTCTCCCAAAACTCAAAGTTTTGCTGATGATTGGGCTGGAGTGCTGGTTAAATGGAGGATAAATTTAAGTTAAAGTCACCAATCAGACCTAAAAAATACAGACATAATCCAGGATTTTTTTTTAAATAACAGTTTAAATTTAAACAAAAATCCCAATATGAAGGTTGAACTATGTACAGCTCTAGCTCTGACAAAAAAATTCCTTCTCATGAGTATTAATGAAGCTTGAGCTGACATTAGCTAAACAGAATGCCTTTATTTTACTGGTGCTCTTTACTAAAAGTGTTTACTATCATTTCATGACTTGATGAAAATATTTTCCAATAAAGATTTGTGTCAGCAGGAACTCAAAGACATTGAGGGTGATCCTGTGCATGGCCAGGAGCTGGACTCGATGATCCTTGTGGGTCCCTTCTAACTCAGCATAATCTGTGATTCTATAATTATATTACAAGTGGTATAGTCAGGTCTTTTGACTAAGTTATTCTCAGTACCCTTCTACTTTCTAAACCATTATTTTTGAAGCTACTGGTACCAGCAGGCCTAGGGAGATGATTCTCCTCCTCTACTGCACTCTCATGAGACCCCTTCTAAAGAAGTCTGTATAGCTCTGAGGCCTCCAGCATAAAAAGGTCAATAAATCCAGAGGAAGGTCAAAAAGATACTCAGTGGACTGGATCACCCCGTCTATGGAGACATCCTGAGAGAGCTGGGGTTGTTCAATCTAAAGGAGAGAAGACTGCAAGACCTTAGAGCAGCCTTCCAGTACTTAACGGGGCCCTGAAAGAAAGCATGGCCTTTTTATAAGGTCAGGTAGTAATGAGTCAAAGGAGAATGGGTTCAAACTGAAAGAGAGAAGGTTTAGATTAGGTATTGGGCAGAAATTCTTTACTGTGAGTATGGTAAGGCACTGGAACAGGTTGCCCAGACAAACTATGTGTTCCCTATTCATGGAAGTGTTCAAATCCAGACTGGCTTTGAGCAACCTGATCTAGCTGAACCTTGCCAAGGGCAGACTGGTTGGATCTAGATTATCTTTAAGATGTCTTCCAAATCAAATCGTTCTGATTCAAAATGCCTTGCAGCAAGGCTGCCTGGACAATTATCTCTATGGGTTCATGGAACTCCAGGCATTTTACAAAAATCTAGACCACTGCTTTGCATGTATTTACACATATAGATTTGTATGGAGATATATATATATATGTATGATGGGTTACACTAAGAAGCAGCAAGGACTCATCCTGATATTATATTAACAAAATGAAGAAAATCACGGTGCTTAAAATCAAGCAGAATTGAAAATAGAGGTTTCCATTGGAAAGGAAAGTCCATTGGAATGTATACTGTTACCAGTTGTGCACATTTCCCTCCTCTAATGATAAAGAAATGGCTATAATTCAGTATATTAGATTTACCAAATCTGGAACAAAGGAAAGGGGATATCCAGTAAGGCACTGCATCTTCTGGGAAAAGATAGTTTCAAAAAAACAGAGTATTGTCTTTTGAAAGAATTATGTCATATGCGTTTTCTGAGCAAAAAAATTCTGAGCAACAGAATTTATTCATAAAGGAATAAGAAACTGCCAAGTTGGCTATGAAAAATATGAATTTCACATAGTCTACCAACACAAAATAAATGCTGGTGAGGTTTTTTTTTTTTTGGTTGGTTGGTTGGAGGATTGGGATTTTTTGCTTGTTTGTTTGTGGTTTTTTGAAGGCGGGGTGCTGTTTGGTTGGTTGGTTCTGGTTTTGATTTTGTTTTTCTAATAGTGTGGTTAATTTATCTTACCAGTTGGAACTTGCATTTAATATGTAAAAGATTTCTGTTAGCTAATAATTTGGTATCCAGAGTACATGAGAAAACAGAATGAATGATTAATTATAAGGTGGTTTGGGTACTGAAAAATGGATCATTTCTTATGGTATTCAGAGACATAACTCATTTTTGTATGAAGTATTTGATTACAGCTCCTGCTTTTTGGCAGTTTTTTTTCATAATGGTTCATTTTACATGTGAAATTAATAACATGAGTTGTCATGGATAAACAAGTGCCATCACATAAACTAAATGAGCCAAGCTACTAAAATGACTGGTAAATGAAAGTAAACAGCGAGTGAAAGGAAGAATCATTGCAGGAGTTAAAAACAAAGGATGTAAAAGCCTCTAGAAAGCAGTATAGCTTGTATTTAGCAACCTAAAGAAATATTTGATCTAACACACCAGCGCTAAATTATAGGGTCTGTTACTATGTATTCAAAACTAGCTTCACAATCAGATAGAAAATTCAACATTCTGCTTATCTGTTCCTAGAGCATCTTCTTTCTTCATGAAAAAAAAAAATTAAAAATTACTAATTTGGCATGCTGTTATCTCAGCAACCACAGGGCAGAATGCAACCTGGACACATGCCCTGCACATGCTCTTGCACTGTAGTACCACTTAAGTAAATAGGACTAGTCCTCTGATTTAGACCACATCGCAGTAAAGGAACTAAGAGTTTGAAGTAAAAACTGTGATACGAGTATAGTATACTTCATGGAAGTTTTGAAAATATTTATGTAATAACTACTTAAAAGGAAGATAAGACATTCTTGGTGCTACAGGTTACTGTACAACTCAGACAAAGTCATTATTTTGTTAGTCTACAGGACATAAGCCCATAATCAGAGAATCATCAAGGTCAGAAGAGATCTTCAAGTTCATCTATCCAACCACCAACCCATTACCACTACAATCACCCCTAAACCTATCCCCAAGTGCCACATCCAGACACCTTTTGAACTCTTCCAGAGACAGAGACTGCACAACCACCCTGAGCAATTTATTGCAATGCTTATTCACTCTTTCAGTGAAATTCTTTTTTTTCTAATATCTTACCTGAACCTTGCTGGTGCAATTAAAGACCATTTTCTCTCAACCTTTCACATGCCATGCGGCAGAGGAGACTGAATCCCACCTTGTTAATCCTCCTTTCAGGCAGTTGTAGAGAGCAAGAAAGGTCTTCTCTGAGCCTCCTCCAGGCACACAGATCCACTCCCTCAGCCACTCCTCACAGGACATAGAAGAAAGGTGAGAAATTTTGAGGAGTTCATGAAGAGGGCACAATAATGAAGTTGTAGAATAGATGGTGGGGAGCAGGAGATATCCAAATTCCTTATGAAAGGAAGCAGAACGACAAGCACTTTCCTCTCTGGTGAGCAATGACAGAACCCAGGGGAACAGCATGACACTTGGTCAGGGGCAGTTAAGTTGGGATGTCAGGAAAAGATTCTTCACACAGGATGGTTGGGTGCTGGAAAGAGTTTCCCCAGGGAAGTGGTCCCAGCACCAAGCTTGACAGAGTTCAAATGTTTGGACAACACTCTCAGGCACATGGGATTGTTGGGGCTGTCCTGTCAAGGGCCAGGATTTGGACTTGATCCTTGTGGGTCCCTTCCAAATCACAATATTCTATGATTCTGTGATACTTTTTACATTCTTCACTAGCTTTGTTGCCCTTCTCTGGACATGCTCCAGCACCTCAAGGTCCTTTTAGAAGGGAGGGGCTCAAAAGTGGACAAAATACTTGAGGCAAAGCCTCACCAGTGCTGAGTAGAGGGACAATCCCTGCCCTGGTCCTGATGGCCACTCAATTCTAGATACAGACTAAGATATCACTGGCTTTCTTGGCCACCTGGGCACACACTGGCTCATATCCAACTGGCCATTGATCAGTACCCCCAAGTTTTTTCTGTTGAACAACCCTCAAACCATTTTCTGCCAGCCTGTAGTGCTGCATGGGATTGTTGAAATCTAAGTGCAGGACCCCATATTTCACCATATTAAGGCTCATACAGTTGTCCTCAGCCCACTGATCCAGCCTTTCCAGATCCCTCTGTTAACCATTCCCACTGTCCAGCAGATCAACACTCCTGCCCAGCTGGATGTCATCTGCTACTTAATGAGAAAACATACTAAAGACAATCATATAGAATGTTTCTGTGTACATAATGAAGACACAGAAATAGTTATTTTATTTACACTAGAAAACAGTCAGTTAGGCTATATTTTATATTAGGAGAAAATAAAGTTTAGTGGGGGACAATAACCAAACCACAAAGGCATAGGAAAAAAAAATCAATTAGAGGACCTTGACTCACAATGCTAGCAATGACATTTGATTACTAAAGAAAACATGTGTGTAAGACAAAAAATTAATCCAATCTGAAAATCAACTTAACTCACACTACCTACAGAAATGATAATCATAAATGACTCAAAATTATTTTCAAAATACCTATAATGTTTTATATATTTTACAGCTATCATTTTTCCCCAAGGTCAGTTGTTTTTGGTTTACAATTTATAGACAACGTCTAACCATGGAAACCAGAATTTGTGCTACTTAGTAACTTTTTCATAAATGCAAATAATAAATATAATGGCTACTCGCTTTCAGCAAGTACCAACACTCAAAGACAATTTCTGAAAAAGGAAATGAATGTGCAAGAAGCAACATGATGCCTATAAAGTATTTATGAAAAGAAATTTAACCCACAAATTAAGAGCTAATGGGTAAAATATTGCTAAGCTTAGTCAGGTGAGTAATGTCATCCATTTCAGTACAACTCATACAAGTACAGCTATGTGATTTGACTAAAATTAAACGCTAAACAACATCCGTAACAGCACTAATGTGTGATAGATGCCCACCACAACAGCAATTAAATACTCTGTAGATCATCTAGTACTCTGATATCTGCTTTATGACTAGAAAACAAATGTGTTCATTTTTCTAGTCCATCTGCGGTTTTTTTCTCGATTGCTGATTCAATTGCAAAGGCTTCACTGGTGTGGCTAATTTCAGTATAAGTGTTTTTCCCACTCTCTTCACCTCTATAATTACTTGCCAGGATAGAAAGCTTTTTCTGAGGATCTAACATCAGTCCCAAATGGTTGCATGTGTGCCATCCTGTCCATGTTTGATGTGAGGTGTTAATTAGAGATAGTTACCTGCAGCACACTCCTAGATATAAATCAAAAATATTTTAACCTCAAAACAGCCAGGTTTATCCTCTGCTACATTAAAATTAATCTCACACACATTTATTGTGTGATTCAGTTATTTACTGTCATAATAATTTCATTATATTTTTTGATAAAAAATAGGATCAATCCTCTGATCAGTAAACCTGGAAAAAAAGATTCTTGCTCTATTTGCTTCTGCTTCAAAATATAGGATAAAAATTAGTTTGAGGAGTTTTAACTTTCTGTTGCCAGATGCATGCTTCCTGTTCCTGAGTTAAACCCCTTTTCTAGAGAACTATTTAGTTAATGGTTCTGTTATGATTTACTTTATTTTGGTTTTGTTTATGTACAGTTCAGGTGTGTTTTGCACAATTATACACCTGTTAAGTTCAGATAAATTGGTTGTTAAGGATTTTAAAATAACTTTTAATTATTTACTATTTACTATTTAGGAATATCCATGGTCATGTACAACATTCATTTAAAGACTGTAATCAAAATGTTCAGACAATATTATTAGTTCTCTTTCAAATCAAACTTGTCCCCAGTCAGTTTTAGGTGCCTTTTTGATTAGTGAAAGTCCTCAAAACCTAACTGGAAAAAATAATATTCTGATATGACAATTGCTATTTTTGATACATGCAAAGTTTAAAACTGCAATTCCTATTAAAAAAAAAAGTGTGAAAGCAGGCTGTAACTTCTGGCAGTGTGCACGAAATTTCATAAATTAAATTTAGAGTTGTAGGAGGACAATTTGAAATGGTTCACTAGAGGTTAAGCTGATGTATCTACTCAGACATTCATTCCCTGGAAAAATTGAATATACCCATTGCTACCAAATGTCATCTAGCTCAAATAATAAGCTTTTTCTATGAAGAGGTAAGACTCACATTCTAAGAAAAGAAAAAGAAGGAGAG
>VXBI01002060.1:89607-106046 GCA_013397375.1 Toxostoma redivivum | reverse complement strand
AGAGAGGAGAGGAGAAGAGGAGATGAGAGGAGAGGAGAGGAGAGGAGAGGAGAGGAGAGGAACCAAAACATATAGTTTGTGAATCAGCACTCCAGGACCTATTTACTTATGCTGGTAACTGACCTTAAATGTTCACAGTGTTTCTTAAATAGCTTAAATAATATAACATCTACTGCATTTATTTATTTTCCTCATGGCTTTTATCAAAATTATTTATTATTGTAATACAAGCCATAAAACTATATGTACTAAAAAGTCAGCTACATTAATTCAATGTAAAGATTTTTAGTGGTCTTGCCCATTAGTTCTTTAGGGCAAACACATTGCCTTTATATTTTTTCCCCACTTTTTTATACTCTCTCATAGGTGAAGGGAATAATCTTCAGAACACCTCCATTTGTGCATAAACCAAAATTTAAACAATTAAGTCCCCCTGTAGCAAGCAAGGATAGATCTGTTTTTAAGAAAAGCTGAGACCTCTGAGAAATAAATTTTAGTTTTATGAAGCAATTATTTTCTGACACCTCAGCCTGGGTGTTTTCAATTCCCTCTTAAGCCAACATGTTTGTCAGTATCAGTGTCTGTTGCAAAGCCAACTGAAATGATGAGATTTTTTTTTTTAGCTACATGAAAATATATAGTCACCTCATAGAGACACCAATATTTTTTGAAGTTGCCTGTATTAAGGCTATGTTGCTTTTTTTTTTTTTCATTTTAACAGATACAACACTTTATCCAATATCTAATATCCACACATACCTACACATTCTGTGAACTTTGGTATCTGTATTTCTCTAATTAATATTGAAGACAAATAGAAATGAAATAGTTTAAAATTGATTTTCTTTAACTGCAATGAAAGCCCATGGGTTCTTGTTGTGAATTCAAAATATTGCCATTGTCCTGCAGTTGGTTTATTCATGCATGGCTGGTTTTGATAAGATAGCTATGGGTATCAAATTGACAGGTACATTCATCCCAAAACACTGATTGCGACCTCTTGTACAGAGAAAGCATTTGAGAAACAACTTGTCCCTGACTGATGCACAGTAAGAAGTCTAGGAGCAAAGGACATGGCAGGGAGAGAGTCAGAATTTCTTTTTCTACACTTTTGCTTTTGACTTGTTCATCAGAGGTGCACCACACTTGCACTGAGCTAAGCCTTTCAGGCCTGAAGACACAATTAGCCAAGTCAGACATCATACAAGTATGTGATGCCCAAATGTTTCCATTTAATGAGCTTTAACAAATTGTTCAGAAATAACTTAATCAAGTAGGAGTTTATGGAAAGTGCTTTCAGTTGAATTTCCCTTGTCCCTACCTCAGGGCTCCAGTACTTTTGTTTAATAATGCAATAAGAGCCTTCATGATCAAAGAATATCTAACTGCAACAAACCAAAAGGATGTCAGTCTGATAATACTGAAAGAGGCATTTATGACTTGGTATTCTATGGAAAAAAGAACTTAACACCTGAACCACAATTTTTGAAGATACAGGGAATCCATGGATCATCAGGATTTTAACCCTCTTTGGATTTCATAAAGCTAAGAAACAGCTTCTAAAAATTTGAATTTTTGACTTAATAAGGTTCAGTTACTTATTTATTTCACATCAGACTTTCAAGGTGATATACTTGATCTGTCAAAGGAACAGGCTTTTTCCAGGACTATGGTAACCTTTTTAGTGGGCATTACTGGTTTCCAAGGTCAGAGAATGTTATAGTCACAGGCATTGTTCAGTGATGTCAAGAAATGACTTTTTAAAAAGAATGAATACTTATCATAAAAGATTGAAATTACCAAGAAAAAAAACTTCCTTCATTAAAAAAATTATCTTCTTACGTGTCAATTACTGCATTTTGCATAATCCAACACAAAAGCATTTTCCTACTACATGTTCCATAGACAAATAAATGTGAAACAAACAACAGGTAGTCATGGACAGGGGGAAGCTTTGGGCAAAGTATAAGCAGATTCTAGTGGGACTTGAACAACAGAAAAAAAAAAATTGAGGAGACAAAAAACTTGTAATATTCAGAACATGAAAAATCTATTGCTATCATGCTTCTCTTACAAAGCAATAATTCTGCATAATCCACTATAGATCTGTATGAACATTATATATATTTATCTCATACCTACATATCTGCAGGGAGAAAATAAATTTTTTGGAGTTGCTGAGCTGCAGCTCTCCATGATCTGTAACTGGTTTAATAAATATATTCATTCATGAATTAGAAGTCACAAGCTGAAGTTGCAGATCTGAAACACATCCAAATCAACCCATAAAACCATTCTGATATTACTTCTTACAGACAAATTATTCAAAAGGTATACTGTGGTTTTAAATTTCTATTTTATACATATAGTTCTTTTCATATATTAATTTTACTTTTGCCCTTTTAAAAGATCCCAGAAATTGAAAAAAATAGATTGCTATAATTAAAATAAAATGGATAATATTTTCTCCCTAAATTTTAGACAGAGATATTTTTGTTCCATAGGCAAAAATAAAAAAGTAATCTCTTACTTTCTTTTCTCTTTAATTTACTCTGCACTTTTGTAAAAAATTTCAGATGTTCTTTGTGTTGGGTGGTTTACTTGGTTTTTGTTTGAGTTTTTTGTTCATAACGGAATAGTATTACTTAAGCTGAGCAGAATCTGAATGGAGTGAACCTAGAAAGCTTACTGTCACTCTTTCTGGAGACATTCATAAACATAATGCTATCTTCTTAAATTAATAATGAAAACTATTCCTGAAAGCAGAGATCATAACACTTTCTTTTTTTCCATTAAGATCTTTTTTTTAAATACTCTGATGAAATGTACTTTGTTCTTTGTATATTATTTCATTATAAAACATTATTAGCATAGGATTTTTATTTTATTGCTTTTACAAAATCTTTTACTACAAATTATTTAATTAAATCTACAGCACAAAAAAAATAATTGAGTGCAATCTGTGATTTAACAGAGATAGAAGGGAAGGTGTCCTAATCTTTTCATTAGATGCTCAGAAAGATGTTATTGAATGATTACAGCAGTCAGGAAGTGCAGTGTGAGTACTGCTAACAGAATTAATTTTTAAAGTATTTATGAAGATATGAACTTAGGTGTCTGACAAATGAACAGACAACTCCAAATTAGAGCTGGAATTTTAGAGAGAGATCTGATGAGAACATACCTGAATTAACAGCATCAGAATATCTGTTTACAGTCAAGGACTGCTTGTATTGAGTTCATTGTTTGCTCTTTTTTGGGGTTAAGACAGGGCTCATGACCCTGTCAGGCACTACATTATTATTAATGCTGCTTCTTGGACCCCAGTCAGTGTAGTTCAGCTCATCATTTGTGACAAAAGGAGGTTAAGTCAGTTTTCTTGAATACAAACACAAAAGCCAGATACAAGATTTAATTCCTGCTGTTTTTTTTTACTCTAGGCAGCAGCTTCATTTACCCAAGGCAACTGGCCCCTTAGAGGCTTGGGTTGAATTGAAATGTTTTAGCTGGTACTTAATTCATAGTACGTGATGGAATTGGGAGACTATAGACATTTAGTTGTGCAGACCAATAACAGTGGCTGGCTGAGACAAACACTACACATTCCAAGATTTTGTTTAGTTGTTGCTGGGCTTCATTTGTTTTAAACTGGCTGTAGTATGACTGACTGTCCACTTGCTATCAGTGCAATGCACCTCTGCAGCACAATCCAATTTTCTTCCAAGACAAATCCTGTTCATATATTTCTACACCATGCCAAGAGAGACAAATAAAATTTCTACTTGAAAAGTGCTCTTTGAACAATAAAGGACATGCGTCTTTCTCATTACTGCAGATATGCTTCTTCCTCCTTCATAAAGAAATTTCTATGTTGCACGCTAGTTTTGCATAATATAATTAGAAGTTGTTAATAAGTACCAGCAGCCCAGAGTTCTCATTACTAAGTTCATCACAGAAACAAAAGGAAAACAGTATTCAAAAAAGGAAATAAACAAATCTGTCATTCTCATTTTTCAACTTTCTCAGCCCATGAAACATCCCTAAATGCCTGACATGCATTCAGATCGGTGAGAACTGGGCACACAGATTCTTTTGCCAAGGGCTGAAATGGAAATCTGTGCAGTCTGTTATGACAGAATGGGTACAAGTGCCAGACTCACACCAATGTCACAGAGACTCATTTATTTTCAGAATAAACCAAAAGTTTTGGCTGGAAGTTTGGTGCTCACTGAAAACAAACAAGCATATGTAATCACAACCCAACACATGCTAAATCCCATTGAAGAATTATGTCATACAGAGGAAAAAGTGTCTGAAGACAGTGGTTTAGGTCCAATGTTTTGTGGTGATATAAATGCTTACAGGATTTCTGGTTCTGGAAAGTAGAAAGTGCTTATTGCATGAACTCATACTGTTGCTTTATTGCTACAATTCCCACTCTGTTCAAAGTCTATTTCTCTCTCCATTTTACTTTTCACACTCCGGCATGCCTCTCTATTCCATATTCCAAAATCTAGCTGACTTGTCCCCCGTTCTTTCTTTATTTTCTTCTAGGCATCTGATTTTTGCACCTATACACTGACCTCAAGGGTATGAAACAGTTGATTCCCTCCACAGTCTTCATTAGGAATTTTTCCCCTCCTTTTATGAGAGAGACAATGTCTAGATCAATCAGGTCTAGAAATCACCATTTAGGAAAAGCAAGTATTTTTACAAACTGCAACATGCTCCTTGTGCCTTCCCATTCCCCTCAATAAAGTTCAAAATGCTCAGGAGATACATCAGTCGTACTGTCCTGTAACACTCACTCCTAAAATCTTAAAATGTGTTTACATTTAAGATGTGCTACTAGTATATAAGTTCCTGGTCCTATGAATGTCAGGAAAGTAACTAAATCCCTCCTCCAAAATCAGAAAGATTTGTAAATAAATAAATACATATGTACATGCATACATATTCCAGACCTCATAAGGGTTTCCCTTTCTCAGAGACAGAATAATAATTCAGGGCTATAACCTATAAATAAAATTGTTTGTTGTATCTGATAAAGACTACAGAATGAAATATTTACAGAGTTTTAATTTAAGATGGCTGATTTCTAAGCTGCAGGAAATGTTATAATGTAAGCAGTTAGACAACTTACACTATAGATAGAGCACATCCCACAGCCTCTGAGTCGAGCTCTCTGACCCCAGAACTACTTTGGTGCAGCAAAGCTGCGTGACCTTGGCTCAGTCTTACCAAGAAGGCTGTTGCTAAGCTTTGGGAGTACATGAATGGGAGCCACATGAAGTAAGTAATAACACAGGCAGAAGAGAAATTGTGGCAATGACAATAGTTGGCAGCTCAGGGAACCACAAGGGAAAAACACAGATGTGGAAAACATATCCCCTTAAGGACAAAGCAGGCGGCTCGAACACAATGAATCAGCCAGATCAAAGGTCAGATGCTTCCAGGATTACAGGAGATGACACTCCTGGTATGAATGACCACTTACTGGCTAGCAGAGATCATGCAAGAGTCTCAGAACTGAAAGTACATTAATGCTTAATCTGGCACTGCACCTATCGATTATATGTATCAGACACATACAGAACTGCGTGTTTTAATGCTGTGTTTAGATACACAGCTTGCAAAGGGCCTCTTTGCATGCAGCAGACAAAAGTTCATGCCTGGAGAAAAGAGTCTCTGTGGGAAGAACTACAGAACTGGAAGACAAGGGTTACAGACCAGGTTCTTTGTGTCTTTTCATGGTTTAACACTGGCCAAACTCCAGGCACCCACAAAAGCTGCTCACCCACTCCCCCCTCCCAAACCTGGGCAAAGGAGAGAAAAATTTAATTAAGGCTTCATGAGGTGAGATAAAGATCCCTGCATCCCCTGTGGATCCCCATGGGCTGTGGGTGGATCTCTGCATCCCCCGTGGATGATCCCCATGGGCTGTGGGTGGATCTCTGCATCCCCCGTGGATGATCCCCATGGGCTGTGGGTGGATCTCTGCATCCCCCGTGGATCCCCACGGGCTGTACATGGATCTCTGCATCCCCGTGGATCCCCATGGGCTGTGGATGGATCTCTGCAGTGGATCCCCATGGGTTGTGGGTGGATCTCTAGCTCACCCCNCATGGGTTGTGGGTGGATCTCTACATCCCCCATGGATCCCAATGGCTGTGGGTGGATCCCCACATCCCCCATGGATCCCCATGGGCTGTGGGTGGATCTCTCCATCCCACATGGATACCCCTGGCTGCAGGGGCACAGCTGCTTCACCATGGTCTCACCACAGCCTGTGGAGGAATCTCAGGTCCTGAGCCTGGGGCACGTCCTCCCCTCCCTCGGCACTGACCTTGGTGTCTCCATGTTGTTCCCCTCTGTTTTGGTTTGAAAGACAGGTATTTGCTAAGGAGAGGCAGGAACCTCTTTTCCTGAGATGGAGAGTGCAATCCCCTCCCTTCCAATTATTTCAGGGCAGAAAATATGGAGATAGGAATAACAGTTCTTTATGGATATGTACATATATATGTATATATAACAAGGCAAACAGAACACAACAACAATAACTACGAAATTAACCACAACAGAGCAGGAAACCCAGTGAACAGTTCTGTCGGTCGTGGACACCATTCCCCGTGGTTCCCATCCCCGCTGGCCGGCAGCGCCGGCCAGCTCCCCATGAGCAGGGGAGAGATGCGGCGATTGCCCGGGGCTGCAGGGGCGCTGGGGGTGACGGCGGCTGTGTCCCAGATGGGAAGGGCAGAGGAGAGACGCTGCTCACAGATCCCGGAGCAGTGTCGGTCCTGATGCTCCAACAGGATGCCTGCAGTCGGCAGAAGGTGCAGGAGAGCGTGCGAGCAGGGAGGCTGCGGGATCTCACAGCCGAGCAGGGCAGCTCCCGGCGTCGGCGTGGCCGGCCAAAGTTTTCCTAGCGACCTCCTTCTCCGAGCCAAACCAGCGAGAGCCACGAGAGCACCTGAGCCCAGCCCCGTTCCCTCTTCCTCTTCCAGTTTCCCCCTGTGCCCACCCCCCTGCACGAGAAAAAAACTAGTCCTAATAAGCCACAAATACTTAGCATAACAATGGGAAAAATTCCATAGAAAGAAAAAAAAAATGAACAGTTCAACTCCCAACACCCTCACACGCTCTCACCTTCTCTTCTCTGACTAGAAAAACTGTGCATGCTTTGTTTTCATTTCCCTTTTAAATATGTTATCACAGAGGTGGTACCAACCTCTCTAATTGGCCTAACTTTGGCTAGCAGCATGTCTATCTTCAGGCCATCAGGGATTGGTTCTGCCTGGCATGGTGGGAGCTTCCAGCAGCTTCTCATAGAAGCCACCTCTGTGGCCCCTCAACCCCACTACCAAAAACCAGGCCCTGCAAAACCAGTACAGGTTGAAATCTAGACATTTCAGAAGTAGAATAATACAACTTCAGGGAAGTACATGTTTTGGCAGTCTTTGTGCAGTATTACACAGCACTGTTTCTTGGTGAAATTACCAATCCCCATTGTCTTAAACCAAGATTTATTGGGGAAAGTATATAAAGGAAAAATAACCTTAATGTAAATACCAGTTAAACAAAATAAAATATGTTTGCTAAATGGTATGAGGACTTTTGCTAGAAAGGAAAAATAGCATAATCATCCTGTGTTGAATTAAGCATGATTTAAATTCTTGAATTTTGAATATCCTTTATGGAACTCATGAAAATGAGTCCCTCTAGATGCTGACAAGTCATTAGGCTGCCACATTTTCCTCTCTTGCACTGAATACAGAAAATCACTGAACACTAATACTACCTTAATTTAGGTATCACTCATTCAAATTATGCTCAAAAGTTATTGAATTTGAATAATCGCTATTCTCTTGAAATTTAGTAGAGATTTTCTAGCAATATTGTGTTCTCTTCTTTGTGCTAATCTCTTTGCTGAGTCATAGCCTTGTTTTGATAAGTGGTAATGGTTTATTCTCTTTCAGCATTGAAGGATTCTATATTTTTTTTAAATATCTTATCACTTCTGAAACACTAGAACACACCATTAATTTAAAGAAAAGAAACAAAACAAAGCTGTTTTCTTCTAGTTGCCCAAAAGAATTGCATTTCCCAGACTGCTGAAATAAAACATGCCTAGGCTAATACATTCACCATACCCTACCAAATCTTAACACTCAGAAAGCTGTAACCAAATTTTTTCACTGGTTATCTACAGGTGAGAAAGATCTCCAATTCTAACTTCTTGATCCTGAAAGAACTTAAGAAATAATTTAAGATATATATTTCAGGATATTGGCAAGCTGTTTAAATGAAGATTTTGCAATATTTCACAGGGTGGCATAAGTCATGTTCCTGGTAACAAAACCTGGTTGGATATATTTTGTATTCTCTAAACTTTTTCAGTATGAAGTTAAATTTCAGAAATAAAAGAGCATGCAAGAGGCTTTTTTATTTTCTAAACCTCAAACTTGAAAAGAAGGGAGTTCTATTATTATGGAAATATGTCTGTCAAGCAGAATACACCAAGCCTCAATATTTTACAGTTTCCACACAATGTTTTGCTAACTAGTGAAACAAAAAGATACACAGAAGTTCATTGTTTCTGTGATAAACAAAACAAAGTTTAGAGAAAATTACTTTCTGGCTTTACTAAATGAAATATCATTTACCTTGAAGTTGCATAGGAAGAGGAAGACTTATTGATTCCAGAGCATTTCTGGATACTTCGACATATTTTTCATGTTTTCATTAGATTTGTTAGTGTAAAAGCCATATTCATTCTGGAAGCATATTGGTGCTGCTTCTTAGTGAAGAAAGCTGCACTACTCTTAGCATTTGCATAATAAAAGCTCCCAATAATTACTGCAAAACAATTAGGAGCACTTAAGAGTGACACTTACCTGGTCTGTATCTCCTCTTTTTGAATTTGGCTTTCTACCAGAACTAATGTGTTTGACAAACATGGAATAATTATTTAAATGGGGAGGTTCCCTACATAATGTGCCCTCTGGAAGCTGATTTAATTAAATGCCAACTAAAACTCATGACTGAAATGTAGAATAGTCTGCTTATTTTTGTTCCACCTTTATCACTAAAGCTTAGGGTATAAAAGATAACATTCAGCAGCTGCCTGATGCCTCTTGGACAGTGTAGAACTCCAGAAAGGTCACAAGACCTTTCAATGTGTATATATTTACCAGTTTGTGTGGCTGCACACATGTGTAGGCACATGTATATATCTGTGTAGCACATGAAAATGTATATATACATATACATGGACAAATATAAAGCATTTTGGCAGACTGGGAATTCCTGCAAACTAAATGAGTTAGAAGTTCATAAATTGAAGAGTTCTTCATCATGCATATGCTCCTTCTTTTTAAAATTGTTTTTAGTTTAAAGTGTTAAAACATTTAAATAGCAGAAACAAACTGTGATAACACTGACGGTTATAATCTTACTTCCAAACTCCCAAATTGTATTTGTACAGGGTGAAGTGAGTCGAACAAGAGAGTTTATACACAAAAATAAAGATTTGAATTTAAACTTCTTTACATAACAGATGAGACTTAACTCTAGAATTACTGGCTCTTTGAACATGAGAGTTTTGGTCAAAGAAAGCAGAGTCATGGATTAGGGTGCTCTTCTAAAGATAGGAAAATTTTCATTTTAATGTAGAGCTAAAACTTACCTTTTAATATTTCTTAAGAAAAAAATGAATCTGTATAATCTTAATTTTTAATGGTATGAAATAACCACCAGAGAATGTGTATTGAAACCTTACTTCTCTCAGCTATATTTTATTCCATGAATACTTCTTTCTAAGGCTCCATCCTCATTCTTATTTACACAAATGTCATTCCAATTATTTTGTGTATTTTAAGCATACATGAAAATGCTTATAAATTAAGCTTGATACATATTTAGAATATCCTCACCTTATCAGAGCAACATAATTGTCCTTACTGGTGATAAAAAGTCAAGTTCTATAAGAATGCACAGAATCTTGTTCAGCACAGACCCATGTACTATAGTCCTACCACTTATTACACACATATTAAGTATATAATTTCCATAGCTCTTAGCCCTATTATTAGTCTCTTTAATGTTTTAATTAGATTGTCTAGAGGTGGTAAGAGCAAAAGCCTATATTCACAAGAAAATAATGTATATATATTACCTTCCAAACAGTATTAACTGTTTCAAACAAATATTAAAACACAGCCAGGGAAAGTATTAGGAATTTTGCCCATGAGTTTAAATAATATTTGTTCCATGGATTAAAATAATTGCATTTCTGCTTGATGTGATAGATGTGCAGTGAACTTATCCACTGGGAAATGGGTGCCTTTATTTAAGGTCTAACTTTTTGCTTGTCTTGAAAATAAAGGAATGACTTGGTCATCCTGCCCAGACAATTACTCAAGGCATCTATATTAGGAAAAAAAAAATACACCATTGGCTCACTTCCTCTCTTTACTACAAATAGATAAATATCTCTAGTAGTTAATAGACATCTGAAATTAGTCTCATTGTCTATATATATTTCAGCCTCTTTACATGAATTATACAGGGAGTAAGTTCTTAATTTAGGTTAGCCCCTAAGATTGAAAGTAATGGATCAGGTCCTAAAACCTATCTGAAAGAAGGGAAGAACATCCTGAAGACTGAAATTGTCTGGTGTATTTCACAGTGCACTGCCTTGCTTATTTTGAGAAGATGGCCAATGAAGATGATCTATTAATGACAGCAGTATCGTGTTTCAGACACAAAATTTCAAAAAAACTTTAAAAAAACCCACAAAAAACCAACCAAACGGACAAACAAAGAAAAAAAAAACCAGTAGAAGAAAACCTCGACCCTAGATCAAGTATGCAAAGGAATAATAGAATAATGGAGTTGCAATGCTCTAATAATATCTAATCTTTTACCATCAAACAAATATGAATAACAACAACAGGTTATTTGACTTATTTCCTACATAGCAAATAATTTTTATATTATATGTGGTGGCTTCTGCAATGGACATTATATAATCTGAAATTTTAGAAATTAAAGGCTATAAAGGTCTGTGTTTATATCTTTTGAAGAGTTGTGCAAATGAAGACCAGAGAGATTTAAGAATCTAAATGTTACTGAAATTGACTGACACTATAAGTTATTTTTTTTCCTAATTCCTAATCATCATATATTTTCTTTACTTTGCATAGCATCATTTTTGGTGTTTCCATGTAAGAGTGCTTTCTTTTTTTGCTCTGGAGAAGACAGGTTTGTCTTCAGCCACATAATCTGTTTATTATGAAGTAAACTTGGAGAAACAGTGATGTGTGGATCTCAGCAGCAACATGTGGTCTCTTGCTCAGATAGTGCCTAAAACTACCATCAGGTTCACTGATTTGACCACTTTTCTGTTTAATAGAATTCCCTATGGTGCTATTGGAATGGCTTCATTTCTGTTTATAAATGGCATCAAGCAATGCTTTCTTGCTACAGTAGCATTAACTAACTGTTAATAAATTCCGGCCTTGGTCTTTGTCAATGCTCCCTGAGTCTGCTCTTCTTGCAATTGTCAATGAAGTGTTCATAACCTTATTTTGTAAAAGTGCCATATCACAATAGCATTTCTGAGTGTGTTACAGCTGAGATTTTTATGAAATAATTTAGACATTTTGACTTCAACTGTTTTCCTACAAAAAGTTAGAGCTTCTCAAATGCTGTTGTGTTTTTGAATGTAAAATAGCTATCTAGGTGATACATGGTAACTTTGAGGTAAGAAATTATGTTTTCATTCTCAGTGTTTTGGAAAACTTAGACATCTAGTTCATCAAGCTACAACATAGAGTGCTGCTGGTTATCATTTGTCACTTCTATTGCTTTTATAAAGTTTTAAATTGGCTTTCATTCCTTTTCTATATGTTTCTTCTGATGATGGGGCTGTTCTGAATAAATGCAGTCACCAGAAAACTTTATCACATCTCTGTTTTCCGTGTTATTTGTAGCTTGTATTTTATATATTAAATGGCAAGTTTTATACAAACACTAAGGCAAAATATATTAAAAAAAATCTGAACTAATTAAGAGCAAAGATGTCTGAAATTTAATGAGCACTTCCTTTTTTGACCTATTGTTGTCTAATAGAATTTGAGTTAAAATTAGTTGGAATTCATCTTGATTTACATGTCATTACTTAGATTCCCACCTCCTGCAGCAATACTAATCTGTGCACTGTGCTTGCCTGTATTCCCTTTCAATTATTTAAGCAAGAGCTGATTAACCAAGCCTCTGAAAGTACATCTTTCTTAACACTGTCAACTTTGAGCTTGGGTTACATATCTATATCCAAAAACTTTCCTAGCTAAATAGATATAACAAATATATTTTATGGAAACTCAGTTTTTCAGTCATAGCTGTTAAGTTCTTGTTTCAAGGTGAATTAAATCAATTTCTGTCAGTTCAAATCAAATTAGAATAGTCAGGCTACTTCAGCTTAAATGACACCATTCAAGCTAAATTCTGTAATGGTTTAAATACACAGTTTGCTTTCAAGTCTTCATGGAAACAGGTGCAAGTATTCTCATAGTTTTTAAGACCACTTCACACAAAAAGCTTTGAGGAGTTCAGGGCTCTCTAACAGCAGTCATAAAATAAAAATTACTAAAAAATCTCTGCTTTATATATTCTATAAATAAACATTTTCCCTTTATATATATTGTTCCTCTTTCCAACTACTGCTTCAAATTATTTCCAGCTCAGATTTTCATCTTGAAAATTTGATTTTCTGTTTGCCTGTTAGCTTCTTATGGATCTTGCTTAAACCTAGGCAAGCATTTTTTAACCTCACCACACTTTGACAAGGAGGTCTGTATGTCTAACACCTACTTAGTGATAAACAATTTTTTTTTCTATTTTTGTGTATTATTATTCTGGCACCTAGTTCTTGTGAATGATTGTTCTGTAGTCTCTCTTTCCATGACGGTCCTGTTTTATAAACAGCCCAGAAGTCACACCTGCTTCACGTTGCAGAGTCCTAGCTTACTCCATCTATTCTTGTGTGGAAAGTCTTCCATTATTTTGGAACCTTGCTTAAATCATCAATCATCAAATTTCCAATTCTGTCATATTTTCCCTGAGATAAAGGCACAGAATAACACACAGTCTCTAAAGTCTGAGCAAGCCAAGAATCTGTAAGGAGACGGCATGAAATAACAGTTTGAATATGATCCAAGTGTTATGCAAGTTGAGCTAGTATATTCCAAAAGCCTATTCTAAATCCTACTACAAAAGTTGCAACCTAAACGGTTACACTTGTCAACTTTCTGTCAGTTTATCCCTGTTATTTTTAATAAAGGCAAACTTTGCATTTCAGTATGTTATTTGTACCTCCTTCTTAATTTTTTGTCATGTATCAGGATGATAAGAGTAGCATTTTCTCATGCTGGACTTCATAATCCTTCCAGCCCACCAAGGTTCTTGTAGCTTAACTTGGCCATTCATTCACTCCCCTACCCCAGTGGGATGGGGTACAGAACAAGAAGAACAAAAGTGAGAAAAACATCACTTGTGAAGGGTGAAGAGAAAGAAAATTTAATAAGTGACAAAGCCTGTATTTTCCCAGATACTCCTTCTTTCTCTTCTTTAAGACACATGACATTTATGCCCTTTATGTCTTCAGTGAAATTGAGGATCTCCATGATATTTCAAAGTTAATAGAGGACAGACTTGCAATGACATCAACCATCTCCTTCAGCATCACATCAGCCAAACCACCGTTCCACCTATGGTCCTCTGTATGTCCGGTTCGTATAATTGGCCCCTAAATCAACCTTTGCCTCCTTCCAAAAGCTACTGAAAAGTTTTGCTGTATGTTAAGATGTTATTCTTCTGAGTTTTTAAATGTTTTCTCCATCTCCAAATAATTTTGGGATTTTAAATTGAGAAAAAATATAGAAAAATTTTCCATATGACACTAGTTACAAATCTTCCCATTTTATATCAAGAAAATAATCTTCCTGTATTATATAAAGATAAAATCCTAAATCTTTAAATATTCCCATATAATATCAGGGAAACAATCAGGCAAAATTATCCTTTATATAGGAACATCTTCATCATTTGCTTTTAAATTATCTCAAAAACAATCTGTAGATTCTAGATTATAGAAAACAATTTTGTAAATCAAGAGCCTACTTTCATAATAAATATGCCCAAGTGCTAATAACACACCACTAAATTCTCAGTTAAAAATATATATTTTCATAGAATATCTGTGTTTTCAGATATTATTCTGTTTACATTTAAGGAAACTTCACATTTTAATCTTATTAAATTCAAATAAAGATTCCAGCTGTGGGCACCATTCTGTGCTCCACAGGTTTAGTCACTGCATTGATTGTTAGAAATGGACACAGCATGTCAGCCTTTGTTTGTTTGATTTTGCTCCCTAAGAGCAATTCATTCAGACTCAGGTTGCAGTAATGCACTATTGATAATTGTTGAGCAATCCAATTTTTCTTATTTCTTTTTAGCCTATAATTTTCATGATGTTGTAAGCGTACAGTTTATGTTATCTTCATATCAACCTTACTAACTAAAGTGCTAAAAATAATCATAATTTTTGAACTTTGCAGCCTCATTTCAGCCTGCAGCTACACCAGTGATACTTCAGATCACAGCTTCCTCACTTCAAAACAAACATTCATGAGAATAGGTAACAATCCTCTATGAGGGCACAAAGATTGTTCTTTGGAAGAACATCATTACCTGATAATTATCAGTGGACAATGCTAGGACACTTATTAGGGAGATGAAAAATAAGGAGGATAACACAAAACTGGCATTTGGTAAAAGATGCCAGCAAGAAGCTTCAACATTGTTTAAATTGTCTAGTTGGATTTCAGGACCATAACTGTTGTGTCCCGAAGACTAAGATGCCACAGGTAAAACATGCAGTATCCATGTCCAGAGCACTAGATACTGATAATTTTTGCCTTGTGCATGAATCAGAAGAAAAAAAACACACACACCAAAACTTTCAAAAACAAAACACTTCTTTCCAGTCTGAAGCTCAGTATTTGTCCCTGATACAAAGAAGAATATGAAAGCTGCATTTTATTTCAGTTTGTGTTCTGTCATCCTATTCTGCCTATGTTTACTAAAAATCTTTTGTATGAAACTAGCAAATAGATATAAATGCTTTATAGATATAGAAATACATGAGTAGGTAATTTAAAGTGATGTTTGGGATTTGCCAGATCATTTTTTCCTAATATTTTGGATGCTGATTGATATATAAGCTAACTTCAAATATGCTTGGGGAAGTCTTAAAATGGACAACACCACCCCAAGCCTGACCGCAGCAGAACCAGAAAATGCTTTTTCACTTATCAGGAAAAAACTTCATTGAATAAATGAAGCACGTTGAGTGCTGTGTCCAGTTCTGTCCTCTCAGTTTAGGAAGGATGTTGAGACACTCTAGTGTGTCCAGAGGAGGCAACAAGGCTGGTGAGGGGCTTGGAACACAAGCCCTGGAAGAAATGGCTGAGGGAGCTGGGGTTGTTTAGGCTGGAGAAAAGGAGACTCAGGGGTGACCTTATCACTCTCTACAACTCCCTGAAAGGTGGCTGTAGCCAGGTGGGGTTGGTCTCTCTCCAGGCAGCAACTGACAGAACCAGAGAACACAGTCTCGAGCTGCATCAAGGGGAAATTAGGTTGGATATTAGGAAGAAGTTTGTCAAGGAAAGAATAACGAAGTATTGGATTGCTTTGCCTGGGGAGGTGGTAGAGTCACCATCCCTGGATGTATTTAAAAAAAGACTGGATGTGGCACTTGGTGCTATGGTTTAGTTGAGGTGTTAGGGTGTGGGTTGGACTTGATGATCTTGGAGGTCTCTCCCAACCTAGTCATCCATGAGTTCTGTGATTGTGATACTAATTTAAAAATTGAAAGAGAAGAAAGTAAGCTTTATAGACCATCAACTGAATAAGATTGCCTGTAGAAACCCTAAAGTTATGACAGAAATAAATTGACAATACGATTTTATAATAATATATAAATATACAATAGAATATAATATTATATATTATATAAAAGAAAAAAAGTCTTTCTTCTGGCTTGCAGTTGACTTCTGGTATCAGCATTGCTTGGATTCTTTAAGTACCTAATTACATAATTGTGCATTTTATGTAAATGCATATAACTTTTGGCCTTAGGATAAGCAAGTTTAGAAGACAGCAGGAACAGTATAAAGGTAGCATCCACGAACTGAGCAAACAGCATCAGCAGAATTTGAATTTTGACACTCAACAGGCTGTTCTATCAAAACATTTGTCAATCATTTTAAGCATGCATCCTACTGTCGCTGGTTGTTCCTTGGGGTGTCAGGGGGGTCCCCAGGCTGCTTTCACAGCCCTCAGTGACACGGGCTTAGCGAGCCGTGCCCAGATTG
>VXBI01002060.1:0-83872 GCA_013397375.1 Toxostoma redivivum | reverse complement strand
CTTACCTCTGAAGTATTTTTCCCCCCTCTTCCCTTTTTTTTTTTTTGTTAAAGGATTAACATAATCAAGGTGAGCTTGATGAAAGCTCTAGGTATAGTTTTCTTGCTGCCCTGAATTTTGTTAGGGGACAAGGAAAAAAAAATGGTAAAAAAGATACTGGGACTCTTGTTATTGCTTTCTTTGGTAGAAGTCTGTGGGAGGAGATTTAAGAAAAAGATAATATAAAGTTACTACAGTTTTCCATTGGATTGTTTGTTTTCTTTGTGATTCTCAATAAAAAGATTCTGAAGAAAGACATAGTTTGATATTTGCATACCTAAAAGCTACATCCATGACTTCTAAATGCTGAAAAAAAATAATTAAAGAAAGGGAAAAGTCACTATTCCAAAAACATAGAAAAACACTCCTTATCAAATATTTGTGTTATGGATTGTCATCTAAGTGTTTATTTGAAGCTACATAAAACAGTCTTGTCACTTGCTCTTCTCTGTAAGAATAGCAACAAAATCAGCAAAGCAGGTAAATTCGTATTTCTTTCAGTTCAAGGAGCTTAGTAACCTGTGATATCTGTTTTTTTTAGAATGGTGAACTTTACCTTCTATACTAGTACAGATCTTTAAGTAAAATACTACTATAAGCACTACTGCATTAATGGCCAGCAATGAGTGGGAATCCTAAAGTACTCAAGGACTGAAGAAAAGTAGCAAATCCTTCCAAGCAGTGTGAAATAATGAATTGAAAAATACATCATTGGATTGTTTGCTTTTAACTGCTGAATCTTACTAAGATCTGCTGTGTTTACCTTTCCCTCCCAAGACCAGAAAAAACAAAAATTCTTTTATTTAAAGTGTTTTCCTTCATTAGTGTTTCATTATTTAATAATTTTGTTCAAAAGCTCACTCAGTGACATCATCCTTTCTACATGCCTTATTTCTTCACCAGCTTTTTATGAGTCCTGTGTTAGTATTTTTACACATAAATTTCCATTCATCCAATTGACATATCAGAAAGATTGGATAACACTGATCATCAAGGTAGTTGTTTCATTTGGGCTACAGCCTGAAAATTTGCTTGAAGAAGTGCTGAGCTATTTGACATGTATTTGATCATAGACTCAAGGACAAAGAATTTCCAGGCTTACATCCAGACTACATCCTGTTTGCAAGCAAACTGCACTTCATTGTATATCCTGTCACGGTGAATCAAAATTGATAGTCTATCTCTGGTGCGGATATACTCAGCTTCTCAAACTGCCACTTGATATATTCAGTGAGATTATATTTTTGCACAATATGCACATAATTGCATGGATAAGACTATCCAAATGGCACACAGATGAAACTGAAATACCTCACATTGAAATCTGTTGTGTTTCAAAACACTGATAAGGATGTCATTTTCCTGAAATCTACTCCAGTTCATCTATTACTCCATGTAGGTATCTTGACTTTGAGTACCCTCAAAATATAGTGATTTCTACTGCTAGTAAAATCCCACAATAGATACAAAAATATACTGTGAATTTTTATTTCTTAATTTGTTACATTATTAAAGGATACAGCAGAATAATGAGTCCTTTTCTAAACAAAGCACAATGAAATATTTACATCCTCCTTCAATGCCTAGACTGCCATTTGTAATCAATAGAAATTATTACCTTGGGCTGAATTTTAACTTTTATGTTACTGACAAATTTCTTGTTAATCTACTATTGTTATGAAAAAAACTGATGACCAACAGAATAACATGTAGAATAAACAAATATATCTGTCAAAGATGTTTGCTAAATTTCTGGAAAAATCTTTGTTGAAATACATTCTTCCACGTCTTTTGAACCATAATAATTTATTTTCTTGTCAAACTTAACCATTTTTAAGCAAGAAAATTCAAATCCAAATAAAAACCACATCCTCATCTTAAAAAAGCAAAAAAATTATTTCCTCTTATTTCATTGGTAGCAAAAAGGTATTCAGCATTTCCACTACACTGCAAGATTTATCACATATTTCTCTGCAGACTTAACCTTTGAAAATGAAAAAAAATCTGTTCTTTCTTCACACCTCAAGTTGTAAAGTGTTAAAATTAGTGTCACACTTCTCTGGTGGAATCCCTGAAGCTTTTCTGCCTCTCACCTCCAAACCAGACAGTATTTCAGTAAAGTAACTAACTCTTAACAGAGTTGAATTCCCTCTGCCTTTTATAGTAAATTACCTTTCAGTTTGAAATATCTTGCAACCACAAACCAGTATTGACTTAAATTAAATAGCTTGCTATATTATCTCTTCTGCTTTTTTAGTTATTACTTATTTTATATATGTGATTTATTTTTTGGTGGATGTAGCATTTTGTATTTATCCTCTCTAAGTTAAGGGTTAGGTTTTGGTTTTAGCAAATTCTCAAGATTCAGTAAAATCATTTCAGCCAAGTCAGATGGTTTTCTGTTCCACAGTGTTTTCCATTCATTCTTCTTTAGTGCAAGGACAAATTTTCTAAGCATAGTGTCTATTCCATCAAGTTTTTCCTGTCACATAACTTGGAAGTTAAAATGTTTAAGATAAGGTCATAAAAAAAGAATATGTTAAGATGATGTCAGTGTCTTAAAAATTATCCAATATGAACTTTCAAAGAGAATCTTCAGTCACTAAACCTATTGCTTTGTATGACTTAGTTCCCTTACATGGGATTCCAAGAAAAGCCTATCTTCAGTCCCCATTATAAACCTTCAGCTTACCCTGAAGCTAAAGTAGTCCTTGGTTACAAGACATGCAAAAGTAGAAACCGCCAATCCTCTACTTACATAAGCCATCCAGAATGCATTCATTTTCAGGGGCTGAGTTCATATTCCATTTTTAGTGTATTTCTTCAATCCACAAAGAGTAATCTTCCCAATGGGCATGCTTTGAGAATGCCATGGATGAAAAAATAATTGGGGAAATACTCGACAGGATAAGATATGAGATCCACAGTTCCTGGCCACACTATATCTAATGTTCTTGTGAACATATTGAGGGGAAGATCATCAAAACATAAAGAAGACTTAGTGTGTAACTTTGCTTCCTAAGAGGTCTGCATTCTGCAATGATCTGTTGACATACACATGTTCAGTTACCTACTGCCTGGGATCCAAAGGCTGTTTATCTTGTGTTAAATAACCAACTTATATTGTGGATTCCTCTGACCATTCTGTGACCACACCCATTAAACCAAGTCATGTATAAACCATACCTGAAATCCAAACTTCCAGGTGTTATGTGTCTTAGTAAGACAGTATCCTCCTAGAGGAAGTGAAACACATTTGCAAGTTGCAATTGTGCCTAATTAGCTTTGAGTCTAAGCCTTTTACAAATATTTTGGCTTTTACTTGTGTCTAAATTAATCCAATACATTTTACAGATTTTTCTCAGCTGCTCATAGGAAAGTTGAATATGGTTCAGCAGTTTGCCCTGGCAGCCAGGGGGGCCAACCAAGGCTGATCAAGGGAGTCGATTTTCCCACTCTGCTCTGGTGCAGCCTCACCTCGAATATTGTGTGCAGTTTTGAGCACCAAAATATAAGAAGGATATTAAGCTGTTAGTGACTGTCCAAAGGAGAGCTATGGTGAAATGCCTGGAGGGGAAGCTGTATAAGGAGCAGCTGAGGTCCCTTGGTCTGTTCAGCCTGGAGGAGACTGAAGGGACACCTCACTGCACTTTAAAATTTCCTCCTGAGGGGAAGAGGAGAGGCAGGCACTGATCTCTGCTCTGTGCTGAGAAGAGTGATAGGACCCGAGGAAATGACCTTAGGTGGTGTCAGGTTGGATATTAGAAAAAGGTTTTTCACCTGGAGGGTGGCTGGGCACTGGAACAGGCTCCTCAGGGAAAAGGTCAAGGCACCAACCCTGACAGAGCACAAGAAGTGCTTGAATGCATTTGGGCACATGGTGTGACTCTTGGAGATGGTTCTGTGAAGGGCACGGAATTGGACTCAATGATGCTTGTGAGTCCCTTCCAATTCAGTATATCCTGTGGGTTTTTGTCTTGCTATTATTAAAAACAACTGTTCCTTAGAAGGAATGCAGGCTTGCTTCGTGTTTTAAACAAAATAAATCAAGTCATCTTCATTTATTCAAATAAAAATAGCAATTTCAGTGAAATTAAAGATCACTCTAAATGTTCTTGGGTGAAGATCACTGACAGCCTGAAATATTTCTCTTTTTAAATGACAGTATTCTTTGGTGTGTAAATCAAAACTTTCTGGTTTGAAATAAGAAACAATAATAAATAAATAAAAAATCTCATCACTAGAATAGTAGCAAAACTGTCAAACATCACAGACAACTAGTGTACAGAGACAAAATAAATCTATACATCTTAGTCGGGGTAGGAAACAAATTACCCTCCCAACCCTCTGTACAGATTATTTTCCTTGCATCTTCAAAATTATGGAAAATATGTATGAGACTGCAATGGATAGTAAATTCTATGCAATACTGTCTTTAGGCATATGTGGTCCTTCAATATAAATAGTTACTCCCATATATTGTGTAAAACTAAGGGTTTACTACACAGCAAATATAAGGAAGGAAAGGGATTAAGGGATTCTGATGTAATTTGATAAACTATCATATTTTCTTTTCCCTAGAATCTCACCTTCAGTTTTGACTAGTACATGTACAAGAACACTATAGTTTGAAAAATCATTATATAAATGCAAGGTCCATTGTCTGTAGTGTCTAAACAAAATGAACTCAGAGGTTCTCATATAACTTTTGGAAAGAGAATGCAATGGAGCTTATCGTCAAAACAATAATATTAAATACATATAAAACACTGTAAAGTAGTGTTTGACAGTCTCCAGGAGAGAATAAAAAGAAAAGCTGTTAACCTAAAAGTGTGCTGACAGTGACACAGGAACTTCCCACTTTATTGCTGCTTCTTAAAACCCACAAAGCACACGGAGTTATAACATAAAACACCTTTGAACTTCAATGCACACATAGATAGTTTCCCTTTTGCTCACCTCTAGCAATTTTTATTTAGAGATAGGATCTCAGTCTTTATGATGTTACACTTCAAACCTGTATGTCATTTGGCATCTTTAAACTTTCAGAAAAACAAACACTCAAGAGCTCACAGGAACTTGTTAAAAAAGCAATCCAAAACTTCTGTACAGAGCAATTCAGCTACGGGATCAGTATTTAAAAAACAGTAAATCAACTCTCAGGATCTCCATAAAGCATTCACTGAATGCAAGAGCTACCTCTTCATTTTATCAATTCTGTCTTTGACTTCTCTTCCCCAGAAACAAAATTCTCCATTAAATAAGTCAGTTAAACATTTTTCTGGATTTTTATGAAAATAGAACACAAGAATTCATTCCTTCTCTCTAATGCCATAAAAACATGCAGTTATCTGCCCCATATTCTCTTCACTGAAGGAAACGAAAGCTCAAATAACAATCCTCTGTGGAGAATACTGTTGCTTTTGGAACCAACCTGCTGGTGCTACCTAAATAAGTTACAACTCCTCTCATTGCAACATACCCCTGCTTTGGATTGAGTCAGATATTAGAAGGTGACCAAATGTAATTTGTTAGATAATTTCCTTACAGTGATTTTTTTTGTACAGTGTCAGCAACTGTAGCTGGGGTACACTATTTCTAGGCAATTTGATGTCCACATATGAATTGTTGTTCTGTACTTTGTATGTAAGTAAAAAATAAAATGTAACCTTAATAAAACTAATATCTTCTTTTTCCATCACTTTCTTTGACCCAAATGCCCACATTATTTATAAAGCATGTAGTTCACAGGATGAAGAAGATATTTTTAAGCAGCCATTACTAAATGTGCATCTTCTTAGATGCTTTCAAAACTCTCAGGGTGCTCAGGTTTTGCCAAAAAGTTAAAGCTTTCTAAATTAATTTTTTTCACAATTGCTGTCAATATCAATGGAAGAAGCAATGACTTATGTTTACATGCAGGTGATGTCCACCTACTTGGGCTTTTTTTGCTTTTCATTATGTCAGATGATCAGAATTAAATATTGCCAAAACAACTGAGACAATGTAAATTTGATTTGTGAAATCACCTGTAAATGCAGAGGATTTAGCACAGGTAACAGAGAATTATGCACCCAAAGTGTGAAATATCTCCATGCAGGATGTATTCCTATGCCACTGTGGATTACCAGGGAAAACTAAGCACTGATACAAACTGCAGCTTTCTTGAAATCTTCCTAATGCCTAGGTAAGATAATCAAATTAAAACAATTTTTTAAAATGTGTTTCTTGCAGTTGCAACATTTCTGTTTTGCCTTCCTTTTCATTCATGCCACTATGACATGAAAGAAATCTAACACTGCATAACACTGCAGTGGGTTACTCAGTAGGCTGCTATAGCAAAAGGAGAATTTCTCAATTGCTTTTTGCTTGCATTCAAGTAACCTTTATCTTGGTTTACTGTTTTGTATTTATTCCACAAGGGTACCATAAAGAGAAAAACCTCTAATATCAAAGCCAAAACATAGAGTCTAGTCCAACCTTTCATTTAAAATTTTTGCAGGTGGTCACCTGTGTCCCTTTAACTGCTATGGCGAGAACTGGGGATTTGATTAATTCACTATTCCATGTGACTGTAGAAAATAGAAGCTTTTATTCATGGAAATGGTTGCTCTAGCTTTTACTGCTTCTGCCCTTTCTAATAGAATTAAGGACATTCATTTGAAGTAACACTTATTGAGCTATTTTAAAAATTAATTCACTTTGAAACCAATTCCTGTATGTTTCATATAAGTTTATTTTTAATAAAAATTGTTATTTGTAATAGGAAGAATGATGAAAGGTCAAAAGGTTTACTTGAAATCATAGACACTTCTGGTCTTACAGAGAGAAATGGCTAACTAAAAGAAATGCAGTGGACAGTTTAAAAGAATTATTACATACTTTGATATTTATCTTAATCCATAGTTTTGAATAAACTTGCAAATTCAAGAACTTTTTTTTAGAAAACATGTTTTTACTTCTGTCTGGTGTGTCTCAGTTTAAATTAATTGAGGCAACACTATTTGAAAAATTTATGACTAAAAATGAAAATAAATATGCAACATTTCATAAACCTAAGTAAATGATGTGTTATTTTCCCAACTTACTACATTAAAAAAATATTTTGAGATTATACAATTAATATGACCTCTTAAAGAGTTATATTTTTATTGTTATTGGCCCCTGTTTCACATTTTAACAGGATTATTTCCTCCCAAAGAATCATGAGATCATCTTTGTGACAACAGAAATATTCCTTCAACAGAAAAAATATTCTAGTGAACAAGCACATCCACTTCTTCCCTTTTAGAGGACTGGTTAAACTACAAGGCAGCAGAAAATTTCAGCAGACTTCTTCATTCTGCTTAGGGCCATTTTTAACAGAATCCTACTTTAGCTTTTACCAGCAGAACTATGGATGCAGTTACAGTCCCTTCTCTGCTGTCTTCCATCACATTCTCCCACGAGAAACCTTTTTATCACAGAACTAAGAAAAAATCCATGATGACCTAATCTGCTTTATTTGAAAGCGGTTGTTACCACCATCAATGCAAGATTCCATCAAATCATTCCAGTTCCAGTTATTTTGCGTTTTAAGTGTCTAGTTAAAGAAAAGTAAGAGAAAAAAGGCCTTTTCCCAATTAATTTTCTATCAATAAACTTCCCAGATCAGGAAGGCCAAGGGAAAGCTGGGTCTTTTGGAGAGACCAGTAATACAGAAGCCTCATCAAAGAAAAGATCACTGTGGAAAGGAATCAGAGAAAAAGCAGTCCCTTTCCACCTTATAATAAAAAATCATCAAATTTTTGCAGAACAGGAGGAGTCTTGGCAACACTAGGAGAATATATCCTCTATAAGCCAGTGATGTTGAGAGAAATTGGATTATCTGTAGTATAAGTGGCCCACAAACCTATGGGGAGTGTTTATTAATAAACCTCCATTATTTGTCCAGGTTCACCACTTGAGAAGAAAATCATTGTGCATCCTTGCTACAATGATCATTTTTCAGCTTCAGAAATTAGTTTATTGACCTTTCAGATGCTTTCTACACACTGCAGAAGTTTGCTTTAGGTTTTTGATACCATTATTTTTTCTCAATATTTGATCATGGTATATAGTGCTCAAATACATTTAGTACATAAAAATATGTATTTTAATATTGAACAATATTAGTGTTATTTTTAATGACATTATCACTGGAATCTAATATATAAAATTATATAAAACACAAAGAAACTGACAAGACACTTACTTTAAAAAAAAGCCACCCTTTTTTTTCCCTTCAGATTTCTTCTGCAACTTTTTCCTTTCTGCTGTCAAACTGTATGAAGACAGCTTCACAGAATTTACTGCTGTCGCATATGCTGCCTCTATGCAATGAAATATTCTTTATGCTAGCTTATAAACAATTGATGTCTATGGTTTTTGACTTGATGACAGAAAACTTCAGTCCAACAATGGGGAACTGTAATCCTTAGAATTCACACTGACTTCCTTAAATCAGGATTTTCCTTATAAGTTACGTGCATCAAAATGTGCTTGAGAAAACGTGCTATCAATGTGTGAAATTAAAATGCTTTACACTTCTAAATTCTCAGGAGAGAACACATTTAGTATGTGAGGCAAATCTTGTTTGTTTTCAGAAATGTTAAATCATTAGCTCTCTAGGTGTTCTGCTCAGGCACCCATAAAGCTACACATCAGACAAAAATAAAGATCAGTCAGATTTGGCGGTGTGCAATCATGAGAAGCATAATTTCCAAAATTCAGGATTTAATTTTTTATCTATTTATTTTAATTTTCAGGGTGGGAAGACTAGAGTGATCACTAATGAAAGTGAATGTGGTCAATATATAGATTAATAAGTAAACAAAACTGTAAAGTAGAATAATGTTTGAAAGTTGAAGAAACACCAGAACACCAAAAAACTTTTCCAAAGTAAACAAAACTGTTTTTGAAAAAGAAATTCAAGGTGGAAAAATATAAGCCAAACGACCTTTTGAAAATAATTTAAATTGATTGCTTTCTTATAAGAAATCAAAGGTGGAGAAATGTAGTTGCTGACTATACACTTTATAGAAGGTTTTCTAGACATCTTAGAACGTGTGGATTTTGGCTGATTTACAATAAATTGCAGTAATGGTAGTATACTGCCCGGTATCTGAATAATGTCCATTATAGTTTCCTTCTTGTAATTACCTCAATGACATATTACCCAAAACTTTATAAAAGGCATAGGGGTGCCTTCTACAAAAGGAGGAATAAGCATAAAATTCCAAGAGATAAAGAAAGAATGTAGCCTGACAAAAAGTGGTTTGTTTAATTTCCAAGAGCCCTGTGTAATATCAAGCCAGATAATTTTGTATGCTCTGATACGTCTTGTCAATTATAGGAAAAGCTGATTTATCTGGCCAAAGCATACCAGGAAATTACCATCATTTTCTTCAGATTATAGCCTCATGAGAGAATTTTCTTAAATGTGGGTTCAGAAGTTGAAAGAATATCTAACAACAGCCAAGTTCTATCACGTTTAAGTAAAAGCATTTTTGTATAATTTAATTTTAAAACCATAAATCAGTATTAGTATACTAAGAAAATGGACACAGAGTCATTATAAAGATTTCTGAAGTACACAAAATGTTTTGAGAATGCTCCAGAGGGCCAAATAGCTCCAAGTGAATAGGCTACCTGCTAACTCTAAATTGGTGTTCGGAAGGCCAACCCGACTACATGGATTTTCCACATAAAATATTTTATAGCTAAAAATGTCTCTTTGAAAATGTTTGAATAGTCATCTGATGCTTTTTGAATTTCTGATCTCTGATTATTTCCAGCAGAAGAAGTAGGCATTTTTGGTAGAAAAGAAGAATTGAAACATATTCATCAGAAAAAGCCAGTTTGCCTTGAAGTCTGTTCTCAGGTTTGTCTTTCGGTGTTCATTTGAAATTCAAATTACTGTCAAAATGACCTCATGCTCTTACTTAGCAAAATCTTTTGTGCTAACATAATACTTCTGCTGCTTTACTGTAGGTCTCTAAGGCAATTGCTTCACAAGATGTCATAGTATAACCACAAATATCATGATGACAAGCCTAAATACAAGGTGGTAAATGGATTAGATCATGACTGTTTATTTGCTTTGGGTTTTATTATTCTAATGAAAATCTGTCCTGTCATGTAGATTTCCCATATTCTCAGGCATCAAAAGGTTTGAACTAAAAAGTTTGTTAAGAATCTAGGGTCCAAAGGAGTCCAAAGGGTCCAAAGGGAAATTCACAGGAAACAATGACAAAGACAAATATCTCTCACCACAAAGTCTTGGAATGCAAACTGTACTAGCAGAGATATTTTGGAGCACAGAAGAGTCCTCTGTGATGCACAATCACTATGCTGGGGGCCAAAATCCCTCTATATCCCATTTCATGGCAGTGAAGTAAAAGGATGGAAGCAAGGAGCTGCACTGGTAATCCATATCTTAAACATATAAGTGTTCAGATAGTCTGTAACATTCTCCAAAATGTTAGTAGATAGTAGCAGAGACCTTTAACATTCAGCCCATCAAAATAATTTTTCTAGTTATCACATATTCTCAAAATATGAATGTGCCTCCCCTGACCTCTGTGTTCTTTGCTTTCTAACTGCTTTGTGAACTCTATGGAGACACATGGCATTATTCTTGAAATACAGTGAACAAGAGAACCAAGCACCTGCTAGTGACCCCTAGTCTACTTTTAATGATCTCCATAGGCACAGTTGTGAACACTTTGTTATCCATGAGAGAGATCAGAGTTAACTTGCTCACTAGGCTGAATTTAAAGACCAAAATATGTTTAGCTTCATGGTAGCAGAATTCTTACCTAAAAAAAAAAAATAATCACATTAGAATTTTATGTCACAATAAAGATCTTCACCCTCAGTCTGCCAAGTAGCCTCTACTCTCTTTCAGATTGTTGGAATCTTTCTCTAGCAACTTAACATATATCTTCCTGAACTGATTCTGTTGGATAAAATGGTTCTTGCCTTTCCCCTTTCCATCTTTTGTGAAAGAAAAAAAGGTCAGAGAACAAATCTGATACTTTTCCAGTAGCTAGCAAGAAAATAGCTTTCTTCCTGGTGTGAACACTTTTGTCCTTGATCTCCACCTGGTTATTGTGAGGCATCTTGGACTTTCAGAAAATCACATTTTACCTTTCTCATCCACTGCTGTTATTGCATAACCTAGCAGACTGGATTTTGATCTGCTTACCCATTGCATTACCAACCCGACTTATCAGTACAGACGCATTGATAAAACACTCTATTTGACTTCCTGGATTATTTTTCTTTGCTCATCAAATGAAGAGAAGTCATGAAACTGTATACACTGAAACCAGAAATGGGATAATAGCTATTGCTTCCTAGTGCAACTCTTCCCTTCATAGACTTCTTTGTTGCAGAAAATTGAAGCAAAAAACCCCACACTTAAACTTCAAAATCTGTTTGATAGAAATGGAAAATACACTAAAAATGTGCATATAAGGGTTTCAACTTAGAACTAGTATGTGGCATTAAGTTAATATATTACATATTTAAAAGCAAAATTAATAAAATAAAAAAAATGCAGCTCAACACCAAGGAATATATAAGCACTGTCCTGTCACTAATCTTCAAAAAGTATTTCTAGTGATCATTACTGTCTACAGTAATTTAAGTCAACAACTACTAATGAGGCATCTAATGCTAAAACCAAGTCCTTAAATGTATAAGAAAAAAATTTTCAAAAATTTTATGTTAGACTAAAACAAAATTTTCCCATCTTCATTTTCTGAACATTCTGCTTCACAGAATTTTGTTTTTCACATTCAGTTTCACAAGGACAAGATGTTAAAAGAAACATAACAGCCATAAGAAAAAGGAAATAAAAGTACAGAAAATGTCTAACAGTAGAACTCTGAGCAACTATTAAGTATAATTAACAGGAAAAAAAAAAGGAAAGTAATAATTCCTTGTTTCATTTAATAGGTAGCACTGCTACAACACTGTAGCAAAACACTGCATGCTAACAGTAAATTATTAGGCTGCCAGCCATACTTCCTGCAAGAATAATGAAAGTGAAAAATATCAAAGGAATTATAGACTTGTTACCATAACTTATAATTAATATATATTAGCAACAGTGAAACTTGTTAAAGCAGAGAAATCTCAATTTTTATTTTTTTTTTCAATTTAATGTTGAGGTACTTAGGATATCCAGAATAGCAAGAGGTATGAAAACTCTTACACCATTTTGAAACAAATATTAAACTGCAAATCTAATTGGAAGATTAATATAAGAACATTTAATTCTGCATGCCAATTTTAGTCAACTTATTCTTTGAAATATCAATCTCTGGTCATTATAAGAGATGTGGGACTAGAAAAGGTTTCTAGTCTGTCCAAGCATGGCACTAGTTAAGTTCTTCTGACTCATTAACTCAAAGATGGCATAAGATTCAAAGGAATTAATTGAAAAAGCCTTTTAAACCGCTCAGTAAAGTTAATTTTTACAAAATTGTGTGGACTATTACTCTTTCACTTTAATCTATAATGACATCGGTTTACTTACATCTTCAAAGCCTATGTTTGCTTTTTCTTTTTTTCACCCTTTTCAAGGGCTTTTTTCTTTTAAGAGATATGAAGTCATATGAAGTTCTGTCAATGTATCAAACACAGCAAATCTATGCAGAAAAATGTGTTTGAGCATTAGTTCTCTCCAGTCTACATTGTTTATAATGAAAGACAGCTCATATATTGCTTGTTATTAATATCCAAGAGAGCTGAACAGCAGAGAAGGAAACTTTCCACTCACAGAAACCTTTTATCTTGACTCAGCTGAAAGTTAATATACTATAGTCTCAGTTAATAGATGATCAAAGGCATAACCTAGTGTGAGGATTAAAGAGATCTCTGCTGTGACCATCTTCATGCATTCTGCACAGCAAGGTATTAATGCAAGCAAAGATAAGTCCAAAAAGCCAATATTGATTTTTAAAATGAAACCATCTTTTCATCTAAAATAGGTGAATATGACAAAATGTCACCACACACTTGAAAAACAACAATGAAAAGATAACAGCAGGAAATTAATTAGTTTAGAGGAAAAGTGAGATTTATTGTATCAGGTTTTCATTTAGGAAGCCATTCTTAGTCAGCAAAAGACTTTAATGTATGTTTAACTAGAAGCATATTCATAAGTTCCATGAACTTTGATGTGGTATAACACATTCTCAAATTTTAATATTAAAACAGTGATTAATGCCTAATGTTTTTCTTACTAAACTCAATAGCATTTGCCATGAACTTCAAAAAAAGAATTATATGGCTTGATTCATTCTCGTAATTTCCCTTATAAATCTAATGTGCACCTAGTCTTTATGTTTAGTCTTTTTCTGTTGTTATTTTTGTCATTGAAATAGAGAAATAAAGTATTATTGCAATATTTTTCTGTCCTGGTTTACTTCTAAACATTATGTTTCAAAAAATAAGGCCTGATGATATATGATCATGAGTATGGAATACTGGCTTGCTAGATGATCCATATTTTTAAATAGAAGCCTGGAAGATTTTTTTATTCTAATAATTATTTCCTCCTTTATATGCTTTATAAAATTGCTGGCCACTTTAATCATAAAATGGGAGGGAGATGGTGGGTCTGAATAAACCAGAATATCAAATGTTTATGTTTTATGTACATATCAAGGACAGAAACTCAAATATATATATTTTAGGGGAATTACACTCTGGAAATAACTATTGTAGAGAAATACTGCTGGGTATGGAAAGCAAGGAAGTCAGACTGGAATACCAAGGGGATACTGGTATTGAGAATTTAATACAAGATAGTTACACTATGGAGGGCTTTATAAGTAGCACTGATGCTGTGAGTGTTCTTATGTCATGGCAAATGAGAAAATGAAGCAATGTAACGTGCTGCTTTTCATTACTGAAGAAAATGAACAAATGGACAGACAACTTTTCTGAAGGAACAACTGCCCTGGAAATACATACAAATCTTAATCCCCTCTTCAATGACTGGGTCACAAAACCATCTTCTAAGCTTTGACTGTCAAAAATTTATATTCTAAAAGGTTTAGGTCTCCCAGTCATATTCAGCTGACTAATAAAAATGTTCTAGAACATGTAGATCCTCTTAAATTTTTGTTTATGTAAATTAAATATACATGCAAGTATGTTTATATATATGTATACATAATGTAAAATTTTTGTAGGTTATGCATTATGTTATATTATAACATTATGAAGCATAAGATTAATCAAGTAGGAAAATAAAACCACTGTAGTGGCACTTCTATTCATGAATACATGTGTAATTGGCATTTCAACTTCAATATACAGTGATGATAGATGTAATGTACTAAGCAAATAAGCACCATACTAGTTGAATATACTTAAGAACATTGCTACAAAATAGACAACCATATCTAGGACACCTTTGTTTATAAAAACTAGAGGAGGTCAGATTGGTAGTATTATCCTTTTTTTGAATTAATCACCCTTTTTTTCTTTAAATTCTCAGTGATGTGGCAAGGTTCCAGAAAAGACTAAAAGTTGCTAGAATTTTCCCAGGGAAAAGCTGTATGAACAATTTGCATGTATATTTTTGAATTCTTTTTCTTCACAAGACAGTACAGTTGCTAGACACTGTCAGGGGAAATTTGTGTACAGAACATGCTTATGTTTTGTACACCGGGCTGCTTTACAAACCTAAAACAGAACAACAGCTGATTTTTCTGCTTTGATTAGAGATACATGGATTAAAATAATTAAGTTTACATGTTGGTAAAATTATAATTGATCTGGCTTCCATTGCATATATGTTGACTGAGACTTTCTAGGCTGCTCTTCCAACAGAATCCACATAGTTTGGAGATGCCAGTATATGCTATAATAAGTCCATTAAATTATAAGGGACATTAAATCTATTATATACTATTTTATTGTTCCAAGGAAACCTTATAGTTTTACACAGTTATTACTCTGTTTGACTTGTTTTTATAATAAAAATGCATAGGGAGATGTCTGTTCCAGATTTAAATGGGTCAGCTTAAGAAGCAGGGAGTCCAACTGTTACTGTTGACTTGGAGAAAGCCCAAATATAGATAAATTTTATATTGAAATGAATGGAGATGATTCACATAATTGGTTACTGCAGGTAAATTGCTGAGAAAGAAGTCTTCAAGTTATTACAGTTACACTAAAATTATTGTCTCAAACACATCTTGAATTTCAATGATTATACACTGACATTTTTTAATCCTTTTTTGTATGAGTGACGAAATAGTTTCTGTTCCTATATGTGCTTATGCTGCCTGATTTTTCCCATGAAACTTATGTTTATAGTTGCCTACTAATTGCACTGCTGGACAATATTTTTCTGGACACAAATATCGGCAATGGAAGTCCTGAAACAGTCTTTTTCACATAACAGAAATATTCAGAGGGCTTTCCTGTGCCATGACCCATACCAAAGCTTACATAAATCTGATTTACTATAGAAGTCAAAAAAACTATCAGATTCAAGGCAAGGAAAGCTATCTCTCACATTCCTTTAAAAACAGTGGTGTCCTACATATACTAAGAGCTTTTTAATATAGTTCTGAATGCATGATTTCCATGAGAACAGCATGTGTGAAATTAGAATTGTAGCTCTTCATTTAAGACTCTTTTCTGTAAAAAATCACCTGAAATTATCCTTCTTTCCCATTATGCAACCTCTATTTTGAGAAAACAGAAAAAAAATTTCTGCCTTACATTAATGATATAATGAAATCACTGGTTATTTAATATTTTGTATTGCCTTTACATCTTCGTAGGGACTTGCAGTGTTTTCATATTTCTCCACACATTTTGGACCTACTTCTCTGTTGGCTTTGGACTCAAGCAAATGAGAAGCAAGCCATGATCTCTGAATATTTGCATTTTGTAATTTACTGCTCACTCCAAATGTGACTGAAAAAATGAAGAGAACAATACTGAAGGTATCAGAATTTAATGAAGATTGTGTCTATGTTGTCTTGTGCAGAATTTCTTTTTCATTCCCCTTGTTTTCCTCCTCCTTTGCTCTAAAGTATTATTAGGCAATACTACTAATTGCCTAATTATAGGCAAACATTATAGGCAAACAGGAACTTTTTTTCCTCTGTGTTTCCTCTTTGTCTATATGAGAACAAAGAAATGTCAGTGTATGGCTGCACAACAGAGGTGCCATAAAATGCAAAAAAAAATCCCTTAAATATTGTCATAATAATGAAATAATTATTTGGATTTAAGCTGAATAAAAATATTACATGACTATGTGCCAGTACTGAAACCCTCAAATTATGGGAAACATGGACAACTTGAAATCAAAAAATTTGCCTAGATGAGAGCTTGAAATTTAAACCATATATCTACCTGTACAAAGCACCACTAGGAATCCCTAGATGATTACCAGGAATTTTTAGCTTGTCTTTAACTCAATGTTCTAATTATAAGATTTCTACAACAACCATAGACTATTTAGTTCAGTGCTTAGGAATATTTTCCTAACGTCCAGTCTGAATCTCTTTACAAGAATGTGAAATTATAATTTCATTTTCTTCCTTTTTTGAATGAAATAGAAAAACAGTTTTTGCTTTCTCTTTGAAGATTGTTATCACGTCTCTTCTCAGTTTTCTAGACTAATATACTTACAGAAAATTACACAGTAATTTTGCACTTATTTCATCAATAACTTGGGAAATCTGCTTTTTTCAAGCATAATGCAAAAATCTTACAGAATCTCTGAATTTAAATCCAAGCATAAGCATAAAATATACACATTTGGAAAAGTCCTGGTATTATGCATGAAATTAAATGAATGCATAAATGTGTTTATTATGTGAACTGTATGATGGTAAATTTAGGGGGAAAAAGCGACTAAATAAATAAAAGAAATTTGTTGTTGAAAGTAAATGAATGGTCAGTATAACCAGAGTAAAAGGAAGTTCACCTTTTTTGTCAATTGCACACTGATGAAGATTACAGTACCTCTCTGTGTATTTTCACTGCCTACTGCCACTGAAGTGTGTATTTACTTCTTTAACACCACACGTAGTGTCAAACAGCAGTGCAAAAAGACAAGAATTACAAGCAGTTATACCAGAATGGCTATGAGGTTATATCAATAAGTATTTTATTTTCTAGAAAATTAAAGTGCTTTGAACCCTCTCAATTATTTTTCTTGTTTCTTTTTTCTTTTTTTTTTCTTTTTTCTTTTTTCTTTTTTTTTCTTTTTTCTTTTTTCTTTTTTTTTCTTTTTTCTTTTCTTTTTAATAAAATAAAACATTTTTTTTAAATTGCATACCAAACTTGTTTTTTAAAAAAGTTCTTAAATCAAAGCATTAAAATAGCCAAATGCCTATTTTGTGGCTTAAAATGCCACAAAATATTCTTCTGTTGCAATAACCAAATTGGAAGCTTAACTGGAAAAATTTGGATTAAAATGTTTTAAAATACTATTTCCTATTCAATCTCTGCTGCCATATTGCTATTGCAAAATGATATTGCTAAGGTATAGGCACTGATATATTTTTATTAAATACTCTTTAATACTTAATTATGAGATCTTGTACTATTATGAACTAATATTTTTGCAGATATCAGAAAAAAAGGAAGAAATTATTCTGGCACATACTGTGTTGACAAATATTGCCTCTCTGAAATTGTGATCATAAAATTACTATTCACTGACATAATTTTGTCCAATGTTCAAAAGCCCATACTAAAAGCTGGTCTTCATCTCTTTTAAACCTTAACTCCAGGTATATTAAATGTATATTAAATGAAACACATACTAAATATAAAATTCTGGTTTAAAAGATGCATTAAATTGCTAGGAGTTAAATTAATTGGGATGACTTGGAGGTAATTTATCTTGCAAGTTACAAGAGATAATTGAGTCATTTGACTTTTTTTCTAGATTATTGGGGGACATCTGACTACCTCAGAATAATTGGAAAGTCCTCTACATGACTGTAGATGCTGGTCATTTAGAGAAGACTGTTGTATACTTTCATAAATCTCATTAAAGGAATTTCACTGAAGTATCCATGTAATGATAAAAACACTTCCTCTTTTCTAGACACCTAATACATAAATATATTTGCTTGTAATATGGAGGTAACTTTAATGATGAAAATTAAGCTAGAATTGACTATTGTTTTGCATTATCAGCATAATTTCAAGACTGCTGTGAGCATAGGGTGGAGTTATACTGACATGTGACAGATGAGGTGGAAATACGAGTGTGAGAGTCATTGAACACCATGAATTTTTATAATATATCATCATTATGAAAACACCTGTGCTGAAGGACATTGTGCTGATATACAGAAAATACCTTTTCTGTGGTTGATAAAATTTTCATTTTTCCCTGCAATGGTTAGAAAGGAGAACAATACTGTCTGCTAGATAGAGTACTTGTAGACTACATGAAAAGCGTTCTACACTGATAAAACATTGCAGATATTTCTAGCAGAAATGAGGCTGGACAAAATCTTCCCTGTCTTTCAAGTCATTGAACTGAAAAAGAGCCACTTCAGCAACTATTTTTGAATGACTCTGCAGTTCTAATCTTCTGCCTGTCTGAAAGATGAAAGGACTAAAGGTATAAAAAAAAAAATTCTTCATGAAGTACACAGGACAAAATGCATCCCCAGAAAGTTTTCAGATGATACAAAGCTGCTAAGGTTAATACACCACATGGTTATGCTATCATTTGAAAAGACTTCAGCAGCCTGGAGAGATGACTACCAGGAACTCCATAAAGATTAACAAAGGGAAATTTGAAACCTTGCACCAGGATCCATTGTCCTACCTGGGTTCAATAAAGAATTGTTGTGGACTTATAGAAACATGGTCTGAAGTTGGTCGTTTGAGCCCTCTGTGTCGAAAAGAAGTCTGTCAAGTTCTCTACTTTCTCCAAAGTACCTTTTACAAAAAGGTCACAAACTAACAAACAGGGAAGAAAAATAGAGACAGCAATATAAATAAACATGAATATTCTTCAAAGCTTTTTATAGCTCAGTGCTCATAAGTATTCTTTTTTTGGGTACTGTACTGATCAAGAAATGACATAGCTTCTTGGGTTTTCAGATACTTGTAGCACATTATCTGCAGAAAGCAATGTAGGTGAAGATCATCTATTGTTCCTGCACTGTCATTGATGGATATGATTATGTGTTAAAATATTTTCCTTTAGACTAAAAAAGTTGTGCTGTTGCTTCATAGATGGCATTTCCTTTATCAGCCGTCAGTAACATTACATACGCCTTACTTTGTACATGTTCAGCAAATAATTTTTTAAAAAATTTCTTTTACAGGATGTGAAGTGGAAAGACAACACCCTTTATTGGATATCAGAATTTTAAAGACCTGGAACAAAGTACTCCCAGCTGTAGCACAGAAAAAAACAGTGAGCCAATTGCTGCTCTATTTTGTATACCTACTATATTTAAATAGCCAGGGTTGATGGACTGATCAGGAAGATATCAAGGAGTTACAGCTATAAGGACAACAGAACAAAAATCTGCAAACAGTTTTAAATTTCACCAATGATTGTGCTTAGTTATTAAGGATGACTATAAAATAAGACCGTGGAGAATTAAGACTGCCTAGCTCAGCTCTACATATATATGTTGAAAGGAGGAGGGTAATTGTAGGAGCTCAAAATATTATGTGTACTTATCAAAATATTAAAGGGTTATAAAGCTCTGCAGTATAGAATTCAAATGACAAAGATTAACATGGACACAGATGACTGTAAATATCCGTAAGAGTCTAGTACTTACTTTGACAGTGAGAGACTTTATACTTGATGCATTGCATAGAGTGACATTAATTTTTTGAACAGATATGTCACAACTTTGTTTCTTTTTGTCTGAGATATAGCCCTACCATAATGACAAGTAATTTATTTTTTTTCATTTTATTTGCTATAAAAAATTGCTTTTCATGAGTTTTTTATAGCATTCATTGTCAAAGAATCCAATATTTCTCAAACTTGTCACCAGTTTGTGAGAACGCTATCTAAAATTATCCCGCACTCAAATCAAAGCACAGATTTGAACAGTATTGAGGTTGTGTCTCACATAGAATCATGGTCCTAATATGAGACACCTGAGATGTAATTTTTAAAATACCTAGTTCTTCTGCTGTTCATTGTACAGCTTCCATTTTTTGCATCACAGGGAAGGGGAAGGGTATATTTTGTGAATATTTCAGATGTGCTCAGTGTCACATAAGCACTTTCATCAGAGGCAGCAATGAATTCTAGTTTCCTGCCGGGAATCAGTAGGAAAATGAGAAGCTGACTCTGTTCAGCTTATTTAATAATCTCATAGACCAGAATGCACAACTACCCCTGGCAGGTCAGCGAGGTGTGTTTGACTCGTTCTGAGTTGAGCCTAGGAACCAGGTCTTTCCCAACTTAGTGCTCAAATGACTACACATCTGACAAAGCTAGATCCTGGACTGCAGGAGCCTCTATGCTGTTTGAACAGAGATGTTACTCTTTGAGTCAAAAGTTTGTCCTTCAGTGTGTGGCAGTAGGCTAGATAGCTGTGGAGTTAGATGGATGTCTGAGTATTCTTCTGATATGTAGAGCTCCATTTATTCATTATTAATTGCTATTTTGGTGCACTTTCTTCCTAATTTGACAATTTAGGAAACTAGTTCTCTTTCCTTCCCTAGCATATGACATTGTGCCCCATGACTTGTAAATGCTGGTAGATTCATTCTGTAATTTTGTGTAAGTTCTGAAGTCACCATTCTGCTAAATCAGAATCTATTTCTTAAGATAAATACACAAACAAAAAAAATCACACTTCTTAAAATACTGGTCAGGACTGATTTTATTTTTAAAAAAGCAAGAATTGTCAAGCTAACTATATTTGGTGTAATCTCTTTTGCCCAAAGCATGCTGATTGATAGTTCCCTGATTGTGGTTTTTACAATTTAAACACCTCATTCACTCAGAATAGGTTTATAGGCATAAGTTAAATTACATTTTTTTCCTGTGGCAGAGATCCAGCATATTTTACAACTGATTCACAATAAAAGCTCAGAACACATCTCATCCACATGTCACATTTCACACAGTGTTTACCTCATTAGTGCCAGTGGAGAAAGCCCAAGAGCTGAGGAATTTCAATATACTATATTTCAATAACTTTACACAAACAGATTTTTTGCTAGCATAACATGTAGAATTAATGCATGTTGATAGCCAAAATATATCATTAATGCTTTCCTAACTGTTTCATCCTTATTATCCTAATGAGCTAACTTCTATGTTACTGAATTTCCTTGCCATCACACAAGCAACTCTAGCATTACAGATTTATATGACTCTGTAGCATGACAAGCTGATTCTGCTGATAGGAAGGGGGAAGAAAGATTAATCGTGTACCAAAATATGTTGACAGAATCATTCCCACTTGGTATGAAGGTTATTTGAAAAATAGGACTTGTATATCTTGGCTGAGTCAACCCTCTTGTTTTCAGTTTGTACTTATAAACATCAAGCCCGATTCTGCTAAACACATGCTCTGCTTCTATTGACTTCAATGTTCACCATTTTTTCAGGATTAAAAATCAAAGTAACAGAATTAAGTATTAAATACACCTCAAAGTTTCCTGCTTTGGATTTTCTCTCCTTTTTTCTTTCTTTATCTTTTTCTGGTTTGGGCTTTCAGCAATGATTAAAATCTTCTTTAATCTATTTTTCATGTCATATCTGTGTGTGTGTGTATATATTTATATGTATAGACTACCTAAATATGCATAGATAAATCCTTGCTAAATAATACACTGAAATTGCACTAGCTCAGGAGACCAAGCAAGAATGTAAGCCACTTCTGATTTAGATTTCTGATTTAGACTGCTTATTTAAACAGACACTAAGGCAAAGTAAAAAAAGAATTTCATTGTAAAGGACTTTAATATCTAAAATCTTGTCTACTGGGATATTGTCAAACAAATTTGTCTTTGCAGCTTTTTCAATCTTTTCAGCTGACTGAAATAAGCATGTGTCTCTAGCTAATTGACAACAACACCTGTAGAAACTGGACAAAATTGTTAAGAACGCAAAGACAGATGGAATTTTTTGGACATATTTTATTAGTGTAGATATATTGAAAATGTGCCTTGTAGGATAATACTTTTAGGATGTTACCTTTTACAGATGATCAAGTGTTTTTAGGTCTGTGATATCTTTACAGATGAATTTGAAAATAGAAAGATTGACCACGCCAATTCAAAAAATATAGGGTTTCTTTTTAATTTAAGCTGCAAATTATTGCTAACCATATATCTTTTAGTTTTTTAGCTAACTTGCTTATAACATATGAAGTCACTTCATGGTACATAATAAAAGTAAGTTTGGGTGGCTGTGAGGTTAGACCTCTGGGTGCTCTTAGGCACCCAACTTGTCGGGTTGTTTGTCTTCAAAAAGCCAAGCAGTTTATAGTTGCTATAGAGTTATTTATTGCAGAAGCACATCAGTCTCAAAGGCAAAAACAAAGCAAAGCAATGGCAAAAAGCAATGGCATAAAAGCAAGTGGCAAAATGAATGGCATAAACCAATGGCAAAATGCAGTGGCAAAATGCACCAGCTCTCCCTAAAGCATGTTCTTTTATTGAAACTTCCCAACAAGCTAAGACACAAACTCGGACCCCTACTTCTTAACCTATTAGAATTGTAGTTTCTTAGCACGCCAGGCTATGCATAAACTACTCATATGGTCTATCTTGTTCTATCTGAAACACGTAAGCAATATTCTTACCATCGCTTTATTATGTCTGAAACTATGTTCTTGGAGCCTCCACGGAACCCCTAGCATCTAGGACTATGTTTTTCAACCTTCACTAGAACTTTAACTTCTACACTGGTATCTAAGACCTTTTACTTACTAAAAGCACTTAAAAATTATTCCACTTACTTACTTACTCACTCCATCTACTTACTTGCTCACTCATGCTAAAACCTAAACTTTCACCTTATGTGTGAGGCCTAACATACTTCAATCCATCCAAAGGCTTTAATTCAATCCCTGCACTCTGATTTCTCTCTGAAGAATTCAGAGAGACTCTGACTTACTGACTCCAATAGGTGGTCTCTGGTTTAGATGTTACATAGGTAAGAAAAAGAAATGGAGAAAAATATACAATCCTCTCCAGAACAGGAGATGCCAGCCATGTTAAATTAAAAAGATTGTAAATTCCTCTTAGAAAAATGAATTAACAGAGCAGAGCATTTAGGACTGTTCTACATGAAATCATACCTAAATAATCACATCTAGTCAACAAAACTGGAAACACATCTCAGAGATTATAAATTCATCAGAGAAAAATGCTTCTTTGAGCAGTTTTTTAAGCATAGAGGTGACTCAGAATTCCTGAGTCTGTTTTAATCCTTTTCATGTCTTATTTTCTACTTTAAATATTTTCCAAACAGCCTTGCTTTCTTAATCTTTCCCATAAGATTTGCAAGGAAATTAGAAACATTTCAATATTACTCTGGTTTGTTAAGCAAGCCTTTGAATTGCCTCTTCAAAGGATAAATTTTCAAATAAGGGATGCTGACTACAGAGAATATTTAGTTTCATCAGATCTATGTTTCATATCAAAATTCAGTGGTGGAGGGCACAGACAAAAGTTCTCCCATGAGCAAAAACATGGTATTTTCAGAAGTTTATTCCATCTTCTTTAGAAACACTTATTGTATCCGTCATGAAACTTCACAGGTCACTGGGTTGAGACAAAATATAAAGTTCTGAGTTATGTTCATATAAAGCATTGTGCAAAATTAATGCAGAAAGACTTTTACTCAAGACCTGTCTCACTTCAGTATAAAACAGGCATCTAATTTGTAGCTCATGTACTGAGTTTCTATTAACACTAATTCAAGGCTAAATGAATTCAAATAACTCTTTGTGGTTTTCTCTGAAATACTCAGTCACTATTTGGTTAACAGAATGGCATGATTATTGAAGTAATAGAATAATAATAAGAAAGAAGGAAGTAAGGAAATTAGCAGCAGCCAATTACATTAGGATCAATTTAAGAACATAAATATCTTCTCTTATAGACTTCTGAAAAGATTTTTTTCAAAGCAGTAATTTCCATAATAATATAAAAAAATATTGAAATAACTATGACTCCTTAGAGAAGTCAGACAACACTTTTATTTCAATTTTTATTAAAAATTTAGGGAATTAATTTCTAGTGTCTCTTAAATATCAATTACTTTTAAGGACATATAAAGTGTTATCATCTTTTTTCAGTGTTTCTCATAGGAACAGCAGCCAAAGAACCATCATTCAGAGATTTATAAAAATGAAACAGTTTAGATTAAAAAAAAATCTTTAAAATTAAACAGATTGTTTGTGTGGGGTGTTCAGGGAAGTGCTAAACTGTATTTTTAAAACACATTCTCTCTGTAAAGCTCTAAAGCTAGTATGTCATATGAATCTGAGGACTTCACACAATTAATTGGACAAAACTGAGGAACTTTAGGGGAGAGTTAAAAATGTCATCTATATTCGTGTGAAGTGGTCTTTGATGTCTTAAATGTAGCATTTAATTAAATAGAAATGCTGCTAAAAATCTGAATATATCTTTTCTAACAAAGGTTGCAACCTTTTAGAATAAATCAACCCTGAGAAGCTTTCTTCTTTTCTCTTTTTGTTCACATCTTTCTCTCCCTCTAGTTTATGTTGCTAATATATTATACTCTTTTACTTCAAATGTAGGATTCTTCGCAGTTCTTAAAAATGCAATGCTATAAAATAATTCTTAGAATTTTCCCAATATCCTATCCCAAACAGCAAATATGCAGAACGAATCCCAGAAAATGATAAAAATTGTTCAACTTTTCTTTTTGTATTTTTTCACTAAGAAATCTTTCTTCTTTCTAGAAGTAAAAGTTTTGCCAGTGTTTTACTTTTGCAGAATCCATTTTAAACCCATAAATTTAACTTATTACCTTCCTTCTTCCTGGTACATTTCTCTGGATACTGAAGCACATTCAAAAGGAAATTATCCTTGTTTCAGAATCTTCACGGTTATTCACACAGATGCTATAAAGGCAGAATAACAGTAAAAATTAGGAAAAAAATTATCATGCCTGTTCCATCTTTAGCTTTTTTTTTTTTTTTTGTCAGATGGAAGGGGACTTCTGTGGAAGTCCTGCAAGACATTATATTCCAGTTTCCTAAAAGTCATGCCCAAGTGCAGTCACAGAAGTAGCTCATATTAATGTTGTTCCATTGCAGATCTGATATTTGGATTTTTTGTTAACTACCCATCTCTTTAGCATTCCTTGTAGAAACTAATTATGAGTCATGAAGAAAGCTGTTGCAAAAGTTGTCTGTATTTGGACTGAAATGTTAGCATGATGCTACCATATATTACATTCTACTTTACATCCCTCAGGTCTATGAGTATCCACTTTTGGTCCTGGAGATGGGAGGACAAGCTTACCTGGACTGTGAAATTATTACACTCTTCTAGGGGCAATGCAGCCTGCACATGATGAAATGTTCTGATCTTTGTGACTGTTCCCATTGCAGGAATGCTTCTGGGTATAGATGAAGTGGGAGAAATCACAACCCACAGAGAAGGCTAATAAAGAAAGGTAATGGTGAAATAAAAATAAAATTATGTTTCAAAACAGTGTTTCTAACATTGCAATATCTGAAAATCTTAGACATGAAAGAAGTTGACACTGATTGGCACCTTAGTAAATAAAATGCCAGTAATTCCACTGAAAGAATAAAACAGCATTAATATTGTCATGCAAGGCTTTAAACAATGTCTAGGTTCACACCAGTTACAGTAATTTCCTTTCAGAAATGTCATAAAATGCCTATTAAGCATGGGAAAAAAAACTGGATAAAATAGGCGTTTAAAAACTTGGTATTAGAAGATACTTTGCATATTAGAAGATACGAAAGTATTCGAGGGAAGGGCAGGGTGACCTAAAACAATGTGAATGTAAATGGTGAAATTTTATCTATAACTTTATGGGAAAATTTGATTCTCATGTGATTGGGGTTTTACAGAACTAGGAATTAGAGAAGAATTTTGTTACAATCAATAAAACTTTAGAAAGCTTTTGTATATCAACACCTTATTAAAGTCAGGGATCCTCATGTGGGTTTTGTTGATATTACTCTATGGAGAGTTATGAGTTAGGTGACAATGCAATCTCACTCTACCAAAGCTCTGCTGCCTTTTCAGTGGGACTGATTAATGAAATATTCATATGCTATAATTGTCTTCTTAGATAAAGTCCAAGAGCATTTCAATAAATCACACAATAAATAAATTGTTATGGAATATTTTTAAGCCTCCCACAGAATAGATGTTTGCACAAAAAGCAGAATAGCAGTAAGTTTCCAGTCTGGCAATTGATCCACATTATTTTTGCTATCTTAATGGTGCAGGTTATAGTTGAAACTTAATTCTATGTGACCATCATTTTAGCATGCAGCATATTATTATTAAAATAAATCAAGTGTTCAAAAATAAAAGAAATATATAGCTATTAAATAATGAGTTTATAACTGTGTATTAAGCTATATATTAAAACTGGAGTTTGTTACTACTGAAAACTTATCACTTTGTATATTGAATAAACTAAAAAAAGCCAACAAACATATGAATTATAGAAAGGACTCAATCATAATTGCCCTGCTCATTTTTTGAAAGCTGTGCAGACTTGACAGATTTGTTCTCCAGTCCCAACTGCCAACTCTATGGAAAAGTTTTAGCTGTTGGCTTTGCCTCAGGAAAAATAATTTAACAGATAAGTCTGTCTGAAAATTCATAACTAAACTTTTCAGTTTACCACAGACTATACATTTTCATTGTCATATAGACAAGATAAAAACAAGAATCAGACATTTAATGGTTAAAATTTATTTTGAAAGTTATTTTCAAACATTAAATGAGCAGGAAGTTCTTAAAGTCTTTGCTAGATCTCCTGGAATGATTGCAGTATTCTTGTTGAAGAACTATAAAAACTGGCATCCAGCTACATAGACTTAGTATGATTCTTAAGCACAAAACTCTACGGTGAGTGCCTGGATATTTCTAATCAATCGTAATGAAATAATCAACTGTAATTTCCTTAAATTTTGCATCTATTTTTTAAATTGAAAACAAGGATCGCCTTTCCATTGAGAACTATTTTCTTCTTGAAGTAATCCAACTTCACTGGTGTTTGCCCAAATAATATTTTCATATAAGGAAAATATAAATTAGTACAACCATATCGGAAGATGTACTCAATAATTTCTTAAAAAGATTTTGCCTTTTTAATTTTTTTGCACTTTCCTGAAATATCTGTACCTCTTATTGCCCTATAGTGAACTCTAAGTCATATGAGTATGCCTACTAAGTTGTATAATTTTTTTCAGAAAAAACAATTTTAGATTACAAAATCATTCAAGATTATTCTTCCTGAAAATAGTTTAAAAAGGAAAAATTAAAATTAAAAGCCAAGCTATGTATCTGTATTTTAATTTGTTCATAATTGTAGCAGATTTTGTATAAGGCCAGTTTGCTAAAAGCCTCAACACCCCTATAATGTGCACCTTGAAAAATTTTTCCATGTTATTTATCAACCATTCAGGGTCAGGGTGTCTTACCCCACTGTGTTGTCTCTTTTGGAAACAAATCTTCATCTCTTGCCTTCTGCATCAATGGCAAAGTAATGATAGAAGCCTAGGAAAGATGGTGGCTATGTCACCAACAGAACAAACTATTTCAAAATAACTCTCTTATGACTCACACTCAGAGATTCTTCTATGCCTTCCAACGAGATTAAAGCTTAAATTAGGAAACTCACCTGACCAAAACTGGTAATAAACAGTGCTGGTTCTGTGAGCATAGGTGCTCAGGCAGCACAAAGTAATTATAAACATGTGCCTTGGAAATGCACCCAACTGCATGTACTGCAGAGGGGGCCTGTGTCTGACAAAATTTTGAAAACATTTTAAATGTTTTTAAGTCTTACTGCAGCTTCGGAACACACTGAATTTTATTCACAAAAAAAATTTACTTATCTCTAAAATTTACTTATCTCTAGGTATCTAAACTTTTACTGCGAGAGAAGCACTTCGAGGTCAGTGTCAGGGTCTGCTAAATCAGTAATACAAACTTTTTATTTTCTCTCCATTATTGAAAGTAATGTGGAAGATTTGTCCTCCATCTCCTTCATATTCTTTCTGTTCAGCTCTTCAAATAGTTTTTAAAATAATATTTATTCCTTTATTCTGAGTCATGGGTAGTTTCCTCACTTTTTTGCTATTGCATAGAACATATAGAGAGATGGGATTAGCTATAAAGAGGCACTGTTAGGCTCCCCTGCATAGCTGGCATTTACTTTTTCTTCAGAGTATGAATAGAGAACCTGAGTTCAGAAGGATGTGAACCTCTTAGCTGAGCTGCACTTTCTCTGCAACAGAATCCACAGCAGTAGTTTTGGTCAACTCCCATTTGAAACTCTACCTTTTATTTATTTTTTTCTTTTTTTTTTTTTTTCTTTTTTCCCCATCTCATATCTTTTTACAAACCAATAACCTCTTGAAGAAAATGCAAAACTGAATACCCACTGAGCTATGACAATCATGTCAATAAACCTGTAGTAAGTCTTTGACAAATGTTTACATTCACCTCTATTTTGTCACAATATGAAAAAGTACAAAAAGGAAAAGGGCCTATAAATAATTTTTAAATAATAAAATCAAACTAAATCTTAAACTTAGAAATGCATTTAAACCATAATATTTAAATATTAAAAAAAAAAAAAAGTTTTTACTAGATCATCAGGAGCTTTAATCCAGTGCAATTTCAGTACATTTCAAGAGGACTAAACGTACATACATTAAAAATAAGTCTTTGTTTTTTAACTGAGCACTTTGCGTAATAAAATGCAGTAATTTTCTCGGTACACTCTTTTAACATATGAGGATTTGTAATTAAAACCCTATGTAAGATGAAGAGATCCTTAAAGCAAGCACAAATTTTAGATGTCCTTCTTATTTCATAAGAATATGAGGATCCAAGTGCCAAGCCATGGAGGCATTCTGGCAGTAGTAACACGCTTTCTTTATTCAGAAGTTGTATCAAAGACTCACTTTTCCATGGGTGTGCTTGTACCAGACTAATAGGGGTTATAGTTTGAATTTTACTCTTCTCAATGTATTTTCTTTAGAGAGAACATAACTTTGGTTTCAAGCAAATCCTCTACTTTTAACTGAGCAAGAATCAATGATGCATGCAAAATTTTCTCTTCTTAACTTGGCAATAGTCCAAAGGTTCTTAATTTATGGCCAGAGGGTGCACAATATGCAGTTGTACAATAGAGTAAAGAGCAATAATAATCTATTTCCTACTCTATTTAGTATTATAGTCTATTTATTAGCTTTCTGATACTTAGCTTTCTGAAAACACTTCCAAATGTGTATTGATAAAAATCATCATATAATCATAGAAGTATTTGCGTTGGAAGGGACCATTAAAATCATATCGTCCAAATCTCAATTTACTAGTTTTATCTTTGTCAACAAGAGTAACATCTTGATTCATGTTGCAGTAGCATATACTAATACCAGAACTACATTCTTGCAATTTCACCTAAATAAAATGTAGAGAGATTACTTTAGTGCATTTCTAGACGAAGATATTTCAGTACAGCATTTGAAAAATCTGAACAAGAAAGATATTTATGACTATATTTTCTTTTTAAACTTCATGGAATAGTCCTTGGCAGAGATAAAATTCTGTTTGTTTCACTATTGGACAACACTTACTGTTTGCAACACACTGATCAGGACAGAGATATGCTTTCTATTTATCCAAATCTTTAGGTTTTTTATTCATATATAAAATGAGGAATAATTTGTAAAATAAAAATTATGCACAATTTTTTTTTGCATCATTTGTTATTGAAAGAGGATTAAGAAATGTAAGAAGATGCAAACCCTACTTTCACTTCATTGCATGTTGCTGCTAGGACTCCACAACGACATGAAAAAATTAACTGTTGTTATACATACATTTGGTATTTTTTTTTTCAGAGCATCCATTGCATTCTACAGTATGGTGCAGAAATTAGATCTTTAGAAACAAAATAAAAGATAGCAACAATAAAAGAGTAGTCTTCACATATAAGTATCTACTTTCCAAGCGTAGGTAATACAGTAACACAAGCAACACACAATTCTACTTCAACAGACAACCCCCTCCCTAGCAGCCCAAGGAATGAACTTTGAAATACTAATAAGCTCAGTGAAGTTAAGAAATCTGGAAGATGACAGACCAAAAGGGATCACAATGAAGACCCTTCCTGAGAACATACTGCTAAAATTAATTTCTCATTTAGGAAAAAGTAAATGGCTTGATGTCACTCCATGAAATTCAGAAAAATCTAGTTTTTTTTGTCATACTTACTTTAAATAATAATAATAATTTTTAAAAAGTCCACAAGCCAGTCTCTTTTTCAATTGAGAACTCCAGTGTGGAGAAAAAAAAAAGAGAAAATAATCTATGCTTCCTGAGCACTAGCCACTCATTTTGCACAGTGAGGAGTGAGAGAAAACAACAAACAATACATAAAATTGAAGCTTTCTAGAACACATTGTAATAGTAATTTCTGACTCCCTGTTCTGCCTCTGTTATAAAGCCTCACCTGTCACAGATCATCATGGAGCTCCCAAAGATTATGGTGAAGGTAGGGATCTCAGGGCATCTATATTCTTTCCTCTCCTAGGCTAAATCATACTCAGAGGCTGTCACGGTTGCAAGAATTTTTAAAGTTTTCTAATTGTTTTGCTCCATACTGGCGAATCTCACCTAAATTTTGTTGCAATCTCCTTAAAAGCTATCAACATCTACTTGGGATCTTTTCAAAATGCTTGACATGGGGATGAAAACAATTAACAATACAATTTTGAAGATGGTAATGGGTTTGAGCTTGAATGTCTTCAATCCAGACAATCCTTCCGGGCTATTGGGGATCCCAGCGTTGTGGCAGTGAGAATGTTAGAGAGACCTATAATGGGAATCATATTGATCTTATGAGTGAATTGTGTCTTGCAATTGCTATATTTTTTGAAGTGTAACTAATACATATATTTGTATTGTATGGCATTTGCATTTGCAAAGTATTTTGCTAAATTAGAAATGTCTTGTAAAATCATCTGCCTTCAGATAAGTAAATATGATATGAAATATTGCGACTTCCACAGACAAAATATCTAAAATGAGGTGGACTCTGATAGTGGCATATATCTGCAGCTTCTTTCTACAGAAAATGCACTCACTGGCTGCATCCAATAATTTGAAAACTGTTGGGATATTTCAACATGGATATGTCATTCCTTGAGCTGTTATATTAATCAGCTGTCTACAGCTTATCACTATGATCACGTTATAAGTAACACCACTTGATTTTCCTTCCAAAAAAAGTGGTTAGACTACCATGTGTGTTTAGTGCCTTTGTATCGCTTGTTCCCATTAAATGTTTTTCTTCTAAGAGTATACTAGGAAGATATGTAAAACTCTGCACAACATGTTTTTTTTGTATTTTGAAACTAAGGGAGCAAACTGAGAGCTACACCATAGAGGCACAAAAAGAGCATCAGAATGATAAATAATTCAAATTTGGTAGTTCCATACTATTCTTTATTGGAAAGGAATATAAAAAATCAAAGTGAAAGAGGGCACTGATATTAAGTAATACTTACCAGACACACATGCACAATTGTCAAACAAAGATCACTTTGCTAATTTACCTAGTGATATAGTACTTTACTTTCTCCCTCTTTGTACTTTAATTATAGCAAAGCAGTAATCATCATTGCATCAGCCATAATATAATATTTATGCTTGGAATATTTATGTACAGCAGAGGGTGCCAGACAGTATGCAACAACATTTCCTCTGCTAATAATTTCTACAAGTAGTGATTTAAAGTGATGGAGAATGGAGGTTAATGTAAAAATATTTCTAGGTTGGAACTAGGTTTCCTAAAGCAAACAAACAGAAATTCAGGTCCTCTTTTATATGTCTTAAATTGCTGCATTCAACATCAGAGCACTGTGCTAATAATACCAAGGTTGTGGGTTTGATCCCCTGAATGATCTTTGTCGGTCTCTTCCAACTCAGAATATTCTGTGATTCTGTGATTTATATTTCCAGATGTGTTAAATAATGCTTTACTTCTTTCTCCATTCTATGTTGTACACTAAGTACAGGCATTAGGAGGAGCGCTTAATAATCTTCCAACAATATTTTTTTTCTCTGGAGAGAATAGTGGATCCAAGGAGATTTGTACTGTGGTCCCAACTGAGTCCCTGATTATCTTGTAATTCTTCCCGAGGATTTTAATTCACTGTGAGGTCACTGGACTTTTTCAAGTAATTTTCCTGTGGATAATGGTATATTGAATATTATTACTACCTTTGTGTCTTTACTGTTAATATTATACCTATATGACTGTGAATTTCCCCATTAAAAGAAGACTAATACACTAATAGAAGACAGCTTTAATACAGAGTTGAAATCGTGCATGATCAAAAAACATTTTTAGTTTATGTGTCCCAAACTGGATTGATAAATCAGCTGGACTTACACAAACTTTAGCCTTGGTTTTGTAGTATTCAATGTGTATTTAATACTTTGGATAACAGCAAAGTTAAGGCCTGCACTTAATCCACATATGATGCTAACCAGATTGGAGAGCAATGTTCCAGTCAAATGTTTCTTAATAAATTTATGAAATTGCCATCAAAAGGAAAATTACATTCAACAAAAAATGCATACTAATTGTATCCTCCAAACAAAGGAAAAAGAAAAAATGTCATGGATTCTAAATCTTTATATGTATGAAGATTAATATATGAGTTTACTTTCCACACGAGGCATTGGCAAGAGTGCGGTACAAACCTTCAGCCATAACAAACAAGTGATGTAAGCAAAATTGAGAAGAGAAAAAGAAAAAAAAAATTAAAAACAAACCAGTACATCTTATCAGAATGGTGCATCACAAAATACATTCTTAAAAAGCAATTACTCTCTTTGAAGCACTGTAAACAAATATCGATCTATGAAACCACATATGTATTATAACATATCTTAATTTAGAATTATCCATAAGAAAATTTTTAGAATTTACTTTAAAGAATTGGTTTCTAAACCCCAAAGTATTTTCATAAATGGATAAAAGAAATTATCTCCCTGTTCCGATATCCATTCCTTGTCAATCATGGAGCTGATGGAACGTTTGAAATTCAAATCAAGCTTTGTTTCCACACATAAAAAAAAAAAAAAAATTACTCTGCTCAATATTTACAATTCTTGACTAATATTTTATTGAGAAAAATATAAGTCTAAAACTTACACAGCTTAGGACCCACCTCAGGAACAATTCACTGTAAGTTTAATTGAGCATTATTTAGCCTAACTGACTGTCTCCCAGATTCACAGGTTCAAAAAGCTTATTCTTCTGATGACTAGTTTTATTTTTAACTCAAACAACAATTTTTCATTGTATATTTACTCACTGTGTATCCTTGCACATAACTGAATGCATTCCTTCATGTATGAGTGACCTACAAATATTACATAAATTAAGCCAAATATAATTCAAATATTTGTAATTTGAATTTATTTTGAACTGGTAATTTTTTCTTATTGCCTCAAAAGTTTATAGCTATGTATTGCTCAGCTTGCTAATGCAAATTAATAAGAGTTCCCTGCTACTCCACAAAATGTTATAGGTGTCTGTGCACATAAATGCACATTAAATGGTTAATATAATTATAAACATAGCCAGTTCTGTTCTATTTATTTTATAGAAAATAGTGATATTCCACTAGTGAATTGGAAATTGGTGAAAATTAACATTTTCACTCTCATTTTTTTAAATTTACCTAAGTCTGCTATGGTGGAAAAAGTACTTTTAAAAACTTGGAGGTATACTGAAAGTGTGCACATTTTGCTGCATAGTTGGCACGCACAATATCACATTAACTTGTACCACATGAATTTTGCACTTGGGAATTAACTAGATGCTATTTGTCACTGCAGATACTGCTGTGCTATGAGTTACCCTAAGATTAGAGCACAAAGCAGGGCAAAACCAGACTGCCTATAACATATTCTCTTGATTGCCACACAACCAGGCAGTCATTACTTGTCTGAAACCTGTTATCCAAAGTTCATTCATGCACACACTGCCATTCTCCCAAACGTTAGGAAAACGTGATGTCACAACCAGCTCTAGTTCTTCTATTGATTCACTTCTTTCTCTAAGCATTCACCTTTATGATAATTTTTTTCTTTTTTTCCAACATTTTAGACAAGTAACGGGCTTAAACATAGAGAGGTAGCTCTCACAGCACACACTGAAGTGTGTACATGCTTGTAGCAAAGTGTGAAACAAAAGGATTTTCAAGACAGAGTTCCACAGAAAGTTATTTCTTCCCTAGGTGATGAATACTCCTGGCCATCATTGTAATAGTAACAAGAACTGCATATATGCACCAATGAGACTCAAATGAACTAAACGAGGCAAGGTAATAAAACCCAGAAAATCTATACCGCTTTCTGTGTCTCATGATTTTAAAAATAATTGGTAAGCACTGCTGTTAGAATTCTAGACTTGCCGGGCTTGCTAGAGATATTCGAGACCTTAAAGAGAGCTTTAGAAACAGGTCTGTTCCTTCATTGAAAACTCGAAGAAAAGAAAATTACAAGAAACACAAAGTTTTATCCCAAAAAATCCAGGGAGTTAAGTTTCAAAATGTTATCATGTTGACTATGGCAGCTGTATACCAGTGCAAAAGAAGCTTGAAAACAGAAGCAAGCATTCAAGGAGTTAAGCAGAGCATCCTGGTTCCCTGGCAAGCACACAAAGAGCGTACCTATGTATGAGAGCAGTATTTTAACACTTAAGCGTTAACATTTCCTTTCTAATATGCAAGGTTACACTAAGACTCTTAATAAATCCCTTTGGATTTATCCCTTTGGAGACCATTCAAGGAAGGCTTTCTTCTCTGAATGGAGAGAAATACATTAAATTATACAAATGTATTAGAAATTTTTGTGATGAAATAGTGCAAAAAACCCAGAGTGTGAAGTTACATGGTCCATTCTTACTTATCAGACTGAAGTTAACATAGATTTTTGCAATGCTTTTGATAAAAACATATTCTTCATTCTTTGCTAAGTTCTACAAATAGAAAGACCTGAAAAATTATGAACATATTTGTTGAAAAGATAGAGAGCTGTAGTGTGAAAATAATTTCCTACAGTGAAAGAACTAGTACCAACTAAACTCATAATTACCCTTCACACAATAGTGTGAATTGAATACTGTGTTCTGGCAGTAATGATAGATTCGTTGCTACTTTATGAGCATTTTGTCTGAGAGAATTGCCTTCCTAAGTCACCAAGCAGAAGTGCCGTTCAGCCTTGCAGTTCCTTCCAGAGAGATATTATTTCCCAAATAACTGGACTCACATGCATGTCCAGGCATAACAACTGAAGTAATTTTAAAAATTAACAAGCAGAAGACAGGAAAATGTATTTTTTTTTTAAAAATTAATTACTTGTTTTTATTCTTATGCAGGTAGGCACTCCAGGAGAGACAAATTCAAACTAAAACTTCAGACACAACATCAGATATGTACCAGAATTTCTTCCACTTACCATAGGAGCTGAGCCAAAGATTTTGGGTTTGAACCATCTTTATACAAAGCAAAAAACTACCAATAATCTTTGGATTTGAATGCTTTATGGCCAAATTTTGCTCCTCCATCTTGTATAGCCCCCTTAGAACTGTAAGTTGTGAATGAGCTGGTTGAAAGGAACAGAAATACCTGTCTGCTGATGCACTGGACTGAGAACAGCAGTTTCTGTTGAAGAGATGTTTGGCACTTATGGCAGCTTAGGCTTTGAAAGGTCCTGTTTAAAAAATATGTCTGAAGACTTGAGGATTACCCATCAAAATAGAACATTTAAAGGTAATTCCCCTGGCATTAGAAAAATTTTATCAGGAAACTCTATTATTAAGTTTTTCTGAACATTATCAGAAATCTAAAATCCTATGTATAAATTACTGAGAAAACACACTCCTTTTCTACAAAGTTTTGCCATCTTCTAGCTTTAGACTGGATAGTCTCAAAATCTTTTCTATCCTTTACTGAAGTCATGAAAGTGGTAAAGCTAATTATTTAGAATATAAGTTAGCATTACGCCTAAGATTTTGTAAGGATTTCTTATGTTTTGGATACAAATTAGATAAAAATTGCCTCCCTCCACCAAACTACTTCTTTGAGAAGCAAAAATAATAATTACATTCTGTGGAAAAGATCTCTGACAATTCATTTTTCCATTTGATTTCATTTCAGTGCAGAACATCAGATGAACACAGGATATTCAAATTCAGATAATAGGAAAAAAAAAAGGAAGTGTTAATGGATTTTGTTTTAAATCTAATGATGTTCTATATGGTGCTAGGTTTGGTCTGTGCCACTGTACCCAAGCAGTCCGGAAAAATTATTTAGCATGACAGCTGAAGAAAGCTACTTAATTAATTCTAAATCTGTAATTAAAATATGAACAATTTGAGACTGTCAGTTGCATCTTGCATTGAACAATTTTGGCCAGGCAGAATAATAACTAGTATTTCTAAACTCAGGTATGCCTGTAAGATTTTCTTATTTTTGAAATATAAAGATATATTTGACTGCATTTGTGAGCATATAGAAAGTTTTCATGATGAAATAGTAACCATAGTAGATGACAGAAAATTACACGAATACTGGGTTTTTTTTCAGTTTCCTTTTACAGCAGCAAAAAGATTAATTCAATGGTTATTTTAGTAATTAACTATTTTAAAATGTCTGAAAGTAAGCAAAAATCTTTTGCTTTTTAAGGTCAAATCTTTGAGTGCACATTAGAAATGTGAAAATACTCCACAGAAATACTGCAATCTCTTGTGGAGTCAAAAATGAAGGCACCTTCAGTAGCAAGAATCACAAGTAGAGACTTTGTGTAATAAATACCAGTATCAATTTAGAGCAAAGATGCAAACTTTTTCCGACTACTTTATGGAATTTATATTTTTTTCCTATTTTAAATAAAATTGAATTATATATTTCCTACCTACAGCATAAATATGACTTGTTGTTCATACAGCAGAAGTAATGAAAAAATATTAGTGTCCGCTGTGTTGTTTTATTCCTCAGTCAACAACAGGACATCAACTGATGTGTCCTCAATAGATTTAGAATTTCTAAACAATGCTGAAAATTAAGTTAGTTATCACTGACTACACACAACACACTGGTATGATCTAGTTTTAATGAATGATTAAGCTATTTAGTGTAATCACATGGCTCATTTAAATTATGCAGCTATATATATTCTAGAAAGTAGCTGGAAAATGTTTCTTCAGATTAAATAGTCACATTAGATAAATACATATGTCAGATACAGTAATAAGTCTCCAAAATATGAGTGTTTAAGTGTTGAGTAGGAATGTAGTAATCTTTAGTATGAAATTTGAATTTAGTCTCCAGATAATGATAGAAAATCTATTGGACTGCAATAATTGTTAGGAAATTCACATTGTTCAAGCTCTGAGAAACATGAAAGTTAAAAATCTTTAACTTAAATGTAAGAAGTCTTTATTTTTATAATATTATTTGCAATTAGGAAAAAAAGTATTGCTAATGTTTTCTTTATAAGAGTGCACAGTTGTCAAATTATCAGTATCCCTTACAGTGAGATAATTGTGAGCAGGAAAATTCCAGCTGACTTATACAAAACTATCCTGTGTTCTGTGTTAACAAATACTGAAATTGTACTGCATCTCCTGGGTGGAAGAGCATTACATTTCAGTGTTATCTTTCTTGCATTTTTTAATCTCCTTAACTCAGGAATACATGATGAATCATCTACTCAGAATTAGGCTCTGTTATTCAAATATAAATATAATATTTATATTATATAGAAATATATAATATAAGCAGATGTGATGACCTGAAGTGTTTGCCATTTGTTCATTCATATTTGTTGCCTAAGCCAGTGGCAGACCTGTTTTCCATTTGAGTCTATTTTCCCACAATTGCTTTTATCAATTTCACAGCTGGTCTGGCTGGGGAACCAGAAGGTCAAACATCTTGTCAAAGCTTGCATCGGCTATGGCTCAGTTAGGATTATAATTTGCACTGGGTTACTGGTTCCTCTGTGTTTTGCACTACATGTAAGATAATGGACACACAGACATTTTGAGATCTCTGAATTTACTCAGAGATTGTAACAAGAGAGTTTGGTACTAATTACTCTGCTACTACTTTACAGTACATTACTTTGTGTCTTGTCTAATTCCATTTCTACAGAGCTGTAATTTGTGTGTACATGTACATGTACAATGTAGTCACATTAAAATTGAATGTAGCCACATTAAAAAATGTGGATCTAAATACAGAGATTGTACAAGTCATCTCCATTCATCCTTTTCATGATTTGAATTTTGAAATGGCAAAAAATTGGATATTTACATTAGAATGAATGTTTCCTTACTGATCCCAGGAACAGCAATATTCTTATTTATGTTCAGCTATCTCTGTCCCTTATTTCTGATGCTTCAATAAATTCTTTCTTTTGTAGGAAGAAAACAAACAAAGACAGTTAGCAACTTAAACCTCAAAATAGTTTAAGAAGGTGTCCTTGACTTTTTGTTTCTACATTCAGTTTATCTTTTCATGATCATTTTCTGAAAGCATTCAATTGTCCAGAGTTCACTGAGTATACATTTGGGTTGATTGCTTGAGTATTTGGGGAAAGTAAATTTTAAACTGAACATCTGATTATCAAATTTTTGGTTTGCCTTCATGCTGGGTTGGTTAGATACCATGAATCATATTATATCTGGATTTTGATTACCTGGCATATATTGCTAACACCTATTATAATCAAACACAGTCGGAAATTCAAAGTGAGATGCTTAAGTTAGTCAAATACATGTGCTACTGCACCAAAATTAGAGCACAAACTGATTGTAATATTCATAATTCACAATTGAAATGACTCACTAAGAATTATTTGCTAAAGGAATTACTGAATCCCTCTGAATAATGAATAAATTTGAGAAATTAATCACTCTCAAAGAGAGAAAGGCGAAATTCATCAAATTATTTGTTCTGAATTACTTTTGATTTTCAATATGAAAACAGCGTGATAATGGTATAGTTAAATCAAATAAAAGGTAAAGAGTTGTCTATATGCTATGAAGATAATACTCAGAATACCTTAAAGGACAAGAGCAGAAGGCAGAGACTGACAGCAGAGCTACAGAAAATCATAAATATTTCTTTCTCTGAGTTACAATTTAGAAGTTTTAGTTATTATCCCTTGTACTTACTTTTTAGTGGGCAATAGACAACATTTTCTAGTCTTGTATAGTCTTGTATAATTCCTAAAATTTTTATTTTATATGTAATTGGTTAGAAATACACACATTATGAACTTTCATTTGATACCCTATAATGAGCATGAAAAGATTCCTTCTTAGAATTGTCTCTCACAGAGTACAGACTAAAAGCAAGGTAATACTGTTACTAGCTACTTGTTATTTCTTGTAATACACTGCATAGCAACCCTCCAGTACCTAAACAGAGACTGCAAGAGAGCTGGAGAGAGATTGTTTACAAGGACATGTGGTGACAGGACAAGGGGGAATGGCTTTTAGTTGTAAGATTGTAGATTTAGATTAGATACTAGGCAGAAATCTTTTACTGTGAGAGTAGTGGAACAGATTGTCCAGAGAAGTTGTGGATGCCCCAACCCTGGAAGTGTTCATGACCAGCCTGGAAGGGGCTTCAAGAAATTTGGACTAGGAGTGAGTATTCCTGTCCCTGGCAGTGGGTTTCATGATTCCCACCGTTCTTTACAACCATTCAAATGTGTTTGAAAAGTACCTAGTGGAAGAAAAAAGAATTATGCATTGTATCATCCTCAATAAACTTTACTCTCCAACAGGCCCTAAATTAGACTCATTCACTCCACTGCCTAATACTTGTCCACAAATCACTACTGAACTAAAAACTGTAACTTTGCCATTGCTATCTTCAACAGAGCTAGCTAAACTGGTATGATAGTACATCTGAACAACTTGGCAACTTGGCCAGAATCCGTAGAGACCTGTGGCTCTCTTAAGTTTATGGATAGAACCAGAAGGGGGAAAAAAACCATCAAAACATGAATCAACTAATTTTTAGCTGAGAATGTGGTGGTTAACCAAAGCCATAATGCTTTAAAGCAACCCATGGCCATTCAACAGAGCCTACACAAATGATACCTTCATCATCAATAAAAATTATGTACAGCATCCTGTAAAGATTATCAGTCAAGTTTCAGGAGGTCATCTTTGCTATAGAGCATGAAAGATATGGGAATCCTTTCCTAGGATATTAGGTTTTATGGAGCTATACCAGCACATTTGCAAGTATTTGGTATGAAAATTACATTCCTTCAAACATGTAAGGGAGCACATTCAGCACAACATACTGAGATTTAGCTGTCTGATTTTCATTAATTTTAATGGGAATTGTGTGGCTGCATCCCAGCAGACTTAGTTGAATTTCTGCCCCTTCCACTTCACATCCACACACCCCTTGTCTGTGCAGTGCATTCTGACTACTGGACTTATTTGTCACAGATGATACAATATCAGATGCTTGAACAGCACTAAATGTCTGAATTATGGTAGAGATCTCATGGAATTAAACTTTTAAAGATTTTTTAAGAAATATAAGCCAAGGATAATGCAACTTCAAGAAAAGTCATTATTTGAGGCAGTGATTATAATCGGTGTCTTGGCCACTGTCTAGAGGAGTAGGCTTGGGCTGGGATGATCTGCCCTAATGCTGTGCCACCTCAGATAAATAATTTTATTTTCTCTGTTCTGGTTTCAGTAGTAGTGAAACAGAAATATTTGAACTCTCCTCTTCACCATATTGCTCCTCAGAAAACAATATAAAAGAAGTATTATTTTTCCCTAGCTCAACTGAATGTTCATGTTCACCAATGTGATAGCCTAAGATCAAAAAATCAGATTTGTTTAATGTCAGATTTACAGAATCATTGCTCAGCTATATTCAGACGTCAAACTTCTCTCAAATCAAATTCGTACACAATGGACACGGAGTCAGATTTTGAAAAATAGTCAAAATAAACAGCATGAGACAGATATATGTCTTATTAGTGAAGTAAACAGAACCTTGCCCAGGAGATTTTATGTGATGCTATAAATCTACTGTAGAAAAACTTCATTGATATAATAGCACTTTGACCTATCAGCTTTCATTATTTCTCCTTTGTTAAACTACTTCAACTTCTAATCTGATTTGCACAGATTTTTAACTGCTTCTGAAACTATGCATGGATAGCCATAGCTATTGTTTACACGGGAAATTTACAATTATTAGACAACTATACCTAAATTATTCCTAGTAAGTCATATGATTGCTAAAAGATTTATTTTATTTTTTTTTCCTGAAAAATGGATAGGTTCAGAAATGCAGTATTGTATCTGACATGGTGTTATTGATTCTTAGATGGGCAGAACAAGGTTTGTGTGATTTAGGATCTAAAAGTTCATCAAAGTACAGAGTATCACAAAGCGAGCTTGAAAAAACTGTAAGCTTTGAGCATTGGATACTCCTGCAGAATCCATGACCCCTAAATTTAGTTCTTAGGGTCTGGATGCAACTTATGAGTCAAGTTATGTAGTCAGACAGGACTTAACCAACACCTTTGCTATTAGTATGGAACTGTCTAGCTGCTACTAATGACACACTTGAAAGAGATATGTTTGCTTTAGGCGCATAACCTGCATCGAATTATATTTTTCCCTCTTCCAACTTGATGTCCAGAATTGACTGATAAACCTAAGCAGCTATGAAGTATTTTTTTAGGAACAGAATTTATTCCTATTCAAATGTTGAGAAAGCTTCTTTTTCTCATATAACCCTGACTTCCTCACACACACACTCATCCAAGTTGGGCATAATTTGAACTAAAGATACTCAGCTCAGCAATGTCATTTCAGAACTGAAATGATTCTTGCTTCTTGTGAAAAGAGAACTTTAGACCCCTAGCATATTATAAATTTGAAAAATAACACTGAATTATACCTTATATTCAATGTCTAAATTCCACTCTCTATTTTTATTTTATTTTTATCTGGTGTTAGTTATCAGAGTAAGGTCTCGTTAGGATAGTTCAGATATGCTTAACCTTCCTGTTTTCTGCTTGAAAACTCATTGCAAGGAAATGTAACTTATAGTAATACACTTGATATTTAGTATCGTTTGGTGCATCATATCTGTCCTTCAATTGCATGTGGAATATGTTTTAAGAAGCAAATGAAACACCTTGAAAGGATGCTATTTTACAGTAATCTACCCATCACAACCAGCTTTAATACAGTAAAATGTGTTAAAATAAATTTTGCAAATTTTTAAATATACATGCAGACCTCTTACTGCCCCACTAACCCAAAAAATCAGTGAAGATAATTTGAACTAAAAATCCCACATACTAAATCATGGGCCAATGAAACTCACATCATTAGACCCAAAAGGTGAATTCTCAAAAGGATAGATAAAAAGAGTATCCAAATACCACTTCTACTGCATTTGAATGAAAACTCTGAACCCCAGTTCTATAAGAGACTATGTTGGGAAATAACAAAGTATTTTGGCCCTGAGCCTGTATACATCATATTCTGATATCTGTATAGCATTTTCCCACCTCAATCTCCACCCATTTTAAAGATCTGATTACATTTTCAAGCAGCATCTTCATTTAAGGTCAAGAAAAAATCTCTAACATGTTAATCAAAGGGAATACTTATGGTCATATCTCAATGCTGACATTTAAAAGAAACTTCATGCAAATGAGATATGTGACTGTGTTACTAGAGAAGACTATCAAATACTGAATACAGAAACAGAATGAAACTCTTTATATTGACTGAAGACCTTCATGTGCATCCTCTAAAGTGAAAATTAGACTTAGATTTGTAAACTTTGAAGCCTATGAACCCTTGGGTATATACTCCTTAGTGCATCCTAATGCCTCTACTACATAAAAATTAAGTGTAACATTAAACAAAATTTCCTGCTGTTGCATTTTCTTTTCTTGTAGACTCAGAAGTGAAGGGCTGACAAATTGAACAAATTTCTCTGATAACCCTGAAGATTGCCTTTTAAAATAAAAAAATCTACATTATTTTATGATGGGTTCCTTTATAATATTTGGCTTTACTACTTTCCTCTAATCTGATTTTATTAAAAAGTAATATAATCTTTAATTCACAGTCCACTTCTTTCAATAAATACTTAATCAAATATGAAAGCTAACTTTCTTATTTCAGGAATGAATATGTACTGAAAATGAAAAGCTATTTGTAGTAGTCAAAAAAGGGCAACATTAGTGAAGAGGTGTAGTGCTATACACGGATTAAATAACTTTACATTTTTGAGGAATACACCCAGCACTGGTGGTTCAGTGCTCAGCTGCAGCAAGAAATGCAGATTGAGCTGTGGGTGATGGGAGCTGGAGGCAAGAGGCCATGAACTGGTACCAGCTCTGTACACAGCCAAGGGCCTGGGGGCTGACCACACACCCAGAGACACTGCAAGAGCCCTTCTCTCAAACTTGCACCACCTTAGACTGTAAGGGCATAAAAGCTCGGGTTTTCACCCCCTCAGACTGTAAAGGTAGAAAATCTCAGATTTCCCTTTGCTTGTGGTCCATCCTCAGAGGCACCCAGATCAAGCTGTTGGTTTTTGTTGAACTATAATTAATTTCTGGATCAAAATATTTGAGACTCTGCTCTGAGAAACCTGAGGTTGAACCAATAAGGAAACAGTGAGTGTGGGGTATGTGGGGAGTTGTAAGACCCCAAAATTGGCTCTACAAGGCTCTTAAAAGGGATTACTGTTTGTTATGTACTCTGAGTTAGACACGCAGGAAAAACATGGACAAGATATTCTCGAGAGGTCAAAACAACAAAACCTTTACTGACAACTTTAGAAAATCAGAGAGCTTTGCAAAAGTTTAGATCAGCATTCAGTCAACATAAAACATTTCACAAATTATTAACTTAGCCCATTCAGCTTAGCCCATCCAATTTTAAATTACTCAAAACTCTGAGAAGAGGGAATTGGAAGAAGATGAAAGAGTGAAAAGACATAGATAGGAACAAATTCTGGACTTAGGGTCAAAAAGCAGCAGTGACACTGCATTTGCTCTTTGATAAGACTGATCAAATTTCTGCTGTTAAAAATTTGCAAAGTCTTCTATCTTCAGCAAGATGATTACTGATAATATTCCTGTATTCTTTTTTCTGTTGTCTAATCTTGCAGAAGACCTCCTGATGAATTCTTGTCTCTCACAGGTGGTGATGAGCAGTGTGCAACAGCTCATAGATATATTCAGTAGCAGAAATATTTCCTATGTCTGGAATTCAAGCCAATTTCAGATAGAAGAGAAAATAATATAAACCAAATAGATATATGTTCTTATTCAGGCACCTAATGGAAGGCTTTCATAAATTGAAGTCCTTAATAATCCTTATTTCTAAGGCCAATATAATCAAGAATCTACCCTTCCTTTGAGCACAACAGCCTTTTCTTTGGTGGTGTATATGGGCCAAAGAACTACATTGAAGACTCCTACATAATACAGTTAATTCAACTAAGACCTAAGTTAAAGTCTTTTTCAGTTGCTACCTCTAATTTTATAGTTTTTTGTATGTTTGGGCGGTCCTATCAACAGGTAATAACAAAGGTCAGTTTTTTCTCTAATTAAATTATGCTTACTCTGCTTGAAAGTTAATTGTTTTTAACTGTGGCCATATTATCAGCAGTCAGTTAGAGAAGGTGTTTGGCAATATTTTACTTTATTTAGGAATAATAGAAAATACAAATTAAAATAACATTGGTGTCAGTTGCTTAAGAACATTTACAATAAAAATATTTTCTGTTTTCTTGAGGTGTCATAGCTTTTAAATAGAATATTTTTACTCCTTCAGGAGTACAAAATATTATTCCTTAAAAATTTTGTTGTGATGGCTGGAATTAGAGCCAGCATGCAAAGAGAAGTTGACAGAGGCTGTGAACCTGTAGGGCTATCAGAGGGTTCTGACTTAAATGTTAATTATTTCTTCAATATACACTCACAGATATTATACACAATTGGGGATTGTGAATGTGTATACACTGGATTTCAGCCTAATCAAGTTATACACATTTATTAGTTGATGTTGAACCAAAGGAATTAACTTGTGTTAAGATATATAAAAAAAGATTGTTTAAAAACAACAAAACCTATTTACCTGTAGATTTACACTTAAATCTCAACACAAAATATATTAACATGAATAGGATGAGAGGAAGTTAACAAAGAAGCTTTTGTAAAGACATTGCACTGAACACATAAGAAATAGGAAAGTCATAAAAAAAAAACTCAGTATAATTAATAATAGATCTTTCTAGTAATGCAAGCAAAAAATATTTTTTATTATATTGAAAAACGTAAATCAGTCTATTTTTTTCCAATATCACAGAGGTTAAGAGAAAATAAATGCTATTATAGTCCTACTTCTAAAACAAGAAAGATTTGTAGAAGACAAAAATAAAGTCCACCACTAAAAGAAAAAAGAGTCCGGAAGTCACTAATTTTCTTCCTCTGGATGAATCTGATTTGCTCATCTGTAAATGTACAAGGTAAAAATACTTCCTATAAATTTTTAAATTCATTAAAAGATGGCTAGCAAATTCCAAGTGTGTTTATCTATTTTCCCATTTTTTCAGTCAAAAAGCAACAGATAAAACCATTACAGATATGATGGAGGAAGTTAATTTAGAAGACAGAATCACTGGCAGACACAGACTGAGGCTTTAAGGCATTATTACACAGATGGCTAAACAGTGCACCATCTAAACAGTATAGACATGTTCTCACCAACTCTACAAATTGATAAACATATTCATCATACACCGATGATAGAAATGTGGTCCAATACTCCCATTTCACTCAATATCTAGAATGACGTCAAATCCTGTCTCTAATTAAGTATCTGAAGTATTCCATCACCAGCACTCTTCTACTTTTAACTGCCAAAAACTTCATACAATCGTAGACATCACGATTTACACTTTTAGAGGTTTTTTGATAGATCATCATTCTGTGATTCTGTGAAAAGTCTGTATCTCCAAACTTGATATTGATTTTTCTTATAACAAAGGCAGACATATCTAATGTTTTTATCTGAATGTACTAGTCTTGGCTGGGACAGAGCAAGTTTTGTTCACAGTAGCTAGCATGGGACTATGTTTTGGATTTGTGCTGAAAAGAGTGTTGATAAAGCAGGGATATTTAACTATTGCTAAGCAGTGTGTACACAGAGTCAAGGCCTTTTCTGCTTCTTGCACCACCCCAACAGCGAGGAGGCTGGGCATGCACAAGAAATGGGGACTGGGCATAGCTGGGACAGCTGATCCCCACTGATCAAAAGCATGTTCCAGAACACATGGCATCATGCTGAGAAATAAATGCAGAGGGAAAAAAAGGAGAAGAGGTGGGAAGGAAACGATATGACATGACAGAATAAAATACAATACAATACAACACGACATGACATGACCTGACATGACACACAACATTTAGAGATGTGGCATTTTTCTTCTCAGGTTATCATTTTCATGGAGATGACTAAATACCTGTGTGAAAATAGTTAATTAATTCCTTATTTTGCCATGTTTGCACAAGTGGTTTTTACTTTACCTATTAAACTGTCTTCATCTCACTCCATAATTTTTTTGCATTTTAACTCTTTCCATTCTCTCCTCTATTCCCCTGGCAGAGTAGCTGTGTTGTGCATAGTTGCCAGGTGGAGTTAAACTAAAACAAAAGAAAAATTCTGAATTTGCTTACTTTTTGTATAAAAATGGCAATAACAAGAAATATTAGCAATAGTCAGAAACATCAACAGACTTCAAAACAGCAAGAGGAAGGACAGATTTGGTTCTATCAAATGGCAAAATCCTCATTTAATATTACTTTAAAAATTAAAGTAAGCCTGTAAGAAAGCAAGTAATAATGAGTCAGATCTCAAGTAATTAAACTGTACTATCCATGCATAAAGCTAGCTGAAAAAGTGACCTGTTGGGGTATTTTATAGTTTCAATTTTTATACGGATATGGAATTCATACATTTTAATATGAAAACAACAGTTTCATATAAACAATTGATGAATCAAAAATTATTTTATTCACTAGATCCGTACAAGAAGAAAGGTGAAGTAAATGGCTTCCCAAAAAGGCCTGGCTACAGCTGCACAGGTTTATGTATCTAGCAAAGTGATTGCTTAAAAAAATGTGAAGTACCTTGGGAGTCAACTGTTACACAAGAAGGTAATATTTGGTAGAAAGAGCATCATGTTTGAAACTTTCTTGCTTTCATATTTCTTTCCTGTCTGCAAAATAAAATGATATTTCATCTGAGCAGCATCTCACATAAATACAATTTTACACCAATGATGAACAATCTTGCTGCTTAGAACCCAAATAGATTTTTCTTAATTGCCTCAAGAAGCATATGATATTTACCTCAAACTTATTCCAAGATAATTAGAGTAACTTGGAACTGGTTCAACTGATTCACAGAATCATCACAGAAACATAGAATGGTTTTCGCTGAAGGAGACCCCAAAGAACATCCAACCCCCCTGCCATGGTCAGGGACACCTTCCACTAGACCAGGATGCTCAAAGCCTCATCCAGCTTGGCCTTGAATACTTCCAGGTTTGGCAATCCACATCTTCTCCGGGCAACATGCTCCCTGAAGCCTTAGCCTTCTGTTCTTCAGGCTAAACAATCCCAATTCTCTTAGCCTTCCTGCAAAGCAGGTGCTCCATTCCTCTAATCATCTTCATGGCCCTCTTCTGGACTTCTTCCAACAGGTCGATGTTTGTCCTGTGCTTAGTACCCCAGAGCTGGGTGCAGCACTCCAGGTGGGATCAGAAAAGCGGGGCAGAATCATCTCCCATGCCCTGTTGGCCACAGCTCTTTTGATGCAGGCTCGGACATGTTTGGTTTTCTGGGCTACAAGCACACTTTGCCTGCTCATATCCATTGCCTTCTCATCCATGAGCACCCCAGGTCCTTCTCAGTAGGGCTGCTCTCAAACTGTTCCTCCTCAGCCTGTGTTGTCACAGCCCAGAGACAGCATCTTGCACCTGGCCTTGTTAAACTTCGAGAGGTTCCCAAGGACTCACTTCTCAAGCTTGTCCAGGTCCCTCCAGATGGCATCCTGTCCTTCAGGAGTGTCAACCACACCACTGCAAATGCAAAGAATAACAATTTCTGTCTAAAAGACATTTTTGGTACTAGGTAACAGCTGTCCTTCACGATTTAACAAACAAAAAAACCCCAAAAAAACAAAATAAAACAAAACAAAGCAAAAACAACAAAGAAGGCAAAAAATACAGACTTTATTACATTTAATTAGTTGTGCACCATTGCTGCTGTCATCATTGCTACTGTCATGCTATAACACAATTTTTGACAATTTACACTATGACATGTCAAGACAAAATTGTATCACAAAATTCTTTAAAATTTTAAGACAAAGCATTCTAGAAAGCAAAAAGGGATGATATAAGGACAAATAATTTCTGCACAAGTTTCCAAAAGAAGTGCAGAATTTTAAATCTTGAAGAGTTTAATGAAAACAGAATTTTTCATTAGGAAAAATCCCTAACTTTCTGACACAAAAAATTCAAACTGCTCCATTGAGAACTACTTTAGGATTGACTTTACAATCAACAGAGTACATGTTGTTTTATACACAAGGTAACACACATTAATTAGCTGATGTAATATTATGACTAACAGATGGGATGCATAAAACAGTGCCAACAACAGTTCAGCAGTTCTTATTTAACACATTCACCTTTAGGAATGTTATGAAGATTCAAGGATAATGTCATTACCTTTTCCTTTAATGTCTTCAAATGCCCTGCTTTGATACTATGTTTAACTGTGAGACAGATATTATTCAGGACACTGCCTTTTTTTCTTCAGTCTAATTGGTAAATTATGACTGCAGTATAAAAATATTGGTTACTGAGAGCAAAAAAACACATTTAAATATATTACTCTAATTTAAACATATTTATCTAAGAATATTACTTTCCTCTTTACATCAAATATAAATGTTTGCATAGACTTCAAACGCAGAAGGGAGTCTTAAGTATAAATCTTTAATAGATTGTGCATAGTCTACTGCCCCTTTAAAAAGTTTCTGATTTGTTTTAAACAAAACATGCCATGATTTTACTGGCAGCTATTGCTGCATTACAGATGGTCAAGGACATACGCAGTTAAGACAGAATGAAGTGAATCAACAGAAATGGACTAAAAGCTGTAAATAACTACTTTTCTCAAAAGCTTTAGATAAAAAGTAAGCTCCATGGATGATTTCCAAACATGTTTGTTGCATTAAAATATTTAGTAGAACATTTCATGCAAACATTTGAATTTTAGAAAAGTAGGACTCTGAAAAACACCTGCAAAAGCTTTGCAAACCATGATCTTCCCCTATTGACTTCTCGGAAAATCAAATACATAACATAAAACCTGGGGGTAGAGATCAGACTTCTCCTTACACACTTCCCCCTGCAGACTAAACGCATCATTTTCCTGGGCTGCATGTTCCAGCCTCAGTCGCCAGACTGACAGAGAAGGATCAGTGGAGTGCTCCTACCCTTGCTTTTTGCTAACTGGAAAAGTATGGCAGCATCACAAACCTCTTGCATCCAAACTACAGAATAGGCTGCTTGAATTACCACTGCCTCACATGCAGCCTTGCTATCAATGTAAGTAGCACACTGTGTATGCAAGTCCTTGTATTCTAAATGAAGAATTTTTATTAGTTCCCTTGCTACAACATTAATATTTATACTTTGAATTACACAGAGTTAAAAATATAAAAAAACCCCCAAAACTTTCTAATATCTACCCCTTCCTCTGGTGATCTCCTTTCCCCCTCTGGGAAAGGAGACTGGGTTTTTTAAGGTAAATGACCAGTCTAGGGGAGAAGGGTGTATAGCTAGTGATTAACATCCTGATTCCATGAGATTATGTCATGAAAGATGGAACTATCTTTATTTCTCCCACACAGAGTTTTTCATGCATGCAGGTACCTTTGTTTCAGGAATACATTTCAGCATATTCAGCAATTGTCCAATTTTTTCTATTTCTTAAATATGTTAGACAAATTTGTTCCTTTTGAATCTATTCACAGACAGGTTCCTGTTTAAGATATAAGCCTTAGATTTTGTAGAAACATGTTTACCTCATCCTGCAATTTAATCACAAGTTATAATCAATGGTGAAGAATGTCTGAGAATAATTTTTTTATCAATATCAACTTGAAATGTATTAATTTCCCTGGATTACTGCAATTAATTCACAACTATCATTATTCTACCAAAACTCTGCTTTTTTACTCTTATGCTCCTTTAACACGACAAAACAATGCTGATTAGAAGTTTTATGTGCTTTATAAAATGAGTTTTTCTATTAAGACATAGCACAACTGCAGGGATATAATAAACTAGTTATATTAAGTTGGTCTTGCATATTGACTTCTGTTACAAAAACATGAGGTAATGAACATTTTAAATTATCACTACAGTTTATAAGTGTTCATGAAATGCTTCATAAATCAACTTTTTGAGCAATTCACCTTGTTTTTCAAATACAGCCAATTTATTTCAACCTAAGAATTGCATGAATGGAAGAATCAGTATTCCATTCAGCTGAAGAGCTCTTGAAATACCATTTAGAAATGTTAGTTTAGGTTAGTTCATTTATGTTGAATTAAATAACTGTTTTATATATTGATTTGGGGTTTACCCCTTTAATGCTCATCCCATTAATAAGGATCAAATAGCAGAGCATTTAAAGGAGAAAAGGAGGGGGTAGAGATACTACTTGTCCTTCTTAATGGTAAAAATATGTTTATTTTAAAGTGTAAAGTGTACTGTACAGCATTAATTTTGATTAATGATTTAGATTATCTTGAGAAAAATTAAGAAGCACGGCAGATGATTAAGACATTTATATAAGGCATATTTTATGTGTTTTTCTTAATGAAAACGTATATATAATTGGCTTGGAATGGAAGGCAATAAAAATCAATAGATATCATACATTTAATAGAAGTCCCAGTTCAATTTTCTGTTATGACCTTATTTCTTGTTTTAAAGTCCTGAAGTCACAGATCATTACAGATAATCAGAATGTGTAGGACTTTTTTCCAATTCTGACTAAAATTTATTTCTATTTTTGCAGATTAGACTTTCGAAAACTATTTCTATATGAGGACAGAATTTGTCAAGTTTTTCATAGCTTCATTAATTTCTGTGTGAAGAATAGGTCTGCACATTATACATTGGCTGGAGGAAGAGAGCTTCAGATGGACAAAACTATTGGAGTTTACAACATATAGGTATAAACAACAAAATTTGAGTCCCCTATGCTTTTACCAGTGAATATTTCATTATCTAAAATTTTGATTCACATTCAAAATTATCACTTTACAGAATTTATTTTCATTCTAATTTCTTGCACATATTTCTGGATTATGGTTGCCAACTTCCTTTTTGTTTTGTGTATTCGATTCCTTCCAGATGGGATTATATCTAAAAAATAGACATATCTTTTAGATACAAAAGATACAAAAGTCTTTTCATTTTATAAACACAAGAATTATGCACAGGAAAATTAACTACATGTCTAAGGACACATGAAACTATTTTCCAGACTAATGGAAAACATTTCCCAGGTTTCCTGAGCATCCTGTTACCAAGGTAAAATGGTTACTAGAAATACAAAATAGTCTAGGAGAAATCACCAGTTGCCTCAAGACCTAAACTTTAAATTCACAGAAAATATGAGCTTTAAGACCATATGTTTAGATCACGTAATTCATGAAGCTCCAATACATTATAACTGCTTTAAACTGGATGTGAAGTTTATAACAGGCACCTCTCCCCAAATATATCTAAAATCTGTAAGAATTTCCATTTTTCAAATGTGAAAAATGCCCCGATACTTGTTTCAGTAAAAATGTCAATTTGCTGTGTGAGACCTATTCAAGCACCATGATCACAGGGAGACCTTTCTCCCTCAGAGCAGGAGGGAAAGCCCAGTACAAGGGGCACTCAGTGCAGGTTGGCCCTATATAACATGGCAGCTTTCAGGACACTTTCCCTCAGGAGGAGTTCATTTGTTCCTAAATAGATCCACTTCTTCCCCACAGAATGCCCTCATTTCTCTCTTTGCTGACCAATGAATCTGGATCTTATTTATTCATTTGGGATTTTTTTTTTTTTTTGCTAAATGATTTAGTCCCAGCAGGATGGGCTGACAATAAGTGCCCGACACCACTGGTGGTACTGTGAGGTGCATGGGGGCTCAGGGGGTGAGAGAAACAGGTCTGGCTGAAGCACAGGAGCCCCTTGCTCACCCAAACCTAATCTCAACCAAGTACCATCACAGCACCAACCCACAGGGCACTGGACACTTTGATGCTGCTCAGGAAGCCTAATTAAAATCCGATTCATTATGAATACTTCGCAATACTTTGTAGGCTGCTTTCTGCATTGTACTTTCAGTGGAGTCCTGGCATTAGTACTACTGCACAGCCTATAAGGAACATGAAAGTCCAATTCTAAGTTTCCTAAATGTCTTTGCATGCAAGACCACGGGACTAGTTTCTCAATCATGCTGCTTGAGAACTCGATAGTTCCCTTTCCTAATGGCTGCACAAGTACACACGTGGGCTTAGCAGGGACAATTTAAGAATTCAATTCTGCAAGGTTAAATAACAGACATGAAGAGAAGCTTTTTGCCTCAGAGATGCCCAGGACATGGGATTGTCCAGGCAGAGTAGCTGGACAGGACATCAGGAGCAGCAGAAGGGTTGCTGCTCTCCAAGGTGGGCAGGCACGAGGCAGCTGGGCTGTGGCCTCGGTCACTGACATGGTCCCACAGCTGGAGCAGGCAGTCAAGGTACACAGCTGGCAGCAGAGGGGCTGGGGAGCATTGGGAAGGATGGCAGCAAGCCATGTGGGGGATCAGAGCAGGAAATCCACCCACCCAAAGACAGAGCTAGGGGCAGACAGCCCTGAGATGCAGCTGGGGCAGAGACTGGGACACCTGGCTGGGCTGAGCTGGCATCCTGTGCCATGGAGCAGGCCCTGACCCCAGCCAGGAAGGGCCATTACTGCACTGAGAACCCTGAAAAAAGGAAAAGGACTTGCACATATGCCTCTGATGGTCCTAATGGTGGGTTTGAAGAAGATTCCAGGTCAAAAAATTGTTGAAGAAATTTATTCAATTGGCAGGATTTGTCTCCCTGAGTACATGCCTCTTTGACCATAGACTATACTGTCAGTCAGTCAGACCCAGCTCTTTTTCTTTTTTGTCACTCAAAGACTACTTACTGAAATAGGAACTTTCCTTACTTGCAAATAAAAAATCTTAGTTATTTTGAGAGAAATTTTCAGTAAAGGAACATAAATATATTTCCTTCAAAATAGATTCTTAACTAATACATTATTTATTGTTATTTAAATGCAGTTTTACAAGGTGTGGTGGAGCATCTGTTCTTGTGCCTGATCTGTGATCTCAAGAGCTCCTGATAATCCTCGATCCAACCAGCTGAGGAGTGAAGTGTCTTTTGACCATACCAGGAGCTCTTGCATAGTAAAGGTGGGAACAATTCTGGCTGTAACATGAACATCACCTGCCTGACCAAGGTGGGGAACAAAGGATAAGTGACTAGCCACATTAGCCTTGGTCAATCATTTTCCTGAATCATCACCCAAGTGAAAAGGTACCGTTGTTATCAGACCCTCTGAAAAAATTAACCTTAGTCAAATGAAATGGTACCACTGTTACAGAAAATTGAGCAATTTCAGGAATTATTGACTTGAGATAAAGCCAGAATGAAACTGATGACTATAGGCAATCATCTTGCACCCAGTGAAGAGCAGGCCCAAGCGCTGAGCTCTCCTGGACTGCAGTGGGCTGTGCCAACACCTCTCTCTGAGTGGGACTCTTCTCAGAGCTTGAAAACTCTCAAGTTTGCAATGCTTGGAAGGCCATCACTGACAAGGAAGCCTAAGCTCATACCCACACACACACACAGTCTTCTCAAGGTGCAGCCCATGCCTGCTGAGAGACACTAAGAGGTTTGATGTGAATATTTCATTGGACCCAAGGGGAATTTTGGTATTTTTACACACATAGATATAGATGCATACATCTCTGCCTCTCTGTGTGTGCATGAATTGTTTATGGTGTGAATGTTGCTATCACGAATTTGCAATGAAGTCACTGTCAAAATTGTAGAAAATTCTATTGAATCTATTTGGTATTGATGGCAGACCAGTGTGTCTTACAACAGTGTGGAAAGGGATGGATTAAACTCCAGTTCTCAATTCTCCCACAATTCTGTTTTGATAATAAATGCAGAGCCCACATTACAGATTATTTCTAAGAATTAGGGAAAAAAGCTATCATTACTGAGAGAGCTGTACAAAGAGCTGGCTCAGGATCTCTTGGCTCTGAAGATACATGTTGTAGAGGTAACTGATTCATAGCTTTCACAGAGACTCCTAAAGCAAGCAGAATTTGCATCTGCTATGAACTCAAACTGCAATCCTTACACTTTCCTCTAGTGCAAACACAAATTAATAACACTGCAAACAAAATTAATTATTTTCTCAAAGAAAAAAGTAGGAGTTTTCAAAGCATGATTTCAGGAAGCAAGACCAGTTTCCTGTTAAATGAGTCAGGACTTTAAATACCATTTTCATTAGGGAACGTTTTAAATTAATAACTGATTTAACTGAAACTCAGATTTTAGTGTCTTACATTCCTATTTAAAATTATAAGTGGCTAATTGTATTTCTTTTTGACAAGGCAAACCTTTAAACATATGTGCCCAAAGAAATTTATAATGAGTTTGAAGAAATAATTGGAAACATTGCTATTAGCTATGCAAACACAGCTTTTACTTATACTGTAATTTCCACTGTTAAATCAGTGATCCAGATTTACAAATATTCTTTTCTGTATTTGGCGTATACATAATTTATATCTTCACTTGCTCCTGTCCTTAAGCTATGCCAAGCTTCTCTCTTTATTATGGTCTGAAACACATGGCCTGACTTCATCTCTAGTCTAAGCCATCTCACCCACCTGCTGAAGACAAATAGTTGATGAAGCTTCTCCTTACATTAAGCTTTAAACTTTGACCGTGGTTTAACAGCTCAACAAAAAAACAAGCCAAAAAATCTTTGTGCACCAGACTAAGAGGTATTATTCTATCCAGAAACTATTAATGTCTTTCCAAAATTCCTAAATTTATCTTCCTAGTTTCATATGCATATGTTGATAGACTCTCTAAAATTGATGAATACCCTGATTGCTACTGTGTTACTTCTACGTGTAAAAGTACTGCTTACTGGTAATCAGATGAACTGTATGTAACACAACATAAATGTTATAAAAATTAGGATATTATTACATACAAATCCTGTAATAAAATTACAGGTCACATATAAAATATTTTTATCTTCATACCTGAACTACTGTGTCCTATCTAGAATTCTGTGTCAAGTCCTAGATTCCCACGTACAAGAGAGAGATGGAGTTACTGGAGAGACTCCAGCAAAAGAGCACTAACATAAGAGACTGAAGCATCTCTCAAAATCAGAGCTAAACATTATATTTTATTGCTCTCTCTCTTTGACAGCTCTATAGCTAAGAGTCTCTTATTGCCTTTAGTTCTGAACTCTGATTTGAAAAATAAATTATAATTCACAATAGGTTAAAAATCTAACATTAAATTATTGCAACAAGAGAGAAATTACTAAAAATAATATGCAACCTTCTGTATACTTTTAACACAATATGGAGGAGAGAAAGATGGTATCAATGCATTTTTGGCCCTAAACTATTTAGAAAATCTTGCAAGAACACATATTTCATGCATCATGTAGAATTTATATTATATAACAGCAAAATATGCTATTATACATATTCTTTTTTATTTTCTTATAGCTTCAGAACCAAACAATTAGGGTAGGGTTGAAATATGGATCATGTTAAATAATAATAAACAGAACTGCAGAAGCAACTGAATATTTTACTGACTAAATGTGCAGAATTTTTATTGCATATTTGCAATTTAGAAATCTTTTTAAATTCCACTTCTGTGGCAATTGTATTTCATGTGCAGTATATGCATGTGTACTCATAGCTGCCCCCGAAAATGTTCCTTGTATTTATCCCAGTGGCTAATTGCATAGTAACATCAATGTGAAAAACTTTACAAAAGCAGAAAACTCTTTATCTGTATATATATATCTTCTAGCTGCTTTTAAAAAGGATAAATAACTTGCATATATCTAAGAAAAATAGTAAGATACAGAAAAAAAGGATAGTTAACATTCTTCATCAAAGGAATGAAAAACCTTAGGAGGCCAGAGGACTCTGTTTCATTTACTTTTTACAAATCTTTTCAGTAAAAGTCAGACTGTGAGGGGCTATGACTGCTTTTTTAAATACATCATTGGGTAACCACTTAGGAGGAAAAAACTATCGAAGACAAAGCATTTTGTTGGCATGAAAATAAATGTGTAAGCACTAACTAAGAAAAAAAAATATGCTAGAAATAAGGGAAAAAACTCTTTAGTCATCAAGGAAGTGATTGTCTGGAATATTCCAAGAACAATACCTGGTGACCCAGCAGAACACTCCTTATCCTCAGTCCTCACTTTTAATATGTTTAAAACATTGTGGGCTGCAGTCTCGCAGCCCTTCCCAACAGCTGCGACTTCTTGCTACATTAGCTAAATGTCACTTTAAAGAGTACAGAGGAATACAAGGGGAAAAGAATTCCTGCTCTAAAAAGGTAAAATATATTTTTAGAATATAAGACACTAAAGCTGAAAACCCCATTTTTATGGATTTCCAAACACAGTTTTTCAAGGTTTTTAAGTATTTTTCCAGTTTGTCAAAAGTAATGCTGTCCTTGAGGATTTGCCCTGCGGTTTTATAGCTCTGAGCCTTTCTTATTTACAACTGCATTAAGCAGGTCACCTGGTAGTAGCATAAATGGGTATGAAGCAGTGGTGATATTTAGTCATTCCTAATAAGAATGCCGACTAGGAGATATGTGTTCCAAGGGGTCAAGAGATGAATTATGTTATGGAATACAGAGCATGGAAACCACAAGCTATCAATTCTCAGCATTTCAGTGGAAAGAATTGTGGATTATCAACAAGACTAATTATTCTGAAATGCTAATTTTGAAATCTCTGGCAGACTATTAGGTGTTGTCAGTGTTACAGATGTATTTACCAGGACAAGGAGTATGTTTGTGGATAAGAGAGAGGTTTATCCTCCATACTATACCAGCCTCTGACAGGGCTGCATAGCTGTTTAAGCCTATGCATCAGTATCTGATACACCAGTCTCCTCTTTATAAACAACATTTCTTTCATTGTAATCACCACTGTTTATCTTTGGTTGATTACTTGCATATTTCTATATAAGAAGACGCATGGGCTCCAAGAGAATGCTGAGAAGAAAAAACATTGGAGATTGCCTGAGCTAAGGCACCTACACTATACGAGCACTTTAACATCTCGTTCAGTCCTTCCATGTAGGAAAGTACATTCCAAGGTCTGGAATGGAGTTATAGAGCCACTTGATGCAAAGCTGCAACATCCCTCAATTCTTCACCTAATACAGGAAGCACAAAGGTTATATGAAAGCACCTTTTTCTTCCACCCACACACATTCCTCTCAAGAAATATGAAAAGAAAGTTAGCATCACAATTAGTTTCTTCTAATGTACAATATCTGCACATTTCATTCCCTGGGGTCATTTTCAAAGAATTCAGTTTCCCCACCACCACCATCTATTTATATTTTCAGATCTAGAAATACACAATAAGAACTGTAGTTGCAATTCTTAACTTAATTGGCATTCTTTCAAGTGCAATTATATCTCAAAGATTAGCCTTTATTCTTGCCACACTGCTACTTAAAATGTCTGATTTCTTTTTAATACACTGACCATATTCACTCATTTTAAATATCACTCTGACAACTCTATACAACAAAAATCACTGAGCTTGAGAGGTTCATTCAATTAATGGCTTTAACATTTAGAGTCATAAAAAGTAGATATTTTCCCTGTACAAACTTTAATTGTTTGGTCTTTTTCCTAATTAGGAAGAAGTCAAGGAAAATAAAGAACTGAAAATATTCTTCATCCTTTATCTAGCCCACTTTTGAAAATAGATATTTTCCTTATGTTCAGCTAACTTTAATTTACTCAAGCAAGACTACTCATTTCAGAGAACAGGGTTCCTGAGGAGGTCACTTCTGTTTTTTCCAACTGACAGAAACAAAGGAAAAATATTGCTACTACTCACAGTCTGGCAGTTGCTGGCAGTCTCTATACTTTGATCAGATTAAACCTAAATGCACTATCTGTGCTTCTTGAGCCATTTTTGCATTAGACTGTTTTTTTTAAAAAAAAGAAAAAGAAGGAAGCTTGAAGTCCTGTTTTTTTTATTTTTTTCCCTCTACCCTAGAAAATATTTTTAATATAAACATGAATTTAAACTGGAAGACAATAGTTTTAATGAGTTACATTATTAAAAAAAATAAAATTAAGACTCTAAAAAAAATTAAAAAAGAAAATAAAAAAAAAAAGAAAAAAGACATCTTTACTGACCTAAAAAATAATTCAAATATTATTTTTGTTGTTGGGAGCAAAAGTTCCATTTGGTTTTATTTATGGGAATACAAACAATGGAAATATTTCTGAAATAAAAAAAAAATAAATTTAACAGCCCAAAATTATTTCTATGACAAATGCTCAGCTATGGGTACAGAAAGTCCAAAGCCAGTAATTCCACAAAGTGTAAATGGAAACATTTGCCTCATAAGTATATTAGTTGCTCACAATATTAGAACTCCTCATCCTATTACAGCTTATTACAAGCCTCCATAAAATTCCAATAAAGAGTGTGCTAAGGAAGAAAATAATAAAACCAAGATGAGTGACGTCCTTAAGCAGCATGCTGATACCTCTCTGCCTTTGCAGTGTAGAAGCAAACATATACACCAACAGATGAGAAGAAAACTGAAAGTTCTTGACACGGACTGATGCATGTCTGTGCAGGTTGTATGGTAAGTTTATTTTAACATTTCCAAATACTCAGAAACTGAAAGAGAATGTATCTAGTGTGCACAAAGTTGTTGCAGTTTTGTTTTACAATCTTCTTTTCATAGTCTCTTTTCAAAGATGTTTTATTTTGGCATTTTTGTGACACATTGCCCAATACAAAATTATTGCAATGGATATGTTGCTTTTAAGTGTGGGGGTAAATGATAATTTTAATGGACAGTACACATGACATAAAGGATCATCAACAGAGCTTTGGTTTGGAGCAGATTATTCTGCATGATCCAGCAAGTACTAAGAAATTCAAATTTAATATCAAGTGAAATGAATTAACCTGAGGGAAGAAAAGGGCAATATTCAAGACAGCAGGAGTATATTATCATGAAAAAGAAAACACTCTTAATTTAATAAAGGTGATTTATTAAGTGTTCTGACAATTGTAGCATCCTTCTCACATACTAAATTTGCCTTCCAAACAATGTGTACAATGATGAGCAAGAGATGTGGAATGACTGGTTTTATTCCACATGCCACCATTCTGTTTCTTCTCAAGTTAAATTGTTTAGGGACATAATGAAACTGTTCTAATGTAGTGCAGCAATTTAAACCCAAAATATCACTTTGCAGTTCCATAACACACACTATATTTGCTATGAAATTCTTAAATTCTTTTCTCTTGTAATCTTACTTAGTCCTCTTTCTGAGTTGTTTAAATGAATTTATCCCAGGGCACTCTAGCCTGTTTCAAACAATCTACTGTTTCAGAGATTTTGATGGGGAAGTGGGAAAACTGAGATAGTAAGAATCATGAAACCTATCTGTTCATCTACCTAGGAGCTAGCAATACACGGGATTCTGTGATTAAGTATGAATATTGTCAGGAAATTTGTATCTTGAAAAGCCACTGTCTTTCTTGAAAGCATTGATTTCACTGGACTCTATAATTTAATCATATTTAGCCATGTGACAAATATGTAGAAACTTTTCTTCATGATGATTCTAAATGTAATGCCGTATAATCCTATTTAGTATATTGTCCTTGTTCTAGCTAGGACAAGGTTAATTCTTGCATTAGTCAGGAGATGCCATGGCTATTAGCTGGAGATTGTTCTATACCACCTCACATTATTGCCAGGAGTGGGGAGAAGGGGTCCCTTCTGGGTCCAGTTTGGCACAGCATCATGGATGGGGCCATCAGGTATTGTTTCTGTCTGAATGATTCATCTCTTTCTTGTACTATCTGTGATTACTACTGTTGCTGCTACTCTTTCTTTTCTTACCTCACTGCTGTTTCCATTAAACTGTTTTATCTCCACCCATGATCCTTACCTTTCCAGATTCGAATTTTCCTGTCCAGCCCTCTGCAAAGGAAGAAGGAGAGTGGGAGTGAGAGCAGTTCTTGGTTCCAGTGGGAACACGAAAGTGGAGAATATCATTCCTAAACCATAGCAGAAGGCTTTATGCTCAGAAAATGAAAGGGTCAGGAGGATAGGCTGTCTGACTCGCAAATAACTCAATATATACAGCTAAGCTTTTGTTGAATAGTTTTCTAGAAAGTATCAAAAAGCCTTGTTTTAGAAAGTCAGCTGGTCTAACACAATTTCACTCTTCTTAATTGTCTTTCATTCTTTAATTTTCTTGTTGACATGCCAACAAGAGCAGACTTCACATCCCAGATGATATGATTCAAGCAGTCCGACATAATGCCTTCAAGAATTTAAGTTGTCATAGACTTCATAAACTCAGAAAGAACAGTTCAAATTGTCAATAGGCAACTGAGAAAACAGACAACATTTCATTTAAATGTAGTAGAAAAAATAAGATGCAAAGTGTAATATTTTTATTTTCCTTTAAAAACAAACAAGCACAACTGTGGTGACAAAAATGGATTAATTATTATAATGTGAAAAAGCATGCTGAGAATCAGAATAAAGAGACAATGTTGTCAGTGTGAGGCATTTTTTTCAAGTTTTATAATATCTGACATGTTTCATAAATGTTCAAGTCCTGGAATCACACAATCATAAAAGTCTGCAGTTTTTAACTTATTTACTGTAAAACTAAGAGCTGAAGTTTTCATCATCATGAAAACAAGCTTGAAAAAAGGGACTATGAGGGATAAAAATAGAATTTCTTTGAAAACAGACAGCAAGTTAAAAGACCTAAACTTTTCTGTCATTTGGAGTTCTGTGAAAATAAAATATTTTCAAGAACATAGGGACTTGCCTTACTGTGCTGAGCACATCTCAGCGATGTTAAGGAAGTTTCCCTATCTGACCATCCAGAACCCACACTGTCAGTCATTCTCAGCATCTGAGCTGGGACCAAGGACCCTTCCCAGCTTCACACCCCACCCTCACAGTCACACCAGATTCCCTTACTGGTTCAGCCCCAAGTTTCCCATAGCAGACATCCAAGTCCTTCAAATCATTTAATCATAGTGCAACAACTAGATAGCAAAATAACAGCTCGAGCTGCTGCCTCTGAGGAGGGACCCAGAACAAAGGAGCTCCTGGGGGGTTTTAATCCCCGCAGTCTAAGGTGCAGCAGTCTGGGATGCTCGGCTCCTGCCACGTCTCCCAGTGTCCAGTCACCTGGCCAGGCTGCAGGTCCCTGCTGCCCTTTTTCATGCAAAGGGACTGCAGTTCACAGCCCCTTGGCTCAGGCTTGGGTGCCTGGTCTCGTAGAGCTCAGCCCGCAGCTCACACTGCAGCTGTTCCACCAGGCTACCTGCACTGGATGGATTAATACCAGTAAACTTCTGGCCAAGTGCCTCTTAGAGGCAGGTAGGCTTCTGAGGTTCTGTGGAGCTTCAAGGAATAGAATCTGTCTAAAATATGTGGATCTTCAAACTATCACCTCATCTCAGAGATTCCTGGTCCAGTATTCAGCTTCCCTCTTTTTCTCTGTTTAGTGGCCAAGTTCAGCAGATCCAGGTAAAACTCAGAAGATGACACTGCACAGTTTTTCACCAATCCTTCTCTATTTTGTGAAACTCCTGAATGGAACTGCATGTAGTGAGCTGCTCTAGAGTTCTGAAAAGATGTAAGTTTACTGTACTGAAACTAGCAGCAAAAAATTACTGCAGAAGAATAAGTAATTTTCCTTGTTTTGCAATTTTTTTAAAAAAGGATACATCACATAATATGTGATCACTCCAAATATCAAGTTTTACTGAAAAGTGATGATGTTGATGTGGATAAAATGTCCTCAAAAGTGTTTAGTTTTGTATTATTTAGAAAGTGCTGCAATTTGCCATAGAATAATGCATTCACTTCTAATTTAAAAATGTGATCAGATTGGAAACAGAGCACTTTTAATCTAATGGTGTAATTGAGAACAAGAGAAGGCATCACTGAATGTTTTTATTGTGAACGTATTCAACCTGTCATATCTAAAAACATTCTAAATCCAGAGAACACTTTACGTATGCAATAACTGCTGTCATTGCTTCTGTTATTATTCAGTTGTCTCTTATCAAAAATCTTACATAATATTTAGTTAAAATGCAGTCCAAAGGTTACCCATAAAGAAATGCAAGAGGATTTGCATAATAATTACTCATCAATTCAACTGAAGAAATAATGAGTCTTTTTAAACCCTGAAAATTTTAATAAGGTTATAAATCCAACTTTGTTAACAATATATTGTGTTTTTCTTCCAAGGGCACTCAAAACTCCTTTTAGAAGTAATAGTTCAGTATACACTTAGAAAATAAATCACCTGACCATAATAGTTCCAGTCTTGTGAAATTCTTTTATTTAATTAATAATGGTAATAATCCATGCTTCTGTATTATTCCCCTCTATTATTAATCATGTTTTTCTGGACATTATTAATTTAAATCTCCTAATACCCTGAGAGATGAGTAAATACTATTATTCTAGCTCAACATACAGCTGGTATGGAAAGGTGAAATAACTTGCCTAACACAGGATGAATAAGAACAACTATTAAGAAATTCAAAGTAATTTCCACTCTTAGAATTACGATATATGTTTAAAATCATATGGCTTATATTTTTCCATGGTTTTTAGTTTGCTTTTGTTTTCATGGATTTTGGACTTCAGTTGTTTATTCAATAATTCTTTTTAATGGTTGCTCTCTACAGCCGTGTAGTTTTGAGAATTTTTTTTCTTAAACTAGACTGAGAAAGATAAAACTCGCACATCAAAACTCATCCCTAGTGGCCTAGACTTCAAGCAGAGCAACAAAACCAACAAAACAAAAAAAAGCAAACAAAAAAGCAAACAAAGGAAAAAAAAACTAAAATAATCCAACACAGCAGAATTAAAATCAAATCATTTTTCTAATATTTTTTCTTGATTAGGTCCTAAAGACAAGCTTTTACATCCATACTCATGTGCCTTGCCTACACAAGCAACTTGACTTTTGCCAGCTAATTATATGCACAGTTGTTTTTCTTGAGTTAACAGAAATTTAATAAAGCCTCAGAACAACTGTACACCCGGGTTATTTTTATGTGTGTAATTGGAGGGTTCTGGGCTGAACTTTAGGTTCTAGTTTTGAAAAATATTAACCTATGTATTCTAACTTATACTCTTGGCTTCAGGGAACATTTTTCTTCTTAACATTTTTATTTATTTTGCACTTGTCACCAAAGCAGATTAGGGGAAAACAAATTCCACAATAATTCACCAAAAGCTGTGAGTTCTATTTTAAGATTAAGAGCAGTTAGTTCATTAGAAAGTATTGCCATGTTAACTACATGGTCTAGAAACTGATGAAATTATTTTAACAGCAAAACTAACACCTTTGACACATAGAGTACAGGAGCCATAACAAGAAGAGAAGGTAAATAAAAACCATGCTTCCTGTAGCTGTAGATGCTTTGTGAGACCTTTGTTTAAATAGTCTTTCTCAATGGATTTCTTTTTTCAAAAATTTCTGTCTAATTAAATTCACTTTTCCCTTCTACAATGTAAACAAAACACACGTAAATTCAGCAGGTTTATGATAACCCCTTTGGCAGAATTTCTCAGCTTCATGTTGTTCTTTAGCCTCAATATTCTTTCCAACCTTACTATAGTAAGCTTATGTGAAATGAGGAGCAGATAGCTTAATATTTTTGACCTCCAGCAGAAATTTGAATGGAAACTACAGAAGCTCAAGCCCAATTAAGCACTAATATAATTGTCTTCACACAGCAGAAATAAGTTGTCCTTTCACTGTAATACTTCTATTTTATACTTAAGAGAAAGGACAAAAAGGAATATGGAATGATTGCTTCAATGATCATATAGATCAAATATGAACTTTAACATGCAAGTAAGCACATAACTAAAGGACTGTGCTCTTTGATTGACTCCTGGGCTTAGTACTGTCATAAATATAAGGTCAGTCACTTTTTCAGTGTCTGAACCAGACATTAATTTTTCTTTTATGAACTTACACTCCATTTGTGTACTACACAGGGCTAAACCTCATTTTTCTCTATTTCCTGAATAATTGATACAGAGCCATTATCAAAACAGAACCCTTTCTCAAAAGTGTTTTTCAATTCAGTCCCTCCACAAGCAATTTGACCTGCATAGTGAGATAATTTGTAAACCACCAGGGTAGTTTTCCCCTTAAAAATAAAAATTTTTAATGACAATACACTCCAGATGAAAGCAGCAACACCTGGTAGTAAAAAAAAATAAACTCTATATTAGAAACAATTATAATTCCTCAAAATCCATATTTGTAACCTGTTTTTGCTTGAAAAATATGCTGCGCATATCAACAGTAGAAAGCAGCATTCAATTCCCATAATCAGTATTTAAACAGACTTTACTTAGGGATTTTGACGTGGGTTTTCCTTGCATTTCGGGAACTTTTTTGCAGGTGGGATATTCTGAAGCCATTTATTTGCTTTTTGGATGCACTTCTCAGTAAGGTTAGAGCTTTTATTTTTTTCCTTTTCCTTCTTTTTCTTTTTCTTTTATTTAGTAGGGACTATGTGGCTGTGAATGGCAAGCTGTATTACTCAGATGTTTAAAGCATGGTGCTAAATAACATCAAGGTCATCAGTTTGACCCCTTTATGAGCCATTCACTTCAGAGTTAGACTCAAAGAACATTGTAGGCCTCTTCCAATTCAGGATATTCTGTGATTCTGTGTGATTCTGTGAAATTGAACTGAAAACAAAGAGGCTGTCAACAGACAACCTTTCAAATAAATAGGGGGAAAGCACACTTGACTGAGTGAAACATTTATCATCCTGTTTTGATCTTTTGGTCACGTGTTTCTTCCTTTGCATCATTCCATGTTCTGTTTTCACATTTTGCTTGCATTTGAAGAATTGTACATTTCCTCTGAGCTTGGTGTTTCACAAAAAGGAACAATGAAATATCATTATAACTCCATTTTACAAAAAGTTCTAATTTCTCTGCATAGGCCTCAAAAAGGTCTTTTTGTCACGCTGTAATGTCACCACACAATTTGTAAAATCACCTTCTACACAGGCATGCTTATGTAAGCCCAAAATTCCTAAGATACGCAGAGGTACATTCTCCATAATGACCTCAGACAACAGAATTAAGCAGTTTAACCTCTGTGAGTGGTACCACAAGGTAAAGTTTAAAACTGCAATATTTAAGTGTTTTTAAATGTCCCTAAACCATTTTCTAACTATCCCATGTTCCATACCTATAAGAATTCAAATAAGGATTTAGTTTTTGGCCATATATACATATATTTGTTTTTCTCATTTATGTTAAAGGTTCTGCAGTAAAAATTATCATGTGGAAAGGTAATACATAGAACAGCATCAATAACAACAATTCTTATATTCTGCTAAAGGCAAAACCACCGTCAAAATGGGATTTCATATTTTGATTTCCTCTTCTTTCAGATAAAAAATACTATCCATTTCATTTCTGTAGCACATTTATTGTCATTTCTTGCAGCTCTGCTGCATGTGCTACTGGTGCTGTTTAAGCATTATCTGTTACAGGAGTAACCTTGTCAGCTACAATGGGATATATGTGCACATGCCTATAAACTATTTTATTATGATTTAGCTATGCTTTACTTTACCCAGAATAAAAGAAAAAAGTAGAATATAGGATAATCTTACAGATGTATCGAGAAACTGAACTAGATTTTTCAAAAGCTTATACATTTCTAAGTGCTCTTACCTTAAAAAAGGAAAAAACCAGGAAGATTTATATATAGCTATATTTTCCCTGGGAGGGGCTAATATTTATTAATAATCCTCAATGTCTTTACCTTGGTACGGATGATTATGCACAGATGATTCAATCAAATAAACATTATTGTACAAATATACAGGGAAGACATATTACAATCTCATATAACTTAAAATCTGAAAAAGTCTAGAAACAGAGGCTGTAGAAAAGACAGTTTTGTTAAAAGATCTAGTATATAATGAATATAGTTGGGATCAACTAATGAATTATTAATTAATAATTTTCTATTGCATTTGGTTTCTTTTTTTCTTTGTATAATGTGCCCATTTCTTTTGCTAATTCTTATCAAGATTGATGGGGAAAGAATGGTAATGGTAATAGCAGATAGGCATGGCAATTTCAGATACTATGAAAAGAGGGAGGAGAAAAGAAAGTCTGTCAGCTGGAACTGGTCCGTTGCTTGTACTTCAGTCCAGTTCTAGCTTCTGTGCACTGCAAATTTTTCTACTTGTATTAATATTGCTCTCCAGCATTGCCAGAAAAGCTCAAATTTGTTGAGATTCAGCATTTTTAATGTGGATAGATAAAAACAAAATCTGCTCACACTTTACAGGCTCTTACCTTCCCCATATTCTTTGCACACAAACAAAGTTATCTGCAAAAATGCATAAATAACAAGAAGATGCTTTTCATTACAACTTACTATCATTATGGAAGAAAATTGATGTATTTAAGACTTCATATAAACGACAGAAAGTGTATTTGACATGGTTTTTGTGAAAAACACATCTCTTATTTTCACCTACTGCTGACATTAAGAGAAACAGCCCTTATCCTCTTCCATGTAATCAATATAAAAATACTGCTATGTATCTTTTCCTTTGACCTACAGCAGATGCTATTCACTCTGCAAACTTAATTAAGCTTGTCTCCAGTACCAAAAAGCCAAAAGGCTGCCATGTGTGTATATAAATACATGACTTATAGGTGTGTAATATTTTACTTCTTTTAAAATCTTAAAATATTTCACAGTGGTAACTCTTGCAGCCAGTTCTGTCACAGAAACCAAGATATGCCAGGCAATCAAAGTCCAACATTTCATTACTAAAGCATGAAATACAGAATTTAATACAGGTTAATTAGTATGTCTATTTGCACGTTTATTTCTATGTAGCAGGTATCTTGGAAACTTTTTGAGTGAGATTATGTGATTCAAGAAAGCAAATTATGTAAGAATAATATCACAAGACTGCTATAATAACACTCTTCATTATTTTTTCCCTAAATTATTTCTTTCTAGCTTGGCAGCATTTCTCTGTTATGAAGACATGGTCAGTTGAAAACTAATCCACAAGAAGAAAACCCCTGTCATCTTCCACCATGGTATTTTCGGAATATCTACCATGTTCACAAAAATCTTGTAACTCTTGAAAAGAGTGATCTTTTCCAAGACATGGTAGATGTCCAGCACAAACTCTACAACATCTGTCAACACCCTCTGTCAATATGCACAATATAATTTGCATACCAATAAATCTCATAATGGCTATATCATTACCCATCTGAAATATCTACAAAGACAAAATGAACTGTAGAGTTTCAATCTAAACAAACTCAAATCAAGAATCACTCAAAATTAACTCTTAATTGTGCCATCAGCAAGCAATACTTTCTCTAAACAAAGAACCACAGCTGGGAACATGAAGACAAACTTATAGTGTGACAGTATTACCATAAGTTCCCTAAATATTTCAATATACTTGAGTACCAAGATTACTCTGTATGTAAGACAATAGATGACATTTTCATCATCTGAAGTTCAAATTTGGAATTTCTCAATTCAACAGAAATTTATTAATTATGATTCCCCTATGAAACTGTCTCTAGAAAAATTAAAATAATGACCTTTCAAAAGATCCCATGCCATATCAAAATGGAAACCTAAAAATTTATATAAGCATCAAAAGCTTAGAATTACAGATGAAAGGCAAGATGAACAACGTCAGGAAAAAGAGCACTGCACACAGGCAAGTACAGCAGAATTGACTCTAAAGTAGCCTTTGTGACTTGCAAAAATATATTATGAATCACTCTGAACAGTTCTTTCAAAATGTCACCTAAGCACTTAGCAATAAGCAAGAAATTTAGAAAGAATATTAGGAATTATCAGTAAATTCATACAGAACAAGCCAGAAGATGTAATCCCATTTTATACCAGTATAGTAGAATTTGGAAATGTCTAGGCAAGCACAACAGGCATTATCAGAAGTTTTATTTTCTATAATATTTTCATGGACCTCACACTGACTGCTTGGATTTTGTGGGTTCACTTGGAGCTTATTGTTTCATCTACTTTTTTCATAGTCAGCCACAGTTAACTACCTTTAGAGATGCAATACCAGTTCACAGAAAGTTTTGATCTTTTGTCATGTTTTACCTTCCTTCTTCATTGTTAGCATTTCAAATTGAAGGGTAAAACTCCATATTAAAATGATGAAAATATGACTGCTGTTTGTTTATATAGATTACAAGAATAAAAAAAATCACATAACATGCAAGCTTGAAATTATGGTTTTACAAATTGTTAAATATTTGGAAAGTTTCAACAAAAACATATACTCAGCTATTTGTTTCAAAATCTTATAGTCGATTCTCACAAAGCTTTATACCTTTTTGGAAAAGGAAGATTACTAAAAAATATGAATGGTAACTCAAGTCTTCATTTAAAAAATTCTATTTTTTTATCGTGATGTCTAAGAATTTAGTATTCTTACTAGTATTCTAGTATCTAGTGTTCTTGTAACTCAACATTGCTTTGTCGCTACAAAAAATATTAAAATATACTCCATTTTTTTGATGATTTAGTTTCTGAACATATTCAGTAGTTAAGGCAGAGGAGTACAACACCCATTTATTAACCTTAAACTTCCACAGCTGACCCCACTGAGATACATTGTTCGCAGTTGCCAGCATAATACCCCCAAATCCACAACTGAAAGCTGTTCAGTTTTACTTAGTTGGTTTGTTAGATATTCCTTGATAAGAACTTACCATGAATATTTTACAAAGTATTTAGGGACATGGTTTTCAATTTGAGCTTGACAATTTTCAGTTTGTATAAGCTGTCATTCAGTAAGGTTTGCCCTGCCTTTGACACGTAGGAAAGAACTAGAATTTCTTCTGTAGTAATAGGCTGTGGTATATAATAGCTGATATTTGGTTTTGATTCGTTAAAAATTCATGTCTCAGTTTGAAATGGCCCTGTGTACACAGATACGATGTAGTCCTACTCAGCCTCACCCGGAGCCTCCCCCTTCACCCTCTGCCCCCTGCCCATGTGCCAAGCACCCATTTCAGCAAAGCCTGGGGGATGTCCTGCCTCCTCACTGGACCTCAGTCCCACTCTGTGAGTACTTGTAGCCTGGATGCTCCTGTCAGGAGCCTTAGATCCCACGCTGTCTTTGGCCCCAGAGCCTTTTGCTCCTATCTGAGCTCCCTGGATGTCCCATGTGCCTTGTGCACCATTCTCTGTGTCAGTCTGGGCCAGCCTTGATTCCCAGTTTACTTGTCTCATGGAGCAGCCAGCCCTCACTACTCCCTGGCACTGTCAGAAGACAGTCAAAAGACTTGAATGCATACGTTGCCAGAACTCTTTTTCGAGTGATAACCTCAGGTACTGAAAAAGAATAAACCTATATAAGAAGTATTTGTATTTACATTTTTAGTTTTGTTCTAGTTCAGTCTATAAAACTAATCTGGGGTTTATTGAACTTCTCTCTTGATCTTAATTTGAAAAAATAAACCACTACCAAATAAAGAGCCACCAGGTTAGTCACAGATTTATGTTCATCTCCATGTGTTTAGTTTCAGCACAGATTATGCACTAATATGTACTTAATAGGGCAGAATACACATGCACTGAAAATATGCAAACTTATATTCAAATATTAAACTATCTGAAATATTTGAATAAACTGTTAAGCATGTAAATGGGTACTAAGAGGGTTTTTTTGTGGAGCACAGTACACGTAGAAAACTATATTAATAGACCCATATTCCAGAAAATCCTAAGGTCAGCATTTTCTCTTTTTTGTCTAGAAAATCCCTTATTCGATTCCTATTGCATTTTTAATTTTCTCCTGAAGGAATTTCTCTCAAGATTCTTTTAATCATACTTTTGATTTACCAAGTCCTACAAATAGACCACAATCTCTGCAGTCAATATTTACCCTTGTAATTCTACACTTTACAATGATCAATATAAAATTTCTTTATTGCAGATACTGGGAGCACACAAGTTGAGAGTATGGAGATGGAAAAATAGCTCTTCCAGCATGTTTTAAGTAGCTCATGTTGCTCTCCAAAACATAGCATTTCTGCCTATTTTCAAAGTCAAATGTAAGCAAAGCAGCTTTTACAGTGTCTTTCATGTGATTCAAGCCGTAGTCTCTGTTGCTAGGCAGGTAAGCCAGTTTCCTCAGCCTTTACCTGGTCTAATCCAACAGTAACAGTGGAATATTTTAACTCACTATCTTCGTTACACGTAGCCTGAGATTAGTGTTGTTCCTTTTATTAGTATTTTCTTTGTATATAACATATTTATCCCCATTAATATATCCAGAAAGATTTCCCGTGCTTACAAAACATAAACTGAGTAAATTTCTCTCCAGCCTTCAGATAAGGTCATGAACCCCATTAACCCTCCATGCAAAAAGGAGGGGGAAAGAAATAATTTTGGACTTTTTTTTAATTTCTGTTTCTGGCTGGACAGAATTATTTCATTCTCATTATTTCGGTTTCATTATTTCAACAGGAAGGCTTTGCTTAGCTTTAATTGTGTAGATAGCCAATTTCCCTGGCAGCTATTGAAGGACTGCTAAAAACTCCCCCAGTATTTTAATTCCACAACAACTTCAGCTCAATAAAGCCATTCACTATGTTTTAAAATTGAAAGTTTCATGGATTTGAATATTCTTACACTTTACCTCAAGCTTTAAAATTTTGTTAAACTATGGAAGTACAAAATCACATAGACAGAGGACAAATGAGCAAAGAATTGTTTTCAAAATTAATTATAAATTTATCTCAAATTCTAAAAATAAATTTAAATCTAAAGATAAATTTCTGATTTCTAGTGTAATATTTCTACTCGGAAAAAAAACAAAAAAATACCTTCCTTAAAATCAAATTCACTTTCTTAGAAAATGAGATGAAGAATTGGTAACATTTCAGAGGAAAATGTATTTACTGCTCTCAGTTCACTGTCTTTTGACATGTTTTTAGTGTAGACCCAACTTATTTTCACTTACAATGCACTATGCCAAATAAACAGGGATTTGGTAGAGAATTGTCAGTGGAATCCCACTCGAATTGTGCAGGGACACATGCTGTTCAGCATATTCATAAATTATCTAGGGAAGATGATGAATTGCAGTGTTAGTCTGCTGATGGTAGTAATTTAGTCCAGGTAGTGAAAAAGAAACCTGAGCGCAATACTGCAGAGCATTTCATGCTATTGACTAACCCCGTAGGAAATGTGAAGTTGGTAAGTGATGGGCGTGTGTAGGAAGCTGAGCCCCCAGTTGTGTGTGTGGAACATCAGAGGGTTGTTCTGGTTGCAGGTACCTCAGGAGGCACACAGTTCAACCTCCTGCTCACAGCAAGGTCTGCTGCAAGATCAGAGGTCAACTCTGAGATTAGTGACTCGGACTCACTACTGAGATCATCCAATCGTTTTTCTTGCCTGTTAGATATTCAAGACAGTACTCAGCGTTCTCTTGCTCCTCTTGGGATTCCAGGAGTGTGCTTCTTTTATCAAACAATGCCGTTATTCAAAACTAATGTGTTTGCTCTGTAGCCAAAAGGGTCTAACACAGGACTGTTTAAAGCAGGTACACTGCAACTTTTCCAAATGTTACATAGGATCTGCAGAATTTCATGCCACTATTTTCACACTTCTATTTTGATATGAGGGAGAGCATTGTCTTCTTTTTTATAAAATTTTATCATTCAGTAGTATAAAGCGCATATTTGCTATTGGCTTTATTTCTATGAAATACTGTTTATTAGTCCAAGCATTTCTTTTACAAGCACATGTAAAGCCAGTATGCATGATGCCTAAATTTCTGTCAGGTCTCAAATATTAAGATATTTTTAGGAAATCTCACCTGATGAAATACCTGTAAGTTAAGATTCATAAAAGTGGAAAAGCTGAAAGGAGCTTTGATATGACACAGAGTGAAACATTCCTGTTTCTGCTTTCAGCAAATATATTGTCATTTCAGCATCTTCAATGAAAGTGGCGATAACCACTTGCATTAAAAATATATAAAATCAAAATTCACACCAGACTTTATATAAAACTATGGGAATGATATATGTCAAATAAAAAAAAAATACTTCAAAATATGGATTAAATGTTGCTTGGCAACAGAATATTTGACTAATGCTGAGGATGTCTATTTATGCAGTTATTAAAACAGTGCTCCTTATAAGCAGGAGAGAAGGCACTGTAATAAAATATGAACACCTCAATAATAATAATTATTTAAAAGTCACACACTCTTCTGTTGTTACTGAAAAAACCCAAATAATTATGAAAATGCAGCAGCCTTAAAATCACAGTCTACTGCTATTGAGATGCAACTGCATTTGTGGCAGGTATGAAGGTGGACATTTTAGGAATTTTATTTTCTTTTAGGTTTTAGTTTAACTTGATAATTCAGTGTACAAAATTACTTTAAATGACCCAGAAATATTTGCTCTCCTCAGACATAGTACAAATAACTTGTCTTCCAAATTATCTCAAGATAAGGAAACTGAAAAAATCTAGTATTTTCTGTCCAGCACTTAATGTAAGATATATTTTTAGATCTCAACACCCACAATTTACATTTAATTTCTAGGCAGAAACAAAGAAATTAGGTCATATGCACTGTTGGAATATTTGCATTATTCTGAGAAGGTGCAGGATCACCAATAACTGATATGAACACAGGGTGAAGCTCTGTTACAGGTCCAAATTCAAAACAAAATATTTTTAATGGACAATTTAAATAAATTTAAATTGCCTTAGCTCAGAAAGCAGAAAGACTTCAGTACACATTTTTGTAAGACATTTCACCTACTTTGCCTTCCAGAATTTAAGATAAAATTTTAGCCCAAGGGCATTGGGGTAGCTACCCATGTAAAACTGCTAAAATTAGAATAGTTCTCCTAAAATGTCTCCATAATAGTGAGTTTGTGTATTTCTAGCTGACTAGTTGAAATAACTAAATATGATCCAATTAAAAAGGCTAAGAACATTTCCTTTCTTTGAGTATTTTAATTTGGGTTAAAAAATATAAAAGCCTTCTTAGCAATGAGATTGTGTGTGACTTTAGAGTAACACTCTTCTATGGAGTTGTAAGATACATCAAAAAGTAGTATGTTCCCACAAATGGTGAAAAGATGCTCTGTATACCATGACATAAATTTCAGATAGGTTATACTTGTACACTGTCACTGTAATGGACTAAGGATTGCTATCAAAAGATATCTCTTTGAGTTTATGTTAGGAAATCTGATTTGCACTTCTTCATATTTCATTATATTTGTTTTGTGCATGTTTTAATTAGGTAGGGGGAAAAATATTTAAATGCATTTCTGGAGAACTTAGCAATTCGGAACTGAAATAGAAAAGCCAGTCTTCTCTAATGCTACATCATCAAGTCTTCTAGAGTGATACAAACCTGACATAAAATATTGCAATACCTAGAAGCAGCAAGATCACTAAAAGCCAAAATTTTGATTTCATCTCTGATCTTCCTTCTTTCCTGTTATGGGCCTATATTAGCCAGTGTTCAGTATTATTTTGATATATTGCAGGTATTTTTGGTGCTTCAGTTGTTAAGTGACCATATGTAAGTGCATGTATATACAGCAGAACTCTCCAGTCACAGATTACATACATCAGTCATTCCAATAGCTTCACTTCCAAAATCAGGGGGGAAATGAAGCGATCACAGGGAAAAGCAATAATCTGAGGTTGCAGCAAACGTTTTGCTCTAAATACAGAACTTTCTTGTCATGAACACTAATCTCTTCTTTGAAAGGAGGAAGAATATTTTGCCTAGCTGTGTTACCCTCCTCCCTCCTTGGGTCACTTTTCAGGTGTTTCTAACCCTGCACAAAGAGCATCTGCCAGCAAGGTAGTTTAAAAGTATAATGCAGTTATTTATTGGCTGATGCACACAGAGATATTTAGGATTTAACAAGCCACTATACTAGGGACTAATATGCACTTTGGCATGATAAGACACCCAGTCTCCAGTGGCCAGACAGGCACCAGCTTGGAGGGGGAAGGGCCAGTTTCCACTGCCCCGAAACAGATCCTTTTTCACTGACCCTGCTTTTTTCCCTAGAGTTTGATAACATTTCATGCTGATGTTCTTCCACTTGAAACCTTGATCTTCTGATTGTCCAGTCCCAACAATCCTACTCTATTCACAGTTTTGTCTTATCTTTTGTACCTCTACTCCACGGAATTCCTCTTAACTTAGCCGTTTCCTTGGAGTTCTGAGCCAAGGTTATGAAGCTACATCATATCCATTCTGGGTTTTCACAGGCAGCCATACCCTGTGGAGAGTGAGGAGGCTGTTGCAGGAGGGATCACACACAGAGGTGGCACAGGCGCCATTCACCAGAGACAGCAGCAAAAGCAGGACTGACCCCAAAAAGCTGTAAAAACTGCACAGATTTCCAAAGTGACTCCACTTTCCTACCATCCAAATCCTCAAAACTGTCAACCCTACAATAGCACTCTCCACTTGCTACCATCTACCCCTGTACACACACTGAATTTCATTCAGAGTTGGAGAAACAGCTTGCCCAAACCCTCGATTTTAGCATAGCAGATCTCTTCCTAGATTCTATTATTTCTGTTTCAAATAGTATCATGTGCAGTACAGCACCAGAGAAGTAAAGCCTGTATGGGAAAACATGGCTTCATTCCTTTCACTTCAGAGAAAATATTTTTGTTCTCTACCTCCCACACTGAAAAGATAGTTTGAAAGTAGTTACATCTTTCATCTTTCCACCTTTTTTACCTCTAAGAGGAAGCAGGGACAGGAAAAATTGGAAATTCTTGTATTTTTGGCAGAGTTCTCAGTCATCTCTGAGACAACTACATATTTGGAATTTCTGCAAGCAGCATAAACTAGTCACTGTATTTCTGATTAAAAATGTTCTGCATAGTAGCTTATTATCTTCTAGTTAGTTCTGCAGCGCCCACTCTTGAAAACTCATTTAAGCCTGACCATGAGTTTAGTAGAGGGGAGGTGAACGGACCACATTTCCCAAATGAGTTTAAAACAATCACATTAATTCCATTAAGTAATTTCCATGCTGATTCACTATAGCCAATACAGGTGAAAAATGAACACTCCATCCCAGACGCACTTGCTTGCCTAAGTTTGAGAGTCAGAATGTTGTCCAGGGACTGAGGGAAAACATGCAGCTATTGTGTAGTTAAATTATGCTCACTAGACAGGAAGCAATTTTGCTTGTTTGCAGGAGTATCTAAGACCCCAAATGAACTACTACAACAGACCAATTAATTTTCCCTACCTTATCACTTCTTAGTTTTAGCAAATGCCAGACACTTCAGAGACAATTGTGCAGATAGTACCTTCCCACAGGAAGACAGCAACTTTAGCTCATGTGTTTAGCTCTTTTTATAGGCAATCAAATAATTATTGTATTACACTTTATTTTATGTACACCCAGTTAGGGTTGGTTTAGAAATGAATAAGTGTTTATTGACTAAATCAATAGTCTTATCCACGTTACAGAGCACATAAAATAGTTACAAGAATAAAATCAGTTGTTACATTAACCATTTGAAAAGAATGCTCAGGCTAAGCTTTAAACTAATACTGCCTCATTTGGTTATTCTGATCAAGAAATAGACAGGAACAGAAGGAAGTAATTTTTTAGAAAAAAATAGCCTTCCATTTCCTTTCCACACTTTAGATTAATTAGAATTTACCACTAAAAGACCAGACAGTACAATTAAGTTTTACAATAACCATATTAAGCTTTTTTAAAATTGAGCTTTGACTTCCCCATAAATCCCAGGGGTACTTACAATCAAATTAGGCTTTGTCATCTGAAATAACAGAATAAGATACATAATATGACACACACTCTCTGGTACAGGAATCGAGCTAATCAGGAGGGTCACCTAGCAGATTGCTACTTCAAAAATACAGCAGCAGTACAGCACTATTTCCATATATCTGGAAACAGCTCTCTACTGAGAATGTACACCTGTAAAAGTTATTTCATGTGCCTTTTCCTTGATATCAGTACTGACCTAGAGCAGAATCAACATTGCATGACAAATAAGTTATGGAGTGGATTTTCTGTCTTGTCTCCTTCCAGTTGTAGCATGTTCACAAAATGGCCAAGTTGCTTCCAGGTGTATTATGTGTTAAATAGAATGTAAATAATTTCCTTCTTCTGATGTTCTATTCTGAACTCATTGCCAAAAGTCTGCACTGTATTTTTAGTTGATAGCTCTGCTCTTCATGAACACAATGTTATAATACCACTGTATTTCACAGACAATACCCAAATTAATAACTCGTTAACAGTATTATTTTAGCAACTTAGTAAGTGATTTGGCTCAGCTATTTTTCTGAGAGAGTATTTTGGTTAAACACTGGGTTATTGGCCAGACCAGAGGAGTAAAGTCTATTTCATTGCTTCTGCTTAATATGTAGTGGGCTACAACCTTTCTGAAAGTAATTCATAAGAGTACTGGAGTGTATACTGGCCTCTATAGGAGAAAATTCATTAAGAATTTTCTTTGAGAAAATTCATTAACCCCAAACAATTAATCCAAGGCAGCCAATAAGAAGCATTCTAAATTCATGTGAAAATCTACTCCCCTTTGGGAATTAGGTGACTTCATCTAGTGGTAAAAATCTTTTTCATGCTCTTTATGGAACATTTTCCTCCACAAAGAAAGCAATAGAAATCAGATATTTCATTTAAAATATGACCACAAAAAGATTGTGGGGATAGTATGGTTTCAAACAGCATTCATCACTTCCAAAAATGATAGCTAGAGCTGCTTCTTTGTCTGATGAGGAATTACACACCAAACAGCAGAGTAATTTACTTTCCAAGTTAAATTATTTAGAAGTAGAGATTTTTGGGCTGGATACTCTTCTGTTATTCAATTAATGTTTTCTATTAAGTTATTCAGTTAATATTAGCTTAGGCCTAAAAACATGTGAATAAAAATTTTATTAGGCACGATGTACCTGTGCTGACCTGCTCATCCCAAGAGACTGTGAGATATGTTTCTGTATGCCCAGAAATAAAACTCTAAGCTTCTGGACAAATGTACAAACATTGTAAAGTGACTTCTGTGGTGAGTTCTGCAACCTTGAAACAAAGCAACGGTTCTGGATTAGGAAAAGTAAACAGGGCTTGAGAGAGACAGTCTGCATGTTGAACAATGTCCAAGAAAATAATCAGGTGTTCTAAGTGCTATTTAGGTCCTATTTAAGCATTTAAATTTTGATCTGGCTGTCTGGTTGGTTTCTTGTCTTTGTTTTGTTTTGGGTTATGTTTTATTTTGAGAGGGGCAGTGGAGAACTGTTGGTTGTTTGCTGAATGTTTTTTTTAAATATTGTATTATAGGTATTCTTGTGACATTAGGTATGGAATGTTCTAGCAAATCAAGTGAATTATTTCCAAACTTTTGGAACTATGCAATCTCACATGTACTGTGCTTCAGGTACTTTTCTTTTGTCTGCAGGTTATCAGAAAATAAGCACTCAAATTCTGTATTCCTTGAACATCAGTTTGCTATGCATGCTTCATAAACAACTACTTACTGAAGTTGATTTTGCTGCTACTGCAAATCAAATAATACCAGGGCACAGCAAATGCAGGTCAGTTGCCTAAGAGCTGTTAATGCAGATTTCCCAAAAAGTTCTTACAAAAGGATGCTTTCTTGCAATTTGGATGCTAAATATTTTGAAGACAGACAATTGCAAAGAAACTTTTCCAGAGCTGGCAGTGGGTGAGTGAAGTGCTGGTGAAATATAGCAGAGATTCAGTGAGTTTTGCTCCTCACAATGACATTACAGTCCAGAGCTATGCCGATACCTGACTGTGGTATGCAGAAATATTGCTCACTTCCATAATTTTGAACACAGTGTGACCTAGGCAGCTCCTATTCTAAAAAAACACCAGCAGCACACACTGATAATTGGTATTAAAATGTAAAGAAAAAAAATGTAATACAATTTCTGTTTTGGCAAATAAATATAGAATACTTGCATATCTTTTTTCATTCATATGAGTACTTGACACTTCACAGATTATGGACTGTTTTAAACAGTTAATATCTATCACCTGTGGAATTATATTTGTCTTATGGCATCTGACACATCTCACATGCTTTGCAGTAGCTTTTTGCATTTCTCTATCATCTGCAATGGATGGAAATATACTATCAGCAATACTGCATCTTCAAAAGAGCCATAAACAGGCACTTAGGAACTCAATGAAAGATTATATCACTTTCTAGTGGACAGAATGCTTTACTCCATTAGCGTCACAGGATGATTAAATCTTCCTACATCCCGTTTCAAATGTACTGCAACCAGTTATGATAGTACCATGTAGCTCAATACATCTTTATTTTAACATGGTCTTAAAGATTTTTAAAAAAAAATTCGGAGATAGCCTGTAAGTGAAATGACTTATTGTGTTACAGTAATGCCTAACTCAGTTTTGTGGTAACAAAAGTGATTAAAACATATCCAATCAGGTGGGGGTTGTATAGAAAATAACTGTGAAATAAGTCTTGATTGTAGACTTCAGAGGGTTTTGCTGAACTACAGCAGGAAAGTAAGAGACTATGTGAACCAGCCAATTGGAACTAAGAAAGGTATAAGATACATTCATTTTCAGTCAGGTCCCTATTGTGTAACATCTTACTATTTCACCTGAATTATAATATCACCAAGCTGACACTGAAAAGGATGAATTTGATCCCTAGTGTAACATCTAGCTAGATCCATCTAGCCAGCACATTTCAAAACCATTTCTGATTATTTGGTTGTTCAGTTTATTTCCCCATCTCTAACATCACACAGATGCTACACTAGTATCACAGAAATTACTGAATGCTTTCAGCAGTATCTCCAGGATTTATCACGTGCTCACTCTGAATGTTAGTTATTATGGGTTTCTGACTGAAATAAAAAAGCAGATCACATCTGTATGTACCAGACTGCAAAGGTAGAATGTCTGGCATTAAAAAAGTCTAAAGCTTCCTGAAGAAAACAAACAAACAAAAAAACCTAAAAAAAACAAAACCAAAACCAAAAACAAACAAAAAAAAGAGAGAAAAAAATTACATTCAATACTTGCATTTTTTATAAGGGATAGAAATGTTTAATATATCCACTGTCTCTCATCTCTTGCCATCAGTGAAGGATCAACTTCTAAGACATATCAGGACACTGCACGGTCCTGCTCAAAACAGAAACAGACTAAATCCATTGCTGTTCTCAGACTGACTTCCACTAGTTTTGAGATTTCCCAGTAAGGATACTGGAATAAACTGTGTGCAGGCTTTTCATTCACAAAGCTCTTTTAACTTATGTTGAGATGTACTGGATGTTGTATTGGTTAAAATGCTACTGCTTGATTCACATAAATAGTTAGAATTTTGCTTGTTATAAGTAAAAATTTAATAATTGCCAATCATACTAGGTCTGGCTAGGATGTAGCTAATTTTCTTCATAGCAGTCCATATGACACTTTTAAATTTGTGACTATAACAGCCTTGATAATACCCCAAAGTCTTAGCTATTGCAGGGCTATAATATTGATGCTGTTTCTCACCCTGCCCACACAGAGAGCAGGCTAGTGGTGGGGAAAAGGTTGGGTGGGGACAGAGATTGGAGAGGTGAGCTAAATGACCAAACATCTATTCCATGCTCTGTAATGTGTCATCCAGCAATGAAATGGGGGGAGTGAGTGAGCAGCTGGTGGGTGCTTAGCTCTGGCTGGGGTCAAACCCACTGCAAAGGGCCTTTATCTTTGCTCTATATTACATATCCCTGTATTTCAGCAGAGATGTTTACTCGGAAGATCTTATTCTTTGACGACATTATACCCTACTCAAAATTCTGAAATTCTCAATTATTTTGTGGTAGACATATCACTTTACACATTAAGACCAGAAATGAAAAAGACAGGGAAATATACAGGAAGGTGAGATACACATGGATTAGATACCTAATACTGTCAAAGTGAAATCTTACCATCCTTAAAGCTAATGACAACATTCAAATGGAGTTGAAAGAAGCCAGTATTTCAGCTATGAAAATTCCCATCATTCTTATAATTCTATTCCAATACTATTAGAAGCAGACAAATAGGGTGGAAATGTCATGTGTACTAATGCTAATCCCTGTGTCCTTGAAAAGTGAGAACAAGTAATTGTCTTGATTTCCAAGATGCATAATAGCCTTGGCAATATTGGGATTTAGTAATATATTGCCTGACATATGAAAGGACCCAGAAAAGTTATCTAATCAAGGCATCAGTATTCAAAGCAGAACTAGCATCAAAATAGGACATTTTTCATGTTGTATTTAAGTAGTATTATGTAAGTATTGTAAAAGGAGGTCTTGGTAGCAGCTGAAATACTGGAAACAATTTTCATTGTTTGTGGAGGTAGGACTTTATTCAGCCTGCCCATTTTCCCCATGATTTTTCTGGGTTTATAACTGGAGGTGCACAAATTATTGTGCTGCAAAGGTAGTGATAGTTTCAGGGCAAGATTTCCTTAGTTTATTATTTATAGTTTGCACTGTGGGCCAGGAGAGAGAAGGAAAAAGGGAACTTGCATACTAAAATCAATACAAATAATAATAGCCTCTTACAAGACAAGCCTCAGGGGCTGAATATCTCTGGGTTCCTTTTTTTTACATAAATGATCTCAGTGGATTATTGTTTCAATGTTTTGTGCTGTCAGTCACAGTCAGCTACCAGCTCTCTTTTTGGTCCCATGGAAATCTCACTTCTGTGAAAATAAAACAAAATTGCATAGCAGCAGGTAGCCCATGGTGGCTTTCCTGAATGTCTTCAGCAGAACTGTATTACAGCAAAAGCAGTAATCCATGCTGCTCATGGCTCTTTTTCAGACACACATCCTGTCAGTCAATGCTGAAGTAGCCAAATATGTTTTTACATTATACCTAAACTTTCTCATTTTAGAGCAGCTTGGGGCTGGGACACAATTATTTGTCTTATTTTTACTTTTTTTTAGCAAGGAAAACACACTGAAAAGCAAAAAATATTCATTTGGGTCACAAGAACATTCATATTTGATAACTTTGCTGTCAGTTTATTAGGAATGTGCATCAGGATTCTGCAGGATTGATATTAGGTAAACCAAAGACATTCAGGTATCTCAGTATTTTCAACATGTGCATATAATAACAATACTTTGTGCCTACATTTTTCCATAAATTTCCTTTTCCTAAGCAACCCACTTACTTCTATTATTCTACTTACTATTGTATTATGTATTGAGAAAAAAAGACAACTTCTGATAATTCTTTTTGGCATCATCATAATTTTTTCCTATTAGTCATCTTTATGTATCTACATAAATGTTCAGCAAAAATACACTTAAATTGCTTTTTAAATGTTTATAATTTTTATAATTGTGTAATTATTTGCATAGAGTACAATATCTTACATAAAATAAATTATATATCTTTTAAAAAAATAGATTATTACAATCCTGTTTAATGAATTATTCAGTGGTTATAGAGACCTTATTACAGTCACTGTATTTCTGCATTTTTATTTTACCATTTTACTAAAACAATAGCATTTTTTGTAACCACAGGCATATTTTTCATTGAATACCTTTTGATTTTTTTTTCCCCTTTACACTCAGAAAATTTAAGAACATGGGAAGGAAATTAATGAACATGTCTGCATTTCCAGAATCTTAGAAAGAAGATGAGCAATTGGCATTTGACTCATTTTTGACAAGTAAAAAGGTTTATTCTCTCCAGGGATCTTTTCCTAGTAACTATTCAGCTTATTGCAGATATTTTGGGTCATATGCAACAGTGATAGTTTTACAAAACTATCTCAAAAGAAATGGACAGAAAGTAGAGGTTTGACCAACATGAGAAAGGTTGCGGAAAGACAATTTAAAAACCCCAGTCTTAGTCTACCACTCACCAGTGTGTATCCACACAGAATTAATTTTTTAAGACTGCATCAGCTGGAGAAGAGCTGGAATATACTGTCAGAAGCTACGCAGTGAAACTAAAAAGTAGGCAATGGACCTGTGTTAAAGACAATTTCGTACTTTTGCCTAGCTCCTCAAAGCTATACTATTGCCAATGGAAATTGCAAGCAGTACTTCAAAAACAAATGCAAAAGTATTAAAGCAACAGAAAACCTGAATGTGTATCAGTAACAAAGGATAGGAAAAAAGGAGCTCTAGCCCTTAATGTTGGGGTGTTTAAAGATTTCTATTTTCCTTTCTTTCTTAAAACAGTATCACATAGTACTAGAAAATGAAAAGAAAAACAAAAGAAATTTCTTATCATAGCTACGTGACAGATTCTGTGCTGATTGATGTTTATGTCCAGCATCTGATTTGGCAGAAATGCATGAGACTTTGGAAACACACGATGCTTCTGTCTCCATTATTATCATAACTCTTTACGTAAAGCTTATTTTTCCTTGGTATTTAGTGTCTCTTCCATTTACTGAAATGTTTTTTCTTGTACACACTCTTCTATGCTACATTTGGTAGTCATGTCAGAATTTCTACATTGTTTATTCTAATCACAATTACTTATGTCACAAACCTTTCCTCTGTAGCACAGTTTGTATTTTATGGTTATACATTATGTCAAATTAATAATACCATATATTTCTTCACATTTATGAGAAATCTAGTTTGTGATGCACTGCACAATATCATGGAAGTTTTAAGTGTAGGCCAGTTGAAGGCAAATCATGTTTTTCTCTGACTTAACGGTAATTTTAAAAGCAGGAAAAATAGCATTAATTCTGTGATATTTTCAGCCAAGCTAAAACTAATGACTGTTTCTCTAATTTAATTGAAGTGTGAGTTAATTGCTTTTCTTTTCATTTAAAATCCTTACTTACATCTTTACCAGAATAAAGATTTTATTCCAGTGGTGTCTCGGTTTAAGAG